>ML788792.1:105556-143584 GCA_009831015.1 Picea engelmannii
TAGGACAAGTGGGTTTTTTACCCATTCCTTCGCATTTTACCCCCCTTACCAGAAATATTGCTAACATTTGGCTCCATGGGGGATAGAGTCGTCCCTGTGATGCTCTAAGAACACTTTTGCAGATTCAGTGCCTTGTTGTTGGGATAAGGAGTCATTTATTAAGATGAAAACAAAAACAATATTTACAAAAACAAAAGAGCCGACTGTGGCTCACAAAAAACATTTTTTCAAGAAATGCCCATTCACTGGGCCACTAAAAACTTCTTCACCTTCCAGATCCTGCAACCTGTAAGTGTTGTTTGAAAATACTTCAAGGATATTGAAAGGCCCAAACCAGAGGGAATCAAACTTACTGTGCTTGCCCCTGTCCTGCCTGGGTGCATCCCATTTGAGCACCAGATCACCCTGCTCGTATTCTTTCTTTCTGCACTTCCTGTCAAAAGCCTGCTTGATCTTCTGTTGATGGTTGTAGACCCTTTCCATGACTTGTTATCTGATCTGCTACACTTCCACCATCTGATGAATCCTTCTGACCATATTGTCAGGTTCTCCTTCAAGTTCCTAGAGGAATTTCTCCACAGATAAGGCGATTTGAGTAGGGAAAACGACCTCTGTTCCGTAAACAAGTTGGAAAGGTGAGATGCCCAGGGACTTCTTGGTTGTCACCCGATTAGCCCATAGAGAAAATTTTAGCTTCGAATCCCAGGCCCTTTTATTGTCTTCCAACAATTTCTTAATGAGCTTGATCAGACTTTTGTTGGAAGATTCCGCCAGTCCATTTCCTTGAGGATAATAGGGAGTAGAGTGAATTAGTGAGATCTCAAATTGTTCGCAGAACTTGACCAGAGGCTCAGACTTGAAGGGGGTGGTGTTATCAGTGGCAATTCTACTGGGGTAGCCAAATATGGCTATGATATCCTCCAGGAGGCTGATAATTACTTTGTGGGAAGTGCTCCTGGTGGGGACAACTTCCATCCATTTGGTGAAATAGTCCATTGCAGTTAGGATCCATCTGTGCTGGCCACTTGAGGGAGGATGAATCTCTCCAATGAAGTCCAATCCCCACTGCTGAAAGGGTGTTGCAACTACTACAGTCTTTAATGGCATAGATTTGAGCTGCTTCTTTCCTGAGAACCTCTGGCATTTGATGCAAGCTCTGATTTCTCTGCAGACATCAGGGAATAATGTGGGCTAGTAATACCCAACTTGGAGGATCTTATGGGTTGTGGTCTTCTAGAAATGATGACCCCCACACAGGCCACTGTGGAAATCAAATGTAACCTATTGGGCTTCTTGTGGGTCCAAGGATCTTAAAAATACCCCTAAAGGATCTTTCCAATACAAGTTTTGATCGATGAGGCAATATATTACCGCCTTGAGCTTTAGATCTCTTGCCTTGCTTCTTTCCATGCGATCAGGGGGCCTCAATTCTTGCAGAAAGTACAAGATATACTTGTACCAGGGGCATGCTGCTAGCGATAAAGCGCCTTGGGAACTCTTGTTGGATGACTCGGCCTGTTCATTGACGAAGTTAATACCCAAAGATTTGCAGTTATATTCAGCCAACAACTTAGCGAAACCCTGCCCCTTTATCAATTTGGTGGGCTTAACCTCCAGATCAAACTCTAGGATCTTGGAGATCCATTTACCTCTTCTCCCATCTATGTCAGGCTGTATAAGGATGTCCTTCACAGAGGAAGAAGGAACATACGCGGTGATCTTTGAGTGCAAGACATAGACTCTGAAATCTTTGAGGGATTTCACCAAGGCATAAGCCTGGCTCTCCATGATCTCGTACCGGATTTCTGCATCTCTCAATGCCTTGCTAAAGAAGGCAATCGGTTTCTCTCGCCCCTGCTCATTTTTCTGCAACAAGACTGCTGCTACTGTATCACAAGAAGCAAAAGAAAAAATCAGGAAATATTTAGAATAATCAGGATTGATTAGCACAGGTGCCTCAGTCAGTGCTCTCTTTATTTGGGCAAAAGATTCCCTAGGTTCAGTAGTCCATTTTACTTCATTTCCCTTCTTGAGCATGGTTGTGATGTGTTTCACCAACTCAGCAAAATTAGAGACAAATCTCCTCAGAAAATTTATCTTCCCCAAAAAGGCCTGAAGTTCTTTCTTAGATCTGGGAAGTGACAGGGTCTGAAGTGCTTCCACCCTACTAGGGTCAATCCTTACTCCCTCTACTGACACTATATGGCCTAATAGCTTCCCTTCCTTCATAGAGAACAAATATTTTTTGGGGTTTAAAGATAGGCCAAACCTTCGATACTTCAGGAAAACCCTCTTCAAGTGGTACCAGTGCTCCTTGTCTATCCCGGAGAAGACTGTGATGTCATCTAGATATATTACCACAAACTAGTCTTTTTCCCCAATGAAATCTATGTCCATGGCTCGCTGAAATGTTCCTCCTGCATTCATGAGTCTGAAAGGCATTTTGGCATACATGAATGTGCCCTAAGGAGTGGTGAAGGTCGTCTTTTCCCTGTCCTCAGGCATGAATGATATCTTATTGTAACCAGAGAATCCATAAATCATGGATATTCTAGATGCACCAGTGACCTTCTTCAATATGTGCTCCATGTTGGGTAGGGGATAATTGTCTTTCCTTGAGCTCCTGTTCAGGTTCCTGAAATCAACACAGAGTCTGATTTCCCCATTTTTCTTCCTTACCGGGACCAAATTGGCCACCCAATCAGAATATCTCAAGGGGACAATGATTTGGGCATCTAGCAGCTTCTTCACTTCTTTCTCCATGACAGGTAGCAACATGGGATTTATCTGCCTCAGCTTCTTCTTGAATGGCTTAGCCTCTTCTTTCAATGGGATCTTGTGCTCAATGACTGATGTGTCATACATCTTGAGGTCTTCGTAGGTCCATTCAAACACATCAGCGAACTCTCTCAGCAACTCGGTATATTCAACCCTTTGCTCCTTGGTCAAACTCCTTGACAGCTTGACAAACTTAGGCTCCTCTGGTGTGTCGATGTTGCACTCAGCTGTGTCAGCATCATCACCTGAAACTCTCCCCTTTACTGCCACATCATTCCCATCAAACAATCTCTCTAATGGGACCAGTCCCCTCGGAATGTGATTGCTAGGCAACTGAATAATGTCATGCTTTGCTATTTTACTCAGCAACTCACCCCCATCAAACCTTTCCTCAGAGACGAAATCTTGGTCGATATGCATTTCTGAAAATTCTTGAATAGTCTCCAAGAACGTTTTGATCTCGAGATCATCCTCAAACACCTTCCAATGTTTGACGTTGTCAGGTATGGAGGGCCTGTATTTTACTTCTACATCATAACTCAGTTTGGGCGGCAAGGGTACTTTGAAAATGCTTGTTGATGTAGCCAAGGAATCTGCCACTATGTTTTCTTCTCTTGGGATGAAAGAAATGTTAAATGATGAGAAGAAACTGTCAATTAGGTCCCATACCTCATTTCTGTAATTCCTAAGTCGAGGATGCTTGGCCTGATAAGCGCTTCTGATCTGTTGGACTACCAACTCGGCATCTCCGAACACTGCTACCTCTTGAATTCCCATTTCCCTTACGGCTCTTAATCCTAGGATAAGAGCCTCATACTCTGCCACATTGTTGGTGGTTTCGAATTCCAACTTATATGATAGGGATATGGTCTCCTGAGCAGGTGACATAAAAACACCCCAACTCCAGCGCCTTCTCGGGAACAAGCTCCATCAAAAAACATTTTCCAGATCGGGGTGATGGAGGGAGGAACTTCAGGGGAAAGACTGGGCTGCTTTCTGAGTTTCATAGGAGGCTCGGGGGCATGGGTGAGCTGTAGTAAACTGGAGCCTAAATCAGTGTCCAATGAAAATATGGGATGTTCGGTAGGGTTGGCTTCATCACTGATTATGTAGGTCAGTTGGGCTTCCCTGTATAGTCTTCTACGCTCCCCTCCGAACACTGGGATGGTAGCATACGTGAGGTCCATATGTAAGGTTCCCCCCAGTCTTTTTATCGAAGATATTGACAACACCATACCGAACTTGGGGGGAACATCAGCCACTACAATATCCATAACCACACTTTTCATGGGCAGTTGAAACAAGGTCACAACCAGGTATTTAATAACTCCAAGACACTGAACTCTCCTGGAGTCAAACGAATAGAGGTCATGATAGGCTCGAGTGACTTCTAGTCCTAACTCTTCCATGACAGTTTTGGGCATGAGGTTGTGAGAATCCCCTGAATCCATCAAGCAGTTGTGCAGTACTTTATCATGTATGTTCAGGGATGTGTAGAAGGGAGGGGATGAATCGTCTCTATCTTCTACCATGGGACCTAGGAAAACAACTGACTTTTCATCTTGGATGTTTATGGAGTTTGTGGGAAGGCATGAGGCTTCAGACTATAAAATCGAATTCTCCATGTTTAATTAGCTCGGTGAGGGTCACAGGGATTCTGATCTGTTGAATTTCATGCTCGAAATTAAAAGAAGATGTAGGCTTTGGAATTTCTCTTATTTCAGGAACATGATTGTGGACAGTGGGAGAGAGGGGTTGAGCCTTCTTACCTCTGTGACCATCTACTACTTGATTAGCAGGTTTCTCTGTTCTAGTGGACTTCTCAGGAATATCAGGTGCCATTGTATTTTTATCGGACCTCAGGTTATACCTTCCTCGGTCGCCACTATCTTTGTCTCCCTTGCTCAATTCATTTAGTTGACTATTCATGAGAGACTCCTCGTATGTTGATTGAGTCAGATGAGGGAAAGGGGGAGTTTCCCCAAAGCAATGGATCTTAGGCTCAAGCTCGTTTGTTTCCCCTTCTTCATCTTCGGCCACAAAATTGTTCTGTAAGGGAGCCTGAATTTTTTGGTCTTCTTTGTCTCTTCCCCTTTCTCTGTGCATAGTCGGGGGAGTGATATTGTTTGGCCTCCTGAAACCTCCTTTGTTTTCATCACTCTGAGGGCCCTTATACGCTTGTCTCCTTTCCACCTTTAGTCTCTCCATCTCTTCAGACATAAACTTCATCATCTGGATCAGTTCATCCACTTGAGTGTGGGGCAACGATGGGCCGAAAGTTGAGGCTTCGAACTTTCCCTTTCTTATGTCTGCATCAGCTTTTCTCCTCAGTCTGTCAGTCGCTAATATGTTGGATTCTACTTCTATGGCCACGTCTTGCATTTGAGCTAAGGAGGTGGCTCTTCTTTCCCTCAATAAAAGGAAGAAATCAAGGTCAAATGCACCAGCATAGGAAATTTGGGCAGAGGCTTCTGAGGGATTTATCTCCACAGGAATCCTGTTATACATCTTATTGAATCTTTTGGAGAAGTCAGAGACAAACTCTCCTTCCATTTTCTTCAGAGACCCAAACTCTGTCATGTAATACATGAAATCCTTCCTATCTCCCCACTGCCTCAGGAAAACACTATCCAGGGCTTCAATTCCAACAATAGATCCGAGGGTCAGTCCCCTGAACCGTTTCCTCACCTCACTATCTAGGCTCTGGACAAAATATCTCATCCAGACATCTTCATTTTCAATGTTTAGGTTGTCGTCATAACTGTAGAAAGCAACCAAGTGCTCTTCTGTAGTTATGTCCCCTTCTCCAACGAACTTGGACATGTATTTCAAGTAGTCTCCAGCAGGGAGAGGGTTCATTGGATGGGGTAGGATTAAGGGAGCATATCTAGCAGCAACTATGGCATCCATTCTATTCAGAGGGGGATTAGCACTAGCCATAGGAATATTAGGGAGAGGAGAGCTTGGAGGAGAAGGAGTGTGAACAGGAGATGTCGTAAAAGAGATTCTTGAAGGAGACAATGGATAAAACAGAGAGAGAGCTAAGGGACCTGAATGTGCAGATGCTTCTTTCTGTGTAGTAGTAGCAATAAAAGGAGGGGTGGTAAAACCTTCTGAGGCCTGAGGTCTGTACTGAGGCACAACTTCCAGGGAGAGGGGAGTGACAAGGATCTCTCTTTCTGATGCCAGACTAGGAGGAGAGAACTCAGCAAGAACACTCCCGAAGTTCAGAAAATGGGAAACCTCAGAGAAAGGATGACTAGGAAGCTGAGAATAAGAAAATGGAGTTTTTACGGAAGGAGGTGGGGAAATACCTGATTCAGTGGCGAAGCTTTCTCCGTGAGAGGGCTTCCCTTTTCTGATAATCACCTCCGGATTTTCTTCAGGCATGGCCAGAGGCAGTTGTGGATGGGACCGCGTGTGTCTACCGCTAGAAGCCACAACTAACCCAACAGGTTCTCCCCAGTGGAGTCGTTGCAATGGAGTCGCCAGGTGCACAGTAGCAATCTTTGATAATTCTGATATCTGATGCACCTTCAGAATTAGTTAATCGTTGTTGTTCAATCTTGGGGAAAATATTCAACTTCGTCCCTGGCAACGGCGCCAGAAATGTTAGCGTCGGAAGTCACTCCTGGATTGCTTGTAGGAGCAGAGCCCGACACCCATCAGTTTTATGTCACGATAGTTTTAATAGATGATCGGATGGAAAGAGACTCAGGGAGATATCACTCTAACTCAGGGATTGGATCTCGCATGTAAGGGACAAAGGAGGTCTTGATCTAACTTCAGCCAGTGGGTTGATTAAAAGATGATCAGGTGGAAGACTTGATAATAAAGGTGAACAAACAACTTCGGGCAACATGATTTCAGTGGTTTGCAGAGGAAAGACTCTGAACGCAATATCCTCTTGGTTCAAGGCCTCAAGAAGTTGAAAGGAGACTTGACTGGATCCTCCAATTCCAAGTCATTCAACGCTGGGAAAATCACAAGAACTGATTAGAAACAATGTAGCTGCTACAGTGATCCAACATACATCATCCTATAACAACTACAACTCGACTGGACCCTCCAATTCCGAGCTGTTCTAACATAGTATAACAAAGATGTAAAAGAAACTGGCATTCATAAGGCAAGAAGTCTCAAAAGTCCATACATAACCAGAGTATTAGTGCTTCGTTAAAGATTTACAACCGGGAGCTCTGCGCAACCATCGATGGGTATAAAAATGGCGAAAACGCCTACATATACTCAAAACAACAACAACAACAAAATCGAGAAGCTGCATTAAACACATTGCGTCTACATGGCTTCTGACAATCTGTAGATGCCGTCTCTGAATGATCGTGCAACTTATGGCAGACGCAATCGAATTCCTGACAGTTCTGTGGATGAACCGACGTGCTTTTAATTCGTTGCCGGACTTTCCCATTAAGTTGGAGGCGATGTCTAACCACCACCAACTACCTTCATAACTGCTTCATTGGGATTGAGGATGGCCCAGCCAACTCGGCACCTTTGGGACGTGGACGGCCCCTCACGCTGCCACCTGGACTAACTGACCTGCCTGATGAAAAAGCGCGTTGGCCAGTGCGAAGGATAGGGCGCATAATAGGAGTGGTGGCGCTAACTTGGTGAGGGTGAGGTAAGAAGTGATGAGGTGTGAAGGAGGTTACAGGTGAAGACACATGGCAGAAGGAAATAAGTGGAGGGGACAGGAGATGAGATATAAAGGACGCACTCTTAGTGGAAGGCTGACGTGGAAAAGAGCGGGACACGTTGAAGGTGGTGAGTGGATGATGAGAGTGGAGATGGGGGGACACATGGAAACCGGGGAGAAGGGCCCACATTGATTTAAAATAGAGTAGTTGAGAAGGGTGGGATCGCTTGAGCGCCGTTGATCCGGGCGCTTTGATCTCGGCCGTTGAGAAGATGCGCTCCTGATTCCGGACCCCCCCCCCTCCGTTTAAAGGTAGAAAAGCGGGGGGGGTCTGGAATTTCCTTGAGCTTCGTTGATCCGGGCACTTTGATCTCGACCGTTGAAGAAGTGTGCCCCTGATTCCGGACCCGCCCCCCTCCGTTTAAAGGTAGAAAAGCGGGGGGCCTCCGGAATCCCATGTGCGTTGTTGATCTGGGCGCGCGAATATGTGCCATTCAGAATCGATATCATTTAAAAACAGACGCATTTGCATCCCGAACCTAGGACAAGTGGGTTTTTTACCCATTCCTTCGCATTTTACCCCCCTTACCAAAAATATCGCTAACAGGTTCCAAAAATAAACTTACCATAAATATGGGTATAATATAGTGTACTCAATACAAAATTGTTTTCTTGAAGGATGTCTACTATAACGTGTACTACATAGATGATGGCATCAAATATTTGGATCCATGATTATTCACACAAACACATACATGCATGCAAAAATGAACATGCACATAAGAGCTCACACACACACAAGGGATCAAAAACATTTATGGGGTCGATCATGACCAAATACATGAACATGTTGCAAACACATTTAGATTCTAAGTAAAATGGAATTATTTTTCCCTCAACTGATTCCAACAAGACATGGTTCTAGAAGCCAATGAAATAATGCCTATAAACCCATTTGGAAATAAATTTCCATTAAAATTATGATACATACAATTAAAATGTATGTGATAGACTTATAGTGCCATTAGAGAACCCTTTATAATTTTGTTGGCATGTTTTACAGGAAGAGCGTGCTTGTCGTTGATGGAAAGAACAACAACGACGATGGAAAATAGGAAAAGCATAAGCTCAGGAGGAGAAGCGAATAGTATGCAGAGATCAAAGCTCAGAAGGGAAAGCGCGGTACATAAATGTGATCAGGATCAAAATCCTTGATCGTGGATCTTCTTCGAGCATCTTCTCGATCGTTGGATCACCAACACCAGAGGATCAACAACCGTCTGATCAAATCAAGGAGCACAAACATTAGCACTTTGCACACGCAAGAGAGGGATATTCCAAAGTTCCAAAGTCCCAAAGTGATTTGGGGTCGTCCATCATCGAGGAGGACAGGTGGGGCGAGATCCACAACTTCGGAAGTTTGTGGGTGGGTAGGAGGAAAAAATTGTCGAAGACAAATCCCGATCATTGATTGTCAGGGGGAGTACGTGTCAGCTGATATGAGATTCCAAAGAAATCTCACTTCAAGAATTCCCAGTTGAGAATTGAAATTCCTGAAGCCCGGAGAGCCGAAGAGCCGGAGTAAATTTCAATCGTCATATCCAGAGGGATATGTGGCGACGGATCGTAAACTCTAGAGAAATCACTTCGAGATTTTTGAGTTGATATATGAAACTCTCGAAGCCCAGAGAGTTGGAGAGACAAAGTAAATCTCAATCGTTTGATCATTCAAACTATATCTTAGTCGTCAGATCGTTCAGAGTAAATATCAAGCGTCGGATCGTCCGAAGTGGATGTGGGTTGTCTGATTCATAAGGGATGTGGTGTAAATCTGTGGATTTCAGGTAAAGGCCCGAAGTAAGCCTCAATCGTCCGATTCAAGGGAACACGCGTCGTTAAATCATGGACTTCGGGTGAAATGCTCCGGGAGAAAACAAGTGTAGAGGAGTTGAATCTCCCGAAGGCCAAAGTCCTGAAGTGAACGATTACCATTGATTTGAGGAGGACACATGGAAGGAATCTGTGGACTCTGGCTAAAATTGTTCTGGGAGAGCATGAAGGTTGAGAATTGAAATCGCCGAAGCCCGATGTCGTGAAGCATATCTTGACCGTTGATCAAGAAAGGCGACACATGACTGTTGATCTAGTTGAGAGGTCAAATTCCGGAAGTAGAGGCAGAGTCATTGATTGATAAGGATAGGTGTTCGCATATCATTGACTCTGGAATATTGGCGTATGAAGAAAACTAGAGTTTGAGAGTTGAAACTCTCGAAGCCCAGATCACAAAATAAATCACAATCGTTGATTTAGGAAGGTTATATCTCATCCAAAGAACTTGAAAGGAAATATCTAAACCGTCAGTTCAGGAGCACTGTCAAGATCGTCAGATCGATGGTCCCATCGCATTGTAGGGATTGAAGGTGCGCGAAATTTAAAAATTGAGGGTGGGCCACAATCGAAACCATGGTTTTGGAGAAAGGACACATGGAGGCTCGAGGTAAATTGCGGGGCGAAACGTAGTTCAATTTCAAACCACCTTTGGCCATGCCCGTAATCGCATGGTCACATGAGATCATCGCCCAAGGTCACATCAACAGAAGATAGGGAAAGGAGCTAGCACTGCTAGGCTACACTTTGGAGGTTCCACAATTTAAAAGTCAAAATACCTCTGCATGTATAATCCAATGACATTTATCAAACCGAATCTGATCGAAAGGTTGTTGTTTCACTTCATGGTTTATTGATCAGTTACATTTCAATTACACTAATTGAATCATTGTTTTGGGGCATTGGAATCATGGTTCTTGAGTGTTTTTTAATTCCCGACCTGGGCGTTGGAGATTCAAAGTGTAACAGATGATGAGGGCATGAATAAAAGGAAGATGTCGTGACATAGGTAGGTTGTTGTTTCTCCGTAAAAAAAATTGAACTGTATGTAATGAACATAGTAAGAAAATGCAGAGATGAAGAATATAAGCTTGACAAAGAAGAAATGACGAAAAGAGTAGATTGTATGAGAACCTAAGAATATGAGAAGAACAGAGGAAGAGCAGATGGAAAGAGAAAACAAGTGGAGCCAAGCATGAACAGATAGAAGTAGAGAAGAATTGCAGAACAAAGAAGAAGTGGTAAGTTTTGATATGTCTGTATTGTTGTAAGGTATTATTCAAGTAAAGATTTATATTCAGAGAGGTAGGGTTGTGCTAGGGAGGAATATGTTCCTCTATTATTCAAGTTGGTGCTTAAATATTGGGAGTTGTAGATTCCATCTAGTTGTGGTTAGAAAATGGGGTGGCAAGGTGGTGCTATGGAAAACAAAGAGTTTTATGTGTACAAGTTGGTGTTTGTATAAGTGGAAGTAGGTGCTTCCATCCAGTTAGTGTTGGAGATCATAAGGAGAAAATATGCTTCTTTCTAGTGGGTGCTAGAGAATCTTGAGGGTTGGTGCTCTCTACAAGTTGCATCTTGTTAAAGAAGAGGTTGTAGCCTCATTTTGAGTTGGTTCTCAAATATTGATGATGTACATAACATAAAAGACTACCTATCATTCTAAGAAGAAGAGGTTTCCTCCCTTTATGGGTTTCCTCAAGATTTTTTGTCTCTGTGTATATCATATGTGTGAGTGATGTTTATTATTTTGTTGTTCATGTCTCGCATAATATTTATGATCACTTGGAGAAGATTAATAATATTTTAATAGACATAACATTGTTTAAGCACAATAACAATTGATTCCTCCCCCCCTCCTCTCAGTTGTCTTAGTTATTTCAACAATTGGTATCAGAGCGGGTTCCTTTTAGCTAAAGGTAAATCAGTAAGCTTAAACATGACAAGTCATGAAGGAACTTCAACCAATAAGCCTCCTCTGTTTGATGAAACAAATTTTTCTTTCTGGAAGGTTAGAATGAGAACATACATTATGGCCTTAGGTGCTGATGTTTGGGATGTTGTAGAGATTGGATATACAAAAGATGTTGTGCTAGCTTCCAAATATGATAAGTTAGAATTTAGCTTCAATGCAAAGGAAATGAATTCTATCTTGAGGGGGCTTACTAAAGATGAATTTGTAAAGGTAATGCATCTTGATTCTACGAAACAGATGTGGGATAAACTCATTAGTAGTTATGAAGGAAATGAGAAAGTAAAAGATGCCAAACTTGAGACATATAGATTGAAATTTGAACAACTAAATATGAATGAGGATGAAACAGTTAGTAAATATTTCTTAAGAGTTGGGTAGCTTGTGAATTTCATGAAGGGTCTTGGCGAGAATATTGAAGACACATTTTTAGTTGAGAAGATTTTAAGATCTTTGCCTAATAGATTTAATCCAAAAGTTTCTGCAATAGAAGAACTGAATGATCTTAAGATTTTGTCTATTGATCAACTCCTAGGAACTCTATCTGCTTATGAAATGAGGATTAGTAAAGCTAAATCCACCACTAGAGAAGCATCTTTCAAAGAAGACAAGAATACTGATTCGGAATTAGATGATATTGAGGCAAAATTTGTGAGAAGGTTAAAGAAAGGATCAGGAAAATACCAAGGAAAGATGCCATTTAAATGTTTCAACTGTGGTAACATAGGTCATTTTGTATCTAAGTGTACTCACATGAAAAAAGACCAGAACTCTAATGATGAAAAGAAATACAAATCTAAGAAATATAGTAAAAAGAAAAGTATGTGTGTAAACGATGATGACTCCTCAGAAGACATAGATAGTGATTCATCTTGTGAAGACAAAGTGAATGATTTTATGCTTATGGATATGGGAGATCTTGATGATGAACACACATGAGTTGACATGAATGACGATGAAGTTGTGGTTGATATGGAAGGTGAATTAATTAATGATTTGGAAGAAATTGATAGACTCAGATTTAAGAAGAGAAAACTAAAACAATTGTTGATGCAATTTGAAAAGAATGGTAAAGAGCCAAGTGAAGTTTTTTTTTTTTTTTTTAAATTAGAATTAGAAGAAGCAAAGAAAATAGAAGATATTCTAAAAAATCAATTAGCACCGAAGAAGGTAAGATGTGAAGCTCTGGAAGATGAAGTAGTGGTTGTCAGAAAAGATCTAGAGAAATTCCAGGCCTTATACCATCTGAATATAACAAGCATTAAAGCCTCAGAAGGATTAGCCACCATTCTGAATCAACAAAGGAATCCAAAGTTTAAAACTAGTTTGGGTTATGAAGAAGGATCAAGTAGTGGTCAACCAATCAACAAAGAATCCATTAAGTTTGTCAAATCTACAATCATTGGCAACAACAAATCTGTAGAAACAAAGGAAGATAATCAGTCATCAAGGAGGAGTGAAAGAAAAAGTACCAGAATCGAATCTGTAGAACAAATAAATAATACACCCTCTGCTCAAAGAAATCATCAACATGGAAGAAATCAATCTTCTCAAAGAAGACATCCATTTTCCAGGTACAAAGGATTTTTCTATGGATATTGTTTTTTTCTGTTCTAACTTTGTTCACAAATTTGTAAACTATTCTTTAAGATTTATATATGAGCAATTAAGACACTCAAGGAATAAATATCCGCCACAACAAAGAATGAGACAACCAAGTAACAAACAACCACAGACTGAAAATTATGTGATGGATGGGAAAAGGACATAGGTTAAGCATAACAATTGTTATGATTCTTTATTCAGTGAACCAAAATGTTAGACCTGCCATAATTATGGACATAAAGCTGCACATTGTTGCTTAAGGAACTATAAGCCAGATTTTAATCCCTTTGTTGTAAATGTCAAGGTTTGGAAGAAGAAAGAAAATGATAAGTGTGGATTAGTGTTGTCAGCTCAAAGACAAAATAACCCCTGGTATATTGACAGTGGATGTTCCAAACATATGACTGGAGACAAAATAAAGTTTTTGTCTCTAATTGAAAGGAAATCAGGAAATGTAACTTTTGGAAATGATGCACCAAGAAAAATCAAAGGTAAAGGAATCGTCAGTCTAAGTAATGGAAAATGGAAAGCTCAAGATGTGTTGTTTGTATATGGTCTGAAACATAATCTGCTTAGTGTCATTCAAGTTTGTGACAGATGATGTAAAGTTGTTTTCACTTCTAAATATTGTAAAATACAATCTGTGCATTCAGGACAGTTGATTGCAAAAGGCATAAGAACAGAAAACAATGTCTATGTTTTGAAAGAAGAAAAAGAAGAATGTCACTTAAGCAAGTATGATGAAAGTTGGTTATGGAATAGGAGACTTGGACACCTAAATTGTTATCATCTAATCAAACTTAGGAACGGTGGGGCAGTAAAATATCTTCCAAAAATATCAAAGCCATATGACTTTGTATGCAAACCTTGCCAAATAGGAAAGCTTACTCAGACACAGTTTAAATCTAAGAACTTTGAATCAACAGAGAAACCTCTTCAGTTAGTACATATGGATTTATGTGGACCATCAAGGAAGGAAGGTACAATAAAAGAAAATTACTTCATGTTGATTATTGATGATTATTTTAGACTTACATGGGTTGCCTTTCTGAAAGAAAAATCTAAAGCATTTAAAAAATTCAAAGTTTTTAAGGCTCTGACTGAGAATAATAAAGGAAAAATATTGAAGGCAGTAAGGTCTGATAAAGGAGGAGAGTTTAGTTCAGGGGACTTCAAAGAGTTTTGTTATAAACATGTGATCAAAAGAGAGTATACTATTCCAAGGAATCCAGGACAAAATGGAGTAGATGAGAGATAGAATAGATTAGTTCAACAGATGGCAAGATCAATGATGAATGAAAGGAATATTGCTCAAACATATTGGGTAGAACCAATTCATACAACTGTACATATTCTTAACAAATCTCATCTCAGGCCACAAAGTGACAAGACTCCTTATGAACTATGGTTTGGAAGACCTCCTTCAATCAAGCATTTTAAAGTCTTTGGGAGTAAGTGTTATATCAAGAACAATGATGAAAATCTTGGAAAATATGATGATAGGGATGATGAAGGTATATTCATAGGGTATGCTACAAATAGTAAAGGATACAGATGCTATAATAATAGGTTGCATAAATTGGTTGATTGTATTGACATAAAAGTTGATGAAGAAATATCGGTACGAGATGTAAGCAATGTTGAATCAACAACAGAGGATATAGTTGAAGTTGAATATGAACATGTCCAAGAATCAGAAAGTAAAGGATTTGAGTCCGATGAAGATACAAATACTCATGAAGACTCAAATCAGTAGACAACATCAAATCCTCCCTCCAGAATTACTCAAAACAATCATCCTGCAAGTTAGATAATTGGTGAGAAAGAAAAAGGTGTACAAACTAGGAGAGGGATAATCAAAGACACTGAGCAATCACATATAGCCTTCATAACCATGGTGGAACCCAAGAACTTTAATTAAGCTAGTAAATATGTAAATTGGTTAAAATAAATGAATGAGGAACTGGATCAAATTGAGAAGAACGGTACTTGGGAGCTTGTTCCTAGACCTGAAAATAAGAATGTAATTGGCACCAAATGGGTGTTTAAGAATAAAATGAATGAACAAGAACAAATTGTTAGGAATAAAGCCATATTCGTCTATAAGAGGTATGCACAAGTTGAAGAACAGGATTTTGATGAAACCTTTGCACCAGTGGAAAGATTGGAAGCCATCAGAATATTCCTTGCCTATGCATTTCAGAAGAACTTTAAAGTATATCAGATGGATGTTAAGTTAGCATTTCTTAATGGAGATCTAGAAGAAGATGATATGTGGAGAAACCCGAAGGATTCTCACTGACAAATAATCCTGACTATGTCTGTAAGTTGAAAAAGGCATTATATGGAATGAAACAGGCACAACGAGCCTGGTATTATAGACTAGACAAATTTCTACAAGACAAAGGGTTCAAGAAAGGCATTGTTGACAGTAATCTATACGTTAAGTTTGAAGGTGACGATTTATTAGTTTTTTTGGTTTATTGTAGTAGCCAATTTAATTTAACATCCATTAATTCCTTAAGCTGAAACAATAATTTCTACTTGATTTCAGTAACTCAGTAATTTCTCATAAATTACACACATATGCATATAAATTTATCATAACGAATAATGATTTCATAACAAAAATAAAAAAAATACGTAATTTAACATACCTGGGTCTGATGCTAACCCTCCATTTTCTGCTTGCCTTGTTGACCGTTGTTGAACTGTGTAACACTGCCCAAAACGTTGTTCCACCCTTCCAACTAGGACAACTTCCTAGCTCCAGGATATCATGTGGACATCCTGGGCCCCATGCCCAAAACCTCCAGCAAACCGGTGCTTGTACTGATCCAATCCAACCACAGAACTCAACTCTCCTCTGTGCAATCCAAGAGAGACCTCCCCCCCAAAATTTCTCGTAGAATGGTAATCCCCTTCGTAAACCTTCTCCCCCTCCATATCCTTCCTTCACCGCCTCTTGCATTTACTTCCTTACCCGCCCATTTATTACCTTATCCTCTCATAATTAATAATTTATCCCTTTATATTCAATGTCTTATCTCTTTCCGTGTACGTAAGTATTTAACAAATTAACTTATAATTTATTATCCCTATTAATTTAATACCCATGTTAATGAATGTAACATGTAATTAATTAATCAAATTGCAACCATTAATTAATGAATAATTATTTAATTAGTATTATTATACCAATCTTGTTTAATTAATACCATATTAAGACGATTAATCCCCTAATTAATTTTTACTTAATAATCCTTAAACATTTGTTCAACTAGGGTTGTTACATACACCCACCCTTCAGGAAACTTCATCCGGAAGTTAAGGTATCTTATGGTACAAAGAAAAGAAACATGGTTCACACATTCATAACAATTAACCGACATTATCAGTAAGTAAGTCAAGAAAACTCATACATACTAGTGTATATGTACAAGAAATGCATGTGTAGCTAGTACATACAATTCTCGTGCATGTAACTAATAATCAAACAATCATCCTTTAGTAATTTATGTATGCATCCAATCCAGTCAGCAAGACTAGCATTTTATAAAAGACAACAAACCAATCAATTGTTTGAGAAATTCTTTAATTACTATTATCCGGTTCAACAATTTTATTTTAAACAACTGTGGTTTAGTTACGTAATAATGAATATTCATATATACACATTTTTTTTTTTTTTTTTTTTTTGAAGGGAAAACATTAAATTCCACCATCAGACAAATCTCCATACTCTTTCAACTATTTCAACTCATCCTTCCTCCCTAACCTACTTCCATCTCCATTCCTATCCTTCCTCTGCTGGACTATCTTGGAGCATCAACTATATTGAACTAACTCCAAATAGAACCCGTAAGCATAAGTGTCACTATCTCGACCAAGCTTCCCCAATAAGCATATGACAGTCATCATCACACGTCTTGGGGAGCATGAACTAACATAGTCCTCCGATGACTTCAGGTTTCGGAGGATACACGGTGGGAAATGCCTCCACCCCTCCTAATCATAACTAGGGTCCACACCCTACAATGGAGTATACATGGTGGGAAATGCCTCCACCCCTCCTAATAGGACTAGGGTCCACACCCTACAATGGAATATACATTGGCACCGTGTTGCTGGAGGTTTTGTCATCGTTTATTCAGTTTTGGGCAGTTTCATCACCTGAAATCATGCATTGGTCCACATATCATAGCAATGCCTCCAAACCAATATAATTTTACATACAATATTCATACCATAATTTTTCATGGCTAGTGGTCCTGATATCCACTTTCATCATCATTATCCCTTGTCTATTTCATAGCCTTTAACCTGCAGATCAGTCTATAACACAAACTCATACATTTCTATGCATTATCATCATGTAATTTCATACTATCATCATTTCAATTTGGTATCCCTGTACTGATAAATTAACATCAAAGTTTTCCAATTAGAAATAGATCTCATAATATCCCTTAACTCAATTTCGACATCTATTCATAAGATTATCATTTACCCAAAATAGATTGCATCATATCCAACATCATCCTAATAGTATTTTAAACATTCATAATATTCTTCATTCTCATAATGTGTCGCATCATATACATCATCATCAATAGAATTTAAACATTCGTAAAATTTACATTCACGTAGTAGATCGCATCATATACATCATCATCAATAACATTTAAACATTCATAAAAGTTCATAAATTTTTAAAGTTTAAGTGTATCACTTAATAGTTTCACTGTGACTAGAAAATAAAGTATATAGGCCTCAGGTAATCCTGGTTGTCTAAGTCAAAACGTGGTGTTACATACACCCCACCTTTGAGAAACATGTTCTCGAGGTGGTCAAAATAGTGAGGGATAGTCTCGTCATAGTGTCTCAGTGTCTTCCCAAGTAGCATATCCTGGACTATACTTGTCCCACTGGACCTTAACTTGGTCTACCATATGGTTTCTGAGTTGTTGGACTCTACGGTCCAATATGCGTAACGATTCTACCATGAGGTTTCCCACGTCCAATACCTGCAATTCCTTCCAATTTAGTTTATGTGATTCATCAACAACATAATGACGTAAAACAGATATATGAAATACATTATGAGTTTTATGCAAGTGGGGTGGCAGTACGAGACGATATGCAACGGGTCCAATTTTCTCTTGGATCCTGAATGGTCCTATAAACCGAGGTGACAATTTTGTCCCCTTCCCGAATCGTATGGTACTCTTATTAGGCCTGATGTGAATGAAAACCTGGTCTCCCACTTCATAACTTCGGTCGGTCCTGTGTGCATCCGCATAACTTTTCTGCCTATCCTGTGCTTCCTTTAGTATATTCCTAATCTGAATCACCTGTTCCTCCATTTCTTGAATCAATTCTGTCCCAACTGTTACTCGGTCTTCTAGTCTATCCCAACTCAATGGCGTTCTGCATGGCCTCCCATACAAGGCTTCATAGTGTGGCATTCTGATGGAGCTATGATAACTGTTATTGTTGGAAAACTCTGCCAAAGGTAGGTACTTCTCCCACTGGGTTTGATTATCCATTACATACATCCTAAGCATGTCTTCCATGACTTGATTTACTCTCTCAGTTTGCCTATTTGTTTCAGGATGATAAGTTGTGCTTAAGTTCAACTGAGTCCCCAACGCTGACTGTAAACTTGTCCAGAACCTAGAAGTGAATCTGGAGTCCCTATCCGAAATGATCTTTTTAGGTATCCCATGAAAACAGATAACCTCGCTTACAAAAACACGTGCCACATCAGTGACATCATAAGTGTCTCTAATCGGAATAAAATGAGCACTCTTGGTTAACTTATCCACTATCACAAGAATGGCATTGTGTCTATGGAATGTGAGCGGCAACCCCACAACAAAATCCATAGAGATGACTTCCCATTTGGACATAGGAACATCATGTGGTTGTAGGAGGCATGCCGGGTGATGGTGGCCGACTTTCACTTGTTGACACTCCAGGCATTTGGTGATGAAATGGACTACATCGCACTTCATGACTACCCAGAAGAAGAGCTTCCTCATATCTGCATACATCTTCTTCACACCCACATGCACACAATAAAGTGATCTATGGGCGTCCTTCAGTATGATGCTTCGAATATCTCCATTCTCAGGGATGTACATGCTTCCTCGATATCTTAACAGTCCGTCTGTTTCTAGACTATATCCTTCATACTTTGGATCTAACTGCCTCCTTCTCTGGAGGTTTGAAGTAACCCTTAAATACCAACTGTCTCCTGGGAGTTGTGTCAACACATGTTCCCTCAAATTGACCTTTAAGGTTACCAAGGATAAGATACGTGGTCTCCTACTCAAGGCATCTACGACCACATTTTCCTTTCCCTTGATGTACGATATATCAAAATCATACTCACTCATAAACTCACTCCATCGCCTTTGCCTAGAATTTAGATCTCTTTGAGTGAAGAGATGTTTTAAACTCTGATGGTCTGTTTTGAGCTCAAAGTTTTGCCCCACAAGATAGTGCCCCCAAAATTTTCAGAGCTAGCGTTACATCTACCAACTCTAAATCATGATTCGCGTATATCTCTTCGTGTTTCTTCAACTTCCTTGACGCATAGGCTATCACTCCTCCATCCTGCATTAGCATGGCCCCCAACCCTTGCTTCGAGGCATCTGTGCAGAATGTGAAGTCCTTTTCCATATCCAGCACTCGTAGAATTGGTGCACTAGTTAGTAACCTCTTAAGCTCAATGAATGAACTATCACACTCTTATTTCCATTCATACTTGACCCCCTTACGCTGGAAGGTGGTGATGGGTTTCGCTATTTTGGAGAATCCTTCCACAAATATCCGATGATAACCTGCTATCCCCATGAAGCTTCTCACCTCATGGGCATTTTTCGGCACTTGCCACTCCATAATGGCCTTCACCTTTTCTGGGTCCACAGAGATTCCTTCGCCGGAAATGATATGACCTAAATAGTGAATCTCTTTCTGGAAGAAGGAACACTTCGACAACTTCCCATACAATTTTTTCTCTCTAAGGCAGGACAACACTATTCTCAAGTGTTCCTCATGTTCTCTTTCATTCTTGGAATAGATGAGGATGTCATCTAGAAAAAATTGTACAAATCGATCTAAGTACTTCCGGAATACGTCATTCATGAGGCTCATGAATACTGCTAGTGCATTGGTCAATCTGAAAGGTACTACAACAAACTCGTAATGTCCGAACCGAGTTCGAAAGGCAATTTTTGGGATATCACCTTCCTTAATCCTTAACTGATGATACCTTGATCGCAAATCAATCTTTGAGAATACCATTTCTCCTTTCATCTAATCGAAAAGGTCATCTATTCGCAGCATTGGGTACCTATTTTTCATTGTAGCACAGTTCAAGTCCCTGTAGTCTACACACAGTCGTAAGGATCCATCCTTCTTATTTACAAAAATTACCAGTGCGCCCCAAGGTGAGACACTGGGCCTTATTGGCCCTAAGTCCAGTAACTCTTTCAACTGCATTTGCAATTCACAAAGTTCTGGTGCTGTCATCCGATATGGAGTCTTGGATATTGGTTCTGCACTAGGTTTTATCTCAATAGAAAAATCAAGCTCCCTCTGAGGAGGTAACCCTGGTAACTCTTTCGAAAAAACATCCTGAAATTCTGACAATACTGGGTACTGATCCAATGAGGGTCCCTTCTTTTCATTTACTTCTTCCACTACATAAAGTCGACACCCTTGCCTTAAGAATCGCTTAATCTTCATAGTTGATATAAAGCGTAACGACACTTTTCTCTGTACACCCTGGATCTCTACTGGTCTTCCTTCATCATCGACACAAAGCAACCTCTTGGCGAAACAATCTACCATGGCTTGGTGAGATGCTAACCAATCCATTCCAATGATTAGGCCATACACCCCGAGATCAGTGACATATACCTTCAACCTGGTAGTACACACTCCTAGGTCTACTATACAATTATCAACACTAGGTCCTACCGCTTGTTTTTTCCCCGAAGCCATCTCGACTTGTTTAAAGTCATTGTGCTCATAGGCTGCCAACCCACTCTTTTCTAATTCAGATGGTGAAATGAAACTATTTTTCCCACTAGAATCAAACAAAATCTTGACATTGATATGATTTAGCGTACCTGATGACTCTACCACCGTGGATTGATGTTTAGCCTGGAGATTATTAACCACTGCGTAAATCTGGTGGCTGCTACTTGCTCTCCCCATCGATGCCTTTCCTTCTCTATGAATGAACCCTAATCGTAACTCTAGGCAATCACGCTAGTAATGGGGTCCTCCGCACTCCCAACAGGTAACACAAGATTGAACCTGTGTACTATTATGTGACTGTCTCTGAAACAAGTTCCTTCCCCTGGAACCCTTGTCCCTACTCATTGTTCCCTAAGATGGTCGTGGACCTGTCTGCGTTGTTGGCGATGAATGAGACACTACACTCGTTGCCATCAAAATCCTTGTGGCTACTGTCCTTGGCGCGACTCTGTTACCATATGGCAGTGGCCTTGAGCCCCCTCCCCTAGGAAATGTCCTCAGGGCCTTCCCAACAAATCCAGGACGATGCGGAAATGTCGGTCTTGTACCCCCGGTTAAGTTCATGTGTTCCTTCACATAACACGCATTTTCCACCGCTTCCGCTACAGAAGACGGTTTCCACATCTGCACCATAGCTCTTATCTTAGGGTTCAATCCATAGACAAAGTGCTCTGCCTGTTGTTGGTCATTTTCCATATACGAAACATATTTGACCAGTTCCATAAATCTGATCTCATATTCTTCTACAGTTCTGTTTCCTTGTACTAAGGCATGAAATTCCCCTACCTGTTGTTCCTCGTAGTATGCTGGTAGATATTTCCTTCGGAACCTCTCCTCGAAAAGTTCCCAAGATATTGTGTCTGGGGTAAGGTGCATTTGTCTTTCCAGGTTGCCCCACCAGTTCAAGGCATTGTCTCTTAACTGAAAAATGGTGATCTTTTCCTTTGAGTTGGACGCATAGTCCCTTAAGGAAAAACACCTTGTCATGCCTTCCAACCATGCTTCCACGCGTTCACTGGCACGACCCCCGACGAACTCCGGAAGTTTGATCTTCTGCAATTCTCACGTGATGTCTTCAGGTGGAGGTCCTCCCCCTGAATCCCTTGATGCTTTTGGATTACCCGTTCCAGACGGTGGGGGTTCCACTTCAGTCCCTGCCGGTTGTCACCCCTTTAAAGTCTCGTTAATGGCTTCCAATGAGGGAAGTATGAGGGCTAGTTCGGGCGATGGTGGTGGTGGCCCTGGCGGTGTTGGTGGTGCTTGCGACGACGCTCCCCTGCCTCGACTCCCTCGAGTCCTGACCATCCTGTATTCTTTAACCTGCATCAACCAAAGTTGTCAGGGTGAGTTCCAGGATGTTTCAAATTGGTGCTACTCAAACTAGAAACAGAGTTAGGCGTAAGTTTTCTTTACTTGTCTGTAAACAGACATTACTCCATTAGGGGATTGGCTAGGTTAGGGTTAGGATTAAGCGTCTAAGCTTGATTTCTTCGCCCCTATGAAAAATAATTATTGGTTCCCTTGCCCTGTAGCTATGCTAGCCTTGTGCCATACTCGCCACTTCCTATGCTTACTCTCCTAGTTCATATTCTGCCTCCTTCCCGCTTGTCCTAGTCTAAGCCCTTTTAACTTTTCTCTTACAACTTGATTAAAGTGACTTCCGACCTTATGTTTATTAATTTACGCCGAAAGGCATACACCTATTGACAATGGGCACAATTAATGATCTTTTAATCTTATTTAACCTTAAACCATTATCTAATGGATATGCATTGAAGATGCTGGCATATTATTAGTCGTCCTCCAAAATCAATGGGTCAGATTTATTGTTCGTAACTTTCTTGCATTTATCAAGGCATCCGTTAACATGTTTACTTTTTAACATTTACCTAATCACATTAAAAAAAATTGTTGTAAGGTTATATAATTACCACGTTTAAATGATTAAATAGGATTAAACCGTGGCATCTAAATAATTGTCCACAACTGCCAGCCATGTTTCGGCGTTCACTAGCGTTATGTACCTTTCGGTGTTAACCAGCCGCCAACCACTTTGTGGCTGTGCTAGTTTATTAAAAACTAATAATCTACACTAAACTTAATCCTAAGCTTCAATCACCTTAATCGACACTTCAATTTATTCCCGGAAATTAATATTATTATTAGTGTTAATTAATTAGTCACTAATTTACTTAATCCTTCCTATTAATTTAATTATTATTATTTTTGTTTTTTTCTCCAAGGCACATACATGGTGCGTTGGTGTTTGGTTGTTCCTTAAGGCTTAGGTAGTGGGTGGTGGTTAGGGGTTCAAAACCCATGGAGTCAATTTAATTTTTGTTTTTTTTTCATATTAATCTTAGCATATATTATTAATTTTAAATAATTTAAATAATTATCAGTTTTAATTTAATTTAATATAAGGTAATTAATTTAATTTAAATAATTCAAATTTTCGTAATAGTATTAATGCCTCTTTTTTTTTAATAAATAAAATTAGAATTAATATTACAAAAAAAATTCTTATTTTTAATTCAACGAGAGTTTAATGCGCTTAATACTAAATGAGAAATGAGGCATTATATGGCAACCTTTAAGGTCGGGCTTCTGGCATGAGGCCCACGTGCCCGACCCCAACTCTCAACACCAAAACCCTAAACCATTCCTTAACCCTAACGCTCCTTCACTTCCGCCTCTTTCCTCTGCCACCTCTTCACTCTGCTCTTGGCACTGGTGCTGGTCTGGTCTGGTCGTGGCTTTGTGCTAGGCTTCGATTTGGTTTCCGCGTAGTCCATTTTCACTGTTGCTTCTTTTAATGCTGACTTCAGGATGAGAGAGAGCTAGGGTGGTTCAATGCCGCGTTGCATTGGCTTGTGCTAGTGATCAGGTTGTCCACGAAGATTGAAATATTGAAACAGATCCTTTCCCGAGCCTGTGTTTGTCATTAAGCCCCAAAGAGGGAGGAGCACGGTTGAAGGACTAGAGGACTGTCATGGCAGTATTTTCTTCTGCGCCAAAAACTTGGATGCATGGTCAACCTTTCTGTCACCACTCTTACCCTAAGATTCCTTGGGCAATTGATGGCATCTCATCTGGGCCAGTTCGAAATAAAATGGATGGTTTTAGGTGTTTTCAAATCTGAATATATATGGATGGTTAGAGAAAGACACTATCCCGGTGTTATGATTCCCAGTTTGTTCTTGTGATCTTGCTCTTCAACACCGCAAAATAGGGGTTTTCTTATTGCTTGCTCTACAAAATCGATGGTTCTTTATTGATAGTTTTGTGTCAAATGAAAATGATCTTCTCTGGATTCCACTTAGTGTGTATCTTATGCACCAGCCTAGGCGGTTGCTTGTTTCAGTGGATCGACAACCTCGCCCTTCCTATCAGTTCATATAGTGAAATGTCGGCGTTGATACGGCCAAATGCACGGTGAAATGATGGAAATGGAACAACCTTGAAATGCTCTCCAAACGAAGAATGGAAACGATTCAATTTATTTCTAGGGGCCAGTATCTGAAAGGAGAGCGAGTCTACTGCTCGATACAACAATCATTCGAGACATTTCCCCTACGTATCTTCTAGGTCAATAGATGAATTCAGGTTTATAGTTCAGCGTTCTTGGGGAGTAGTGCAATTACCCCTCTTAAGCCATTCGCACAACCGCAGGATGCATCTAGCAATGGCTTCATCAGAGGTGCCAGACTACTTACTAGCAACATGGGTTGATTCTCGTGAGAAAAGACCTATTGGTCACAGACTTGATGTGACTGTGGAAGAAACTATACAGTGCTAGCTTGACGCACTAAAATATAACAATGAACCACATCAAGACCATGGGGTGGAAGTGATGTACAGGTTTGCCAGTTTTGATCCTTTTGAACATTTCAAATACTTTGGACCAGTTTTTTGATCTTGGTCAGTTTGAAAGATTTAGGCACATCTTCCACCATTCTGCATACAGAGTGTTGTTTTCTCACAAGGAAAGGAAATATCTTGAGCAACTTAACTGCTTCAAGCAAAGGGTTTGGATGATAGGATCACGCCCGGAAGAGGAAGAAATATTTGAGTTTACCATGGTTCAAGTGTCTCTTCTCATCCTTTGAATGACATTTTCATTTTGTATTTTATCATCAATGTGATTAGCTTGCACTTTAACAATTTGTTCTCTTCGTTCAACGCATTGGTGGTTTTTGGGATGGTTATTGGCTGACTGAAAGTATACGCCATGATGGTAAAGATGTTGCAAAAGTTATAGCTTACTCATAACAAAATACATGTTTTTTTTTTTTGGGTTGGTAAATCTTTGAGGTTTCATTCTTGTGTATACTAAACATTATCCCATGTGCACAGGCTGGATGGACCTAAGAGGTCGCGGAGGAGTTGTTATAGCTGTGGGTAGCGACCTTTTAGCTGTACTTTATGAGGAGGTACAGCCGAACACAGAGGCAACTTGACAACAATCCTTTCACAAGCCCAATCTTCGTTTCTCAAATCCATCAACGAACAGGGAAAGAAGGTCGTTTACCAGTGATATGCCACTCTCGTGCTAAGGTCAAGGTAGATATTTTTTTTTCATGGCAATAGAGATCTGAAAAGGGAAAAATTGTAATTTTGTAATATTTTTACCATGTTTAACTTGTCTAGTTGAACATTAGGCTTTGCTTAATGTTTTGACAATTGTACATAAAAGGGTAAAGAACATATATTATTCATTAATACTTGTAATATAGTGGGACAAGTCTGGTACATAATCGGTATTGTTTTCCAAGACTATATCATATGCATTAGCAATGTTACATTTAAAATTGTAGACTTGTTGCTAAACTACAATCATGTTCTCACGGTTGTTGTCAGATCCTGTTCTTTGGATTTTATCTCAACTGATTCTCTATTTACATTGAGTATGTTTTTCATCGAGAAATTTGTCGATTATCTCATAATATTCAAATTCTTGAAATTTGTCAATCCTGTGTAGCTTGTTTTACTTGCTTTGTTGATACTCTCGTAAATTTTTTTTTTTTTACATTTTCAATTCGTATTGCATTTATTTTTATATTTGTTTTAAAATTTCTATGTTTGGTTTGCAGGTTCGGCGTAGATGGAGTTAGAGCTTGGAGTTTTGGCCCTCAAGGCTCAAATTTATCAATTGTTTTTTTTGGGTGGGTACTGTTAGCGCTCTGTAATTTGCCTAAGGCTGCTGAGGCAATCACAGAGGTAACCTCGAACCGCTTCGAGTCTTGGATCTAGTCCTCAACACTCAGAGAGGGATATCTCTTTTAGATTTAGATTTGTTTTTAAGGGATGGGTTTTAGGCTAGTTATAAAAGCAATGAAAATATAGAGTTTTTTATTTTGAGATGGTTAGTTTGGGATAGCAAGGAGGGCCATTGGGCAAATGGGGTCTGCGCTTAGAAATGTGGTTGATTTCTCAGATCAAGACTAAGCTTTTACACAGGGCAAGGTAGTGAACGTCTTGGATCGAATTGAGTTTTAATGATGTTGAATTGTGGAAGAAAAAGTGGAGGAAAAAGCCAAGCAAGGGAGCAGCTAAGAATTCCTAAGCTCGGCTCTTTAGATGAATAACATAAAGATTATCACAATCTGAGAAGCAGAGTATCTGTTGGTAAATTTTGCTTCTATAACATTCCTTTTGATAATAAGAACTGAAAACAAAATGAAATATAACAGGAAAACAATGTAACAGAGGAAAACACCACCAATACACCCACACAAGAATCCTGTGAAAAACAAGCCCATTAATGATCAATCATTAAAGGATTACAGAAAAAAGTTTCCTGGCCAAGCACAGCCATCAACTCCAGCAAAGAAAAATAAATCTACAGGTCAAGACCTCTCACACAGGTCGAAACAATAGGAACAAATACTTTACTGCTAGAAACCTCTCCTCTCAGCCCAGTCGAACCCTCATTCTATCTTTTAGAAGTGTATAAATACAAAATCCCCTCAGTCTTGAGGAAATTCGAGCTCATGACTCTGCACTCTAAAAATAGGAAAGCAGTTACAAAGATTGACACATGTCAATTGTCTCCTAGAACAATACAAACAGTAAATTAAAAGGAAATTGTATTTGGAAACTGTTGCATTAGTTGTCTCAAATTCGCTGGAAGGTTGTTGATGTATGTCCCGCAAATCTGGGAAAAGATAGGCACTTGTCCTTTAGGTTTTTGGTCCTCTGCCTGGAGAAAGAAAGGTACTCTGCCACCTCCCTCTAACTATTGCCTTGAAATCTGGGTCTGTATCCTGTCGTTGTTTCTGTGCATGAAAATCTGTGATATGGAGTTGATTTTGTGCCATCTGGAAATACTGATAAGATCCCTGAAAATCTGGGGAAAATGGTATGGAGATTAGCCCTTTTTTAGAGGTTCGACACATCACTTTGCCAGCAACAATAACATCATATGCAACTGTAGCTTCTCCTTCTTTAATTCACCTCCAGATTCTTCGATTAAGCCTCCACATCTCATTTTAGAGTAAGCCTGCATAATTTCATTCTCATCAAATCCCCAAGGAAAGAAGCTACTCCAAACACACAAGAAGTCCTTATTTCGTATCCATACATGATGTGAGCAAAATGCCAACAAATCGACAATAACAGTAATGATCAGGTGGACACTAGATCATGTTTCAAACACCTAGTTCAGGTTACCAATAATATATGGTGGAGAAGACAATTTCATCCATGGACATTGAGATTGTTCTAGAATTCCCATGATATTCAATCTTATCTGAAAGATCTGACATTAACCCTTTAAGCACATTAACCTCATCTTTTGTGGCACTTATAGCCAGTGTGCCACTATGGAGATCTCCCTTAGAAACATTATTTTTCTATGCATCTTTGCTAGAAATTTCACCCTTGGATGTCTCAGCTTCATTTGTGAGTCTCTCCATACGGGATGAACATATTGAAAGAGCCCATTGGCAGTAATTTAGAGCATCTTTCTAATAACATCCACTTTTTCGATAGTATCTTCCTGTTTATCCATTGTCCCTTCATCCATAGATTCAACACCATCTTGATCACTGACAGAGACTTTACCTTTGTCATTCCTAACCAGAACTTCAATAACAAGAGGTTCAGAGGGTTCACCCTTGCCAATTAGATCATGAAGTAGTCGATGCCATCCTTTCAAAATCATGTAAGGACTCTTCCATATTGCAATCAAGATAATGATAGGCACGTCCACTATCACCCCAATAAGCCAACTAACAAACAACCCGGTAGTTGCAACAACCTTCTGCTCAATGCTTCCAATTCAGCTCGTTTCACCTCATTCTCAGGTGGAATACTGCCATTTTGCCAGGCCTCCAGGCGTTCAGGATTCTGACTCATTAGTGCCAATTTTCTCAAGTAGAGTGCCTCACTTTCCTGTATTTTGTATGCTCGGATTTGCTCTTTCATGATCATTGATGGTTCGAAGAACCACTCAAAGGCGCGGCCTCCAGGCCTATCAGACTTTCTCAACTCTGTGCCATCAAAGAGTGGGAAGCTAGCAGAATTAAAATTTGAAGAGTGGAGAAGACTTTGCAAGATATAGTATGCAGGTAGCTCAATGCTAAGAACTCTAGACCTCCCTGTATGGCTCCACTCCTCTAAAATTGAAAGTCTAATCACGTCGTCTTGAACTAGGGTCCTCCCATAAAGCTCACAAGACTGAAAAAGGTGATCCCATATCTGCACAGATTTCATATCTTGCAATACCCCCTTCAAGGATGTCGTGCATTCAGGAATGGATTTTCCATGAATTGGGTGGCTTCCCCTATTATCAACATTAGTTCTCTATTTGTCAAGTGAACCGGTGAGGACGAAAAGTAGGGGCAAACCCAAGGAACATGCAACCTTCCTTTGCCACTGTGACTCCTTCGCGTTAGACACCTTTAATTTGTTTCAACACCTGTCATAGGGTTTTAAACATTGCGCTTTATATATATATTGTTTTTATTCTCTGTGGGCAATATCCCACATTCATGAGAAGAGAATACACAAGGGTATTGATATTTTCCAATAGGTGCATAGTGTTTCGATGAAGTGAGCCCAAGGCTCGGGCTTTGGAGTTTGGTGTTGGCGCTGGCTTCGGCTTGTGTGTTTGTTGTAGGTGCGCGAAATGGTGCTTATCCTTGGTGTCGATCATTCGAAGGTTGTCCCTAGGCCACTATACCTTTTTCCAAAATTTGGTTAATTTGTTCATAAAACTCTGCATGAAGGCAAAGGCCGAGGGGCCATTTGTTTTTTAATTTTTTAGCTAAATTCATCATACACAAATTATAAGAACCCAAATTTTCATTTGACTCTCATGAGTCAAATTTCTCCATTTCAAACCACTTCACAATGTGTGATAAAATTGCACTGGAACTCGCTTTGAACCTTGCGCACAGACACTCGTCTTATGCTTGGTCAGTGTCGGGCGCTTTCAGCCGCCTTCGCCATGCGTCATAAACGAACACATATGCCTGAAATAGATACATATTAGTTAGAAAACTGATTCCCTATTATATAGGGTTCTAACATAGGCTCCACCTGGGGAAGATAGATCTGAAGGAGGTGTTTAGAATCCATGAACTCTGAATTTAGCTGACAAGTTTCTCATTGGACTGCCCTCAAACCGTAAACTGAAAATAAACTATGAAGAAATGAAAAAGAAAAGATGCTCATCCTGATGAGCTTATTGGTGCATTCCTACCTACCCTAATCTAACAGTTATTGCTTCAATCAGGTAATGAAAAAGTGCCAATGAAGCCAACCCAGCAGTTGATCCCATGATTTGGCTTCATCATTATGTTTGATGAAAATTAAGACTGAAATATGTACTGCCAGCTGGTGATAGCTCGGGTCCTTGCAAAAAAAACATGTTTGAACAGTTACACTGAAAAGGAGCTCCATATAATTTGCAACCGGGTCAATAAATATACGATCTATTTGTTGATTCTCCAAGTATCCATTCATCCTTCTAACATGTATAAGTTCCCCATTCGTGTCCGCAATATTAGACCATGACTGCAACTGTTCAATTTCAGCCTTATGCTTGCAAACAAAAGATTCATCAATCAGAAAATTGAAAGAGGACACAATATCTTTTGGTTTTGGAGACGTGAGTTGCTCATAAAATTGCTTTGGATGTTGGAAACTGCAAGACTGAATCTGAATGTTCAAAACCTCAATATCTTTTTCAAGTCTTTCAACAAACAACTTGAGAACACGAATTTTAATTTCATGAGGAACATTTTTCGATTTCCAACAATGAAACGCGTTTGTTAACAAAACTTCTTCACTTGGAAAATCTGCTAACTTATCCCTGAAATCTTTGACAGCTTTACAATATATAGGATCTTCCACATACCTTGTCATCTGGAAGCATCACCAAGGATTTGAAATCTGGATTCTTCAGCAGTGAAGTCGCTTGTGAACTTTGAAGCACGGGATCTTGAGCAATGGAGTCGCCAGGTGAATGGTACAGCCTTCTTGTGTTTGGCTTCTGTTCACCATCAAAAGTCAAATCTGAACTTGAAGTGCAGCTCCGGAGAAAGTCCCCAGTGGAGTCGCCAAAAATCTTAGCGCTCTATAATTTGCCTAAGGCTGCTAAGGCAATCACAGAGGTAACCTCGAACTACTTCGAGTCTTGGATCTAGCCCTCAAGACTCAGAGAGGGATCTCTCTTTTAGATTTAGCTTTGTTTTTAAGGGATGGGTTTTAGGCTAGTTATAAAAGCAATGAAAATATAGAGTTTTTGATTTTGAGATGGTTAGTTTGGGATAGCAAGGAGGGCCATTGGGCAAATGGGGTCTGCGCTTAGAAATGTGGTTGATTTCTCAGATCAAGACTAAGCTTTTACACAGGGCAAGGTAGTGAATGTCTTGGATCGAATTGAGTTTTAATGATGTTGACTTGAGGAAGAAAAAGTGGAGGAAAAATCCAAGCAAGGGAGCAGTTAAGAATTCCTAAGTTGGGCTCTTTAGATGAATAACATAAAGATTATCACAAGCTGAGAAGCAGAGTATCTGCTAATAAATTATGCTTCTATAACACTCCTTCTGATAATAAGAACTGAAAACAAAATGAAAGATAACAGGAAAACACTTTAACAGAGGAAAATGCCACCAATACACCCACACAAGAATCCTGTGAAAAACAAGCCCATTACTGATCAATCATTAAAGGATTACAGAAAAAGTTTCCTGTCCAAGCACAACCATCAACTCCAGCAAAGAAAAATAAAGCTACAGGTCAAGACCTCTCACATAGGTCGAAACAATAGGAACAAATACTTTACTGCTAGAAACCTCTCCTCTCAGCCCAGTCGAACCCTCGTTCTATCTTTTACAAGTGTATAAATACAAAATCCCCTCAGTCTTGAGGAAATTCGAGCTCATGACTCTGCACTCTAAAAATAGGAAAGCAGTTACAAAGATTGACACATGTCAATTGTCTCCTAGAACAATACAAACAGTAAATTAAAAGGAAACTGTATTTAGAAACTGTTGTATTAGTTGTCTCAAATTCGCTGGAAGGTTGTTGATGCCTGCCCCTCAAATCTGGGAAAATATAGCCACTTGTCCTTTAGGTTGATGGTCCTCTACCTGGAGAAAGAAAGGTACTCTTCCACCTCCCTCTAACTGCTGCCTTGAAATCTAGATCTGTATCCTGTCGTTGTTTCTGTGCATGAAAATCTGTGATATGGAGATGATTTTGTGCCATCTGGAAATACTAATAAGATTCCTGAAAATCTGGGGAAAATGGTATGGAGATTAGCCCTTTTTTAGAGGTTCGACACATCACTTTGCCAGCAACAATAACATCATATGCAACTGTAGCTTCTCCTTCTTTAATTCACCTCCAGATTCTTCGATTAAGCCTCCACATCTCATTTTAGAGTAAGCCTGCATAATTTCATTCTCATCAAATCCCCAAGGAAAGAAGCTACTCCAAACACACAAAAAGTCCTTATTTCGTATCCATACATGATGTGAGAAAAATGCCAACAAATCGACAATAACAGTAATGATCAGGTGGAAACCGGATCCTGTTTCAAACACCTAGTCCAAGTTACCAATAATCTATGGTGGAGAAGACAATTTCATCCGTGGACATTGAGACTGTTCTAGAATGCCCATGATCTTCAATCTTATCTGAAAGATCTGACATTAACCCTTTAAGCACATTAACCTCATCTTCCATGGCACTTATAGCCAGTGTGCCATTATGGAGATCTCCCTCAGAAACATTATTTGTCTATGCATCTTTGCCAGAACTTTCACCCTTGGATGTCTCAACTTCATTTGTGAGTCTCTGCATACGGGATGCACATATTGAAAGAGCCCGTTGGCAGTAATTTAGAGCATCTGGAATCTTTTTTTGCATTTGTAGAGCCAAACATATCTTAAAGCATAGTTGTGAAATATGACGACTGTTGGGTTCCTCCAAGCGTTCTAATATAGAAAGAGCTCTCAAGTAATCACTTAATGAAGTCTGGAAATCCTCTATTTCCAAAGATACATCTCCTAAGGCACTTATAACATCCACTTTTTCGATAGTATCTTCCTGTTTATCCATTGTCCCTTCATCCATAGTGATCCAGAGGGTCATTCGTCATGAAAGTACACTGATCCAAATAAAGGAGAAAAATGGTACAATGCCAGTGAAGTGGCAATGCATACATGGTTTTATTAAAGCTATTGGTTATGGTATATAAAATCAAAGCTTAGCTGTATAGGTTTTCAACACATCCAATGTATGACTAAACGGTTCATTGCAACGTCGACAGCATTTGCAACATGGAGTGCGCATTCAGTGACAGAGTAATCGCATGGAATTATTCCATAACCGTTTAGAGTTGGGTGCGCAGTTTGTTCACACGATTAGTTGTAACATCGGGTGGTTGCAGCATTTGGTGGATGGTTTATCTGGCAGTTATACCATTCGGTGTAACATTTGATTTGGCGGATCACAGATTTGGCCGAGTTCTAATATGGTTCGATGAAATGGCGAGTATAACATTTGGTACAACTTGTGCAACGTTTGGTGGGCGAGTTAAAATCGTGATCCATTGTTTCAGCCAACAGTTTATCCATTTGTTACAAAAATCTCGCAGAGATGAAAACAAATGCGCCTAAGTCGGGATTGAACTCTCGGCCTGCACCTTTATAACCTAGGGTTTCAGCCAAAGTGAAGACAGGGACGGAGACAGAGGACGGAGGAGAGATTCGTTGCAATTTGTCCAGCATTCCGTTTTGAACAACTGTTGAATTCGTTTTTACAGAGACGGGGAACAGAAGAAAGCGTTTTTGCTGTAAATTGTTCCAATGTTGTGTTCTTTCTAAAGTCGACCATTCTCTACATAAATTGGCTTCTTTGTATTTTGAAGGCCATTTGGTAATTTTCAGAGAGGAGGTCTTGCAGGCTTCTGTACAGCATACTGTTCTGTTGCCGAAGTTGTTGTCCAGAAATATTTTGTACCATTTTAAAATCCATTAATTGGATCGGTACCCATTGGAGAGCGACCCGGAGACGTAGCCCAGTGAAGGGGGTGAACTCCGTTATCAAACTCTTTTGTTCTTGTCTTTCATTTTCTGTTCCATATTCTCTTTCTATTGCTTTCAGTTTTGCATATTTCAGCATTTAATAATCACATTAATGCTTTTAAATAATCAAATTGCAAACTAATGATAAGCATTCATAGCTTTTACATGCACATATGTTGAGATCCGACGGATCACATAGATTCGACACCATCTTGATCACTGACAGAGCCTTTACCTTTGTCATTCCTAACCAGAACTTCAGTAACAAGAGGTTCAGAGGGTTCACCCTTGCCAATTAGATCATGAAGTAGTCAATGCCATTCTTTCAAAAGCATGTAAGGACTCTTCCATATTGCAATCAAGATAATGATAGGCACATCCACTGTCACCCCAATAAGCCAACTAACAAACAACCTGGTAGCTGCAACAACCTTCTGCTCAATGCTTCCAATTTAGCTCGTTTCACCTCATTCTCAGGTGGAATACTGCCATTTTGCCAGGCCTCCAGGCGTTCAGGATTCTGACTCATTAGTGCCAATTTTCTCAGGTAGAGTGCCTCACTTTCCTATATTTTGTATGCTTGGATTTGCTCTTTCATGATCATTGATGGTTCGAAGAACCACTCAAAGGCTCGGCCTCCAAGCCTATCAGAATTTCTCAACTCTGTGCCAGCAAAGAGTGGGAAGCTAGCAGAATTAAAATTTGTAGAGTGGAGAAGACTTTGCAAGATACAGTATGTAGGTAGCTCAATGCTAAGAACTCTAGACCTCCCTGTATGGCTCCACTCCTCTAAAATTGAAAGTCTAATCATGCCGTCTTTAACTAGGGTCCTCCCATAACGCTCACAAGACTGAAAAAGGTAATCCCATATCTGCACAGATTTCATATCTTGCAATACCCCCTTCAAGGATGTCGTGCATTCAGGAATGGATTTTCCACGAATTGGGTGGCTTCCCCTGTTATCAACATTAGTTCTCTGTTTGTCCAGTGAACTGGCGAGGACCAACAGTAGGGGCAAACCCGACGAACATGCAACCTTCTTTTGCCACTGTGACTCCTTCGCGTTGGACACCTTTAATTTGTTTCAACACCTGTCATAGGGTTTTAAACGCTGCGCTTTATATATATATATATATATATTATTCTCTGTGGGCAATATCCCACATTCACAAGAAGAGAATACACAAGGGTATTGATATTTTCCAATAGGTGCATAGTGTTTTGAGTAAGTGAGCCCAAGGCTCGGGCTTTGGAGTTTGGTGTTAGCGTTGGCTTCGGCTTGTGTGTTTGTTGTAGGTGTGCGAAATGGTGCTTATCCTTGGTGTTGATCATTCGGAGGTTGGCCCTAGGCCACTATACCTTTTTCCAAAATTTGGTTAATTTGTTCATAAAACTCTGCATGAAGGCAAAGGCCGAGGGGGCAATTTTTTTTTAATTTTTTAGCTAAATTCATCAAACACAAATTATAAGAACCCAAATTTGCATTTGACCCTCATGAGTCAAATTTCGCCATTTCAAACCACTTCACAATGTGTGATAAAATTGCACTGGAACTCGCTTTGAAACTTGCGCACAAACACTCGTCTTATGCTTGGTCAGTGTCGGGCGCTTTCAGCTGCCTTTGCCATGTGTCATAAGCGAACACATATGCCTGAAATAGATACATATTAGTCAGAAAACTGATTCCCTATTATATAGGGTTCTAACAGGTACAATTCCATTACTAAATCGGGTAGGCGGGTAGGTAGGTAGGTAGACCCTTGGTTCCAGATTTTGAACCAGGGCTCTGATACCATTTGTAGTGGCCAATTTAATTTAACATCCATTAATTCCTTAAGATGAAACAATAATTTCTACTTGATTTTAGTAACTCAGTAATTTCTCATAAATTACGCACATATGCATATAAATTTATCATAACTAATAATGATTTCATAAAAAAAATAAAACAAATACGTAATTTAACATACCTAGGTCTGATGCTAACCCTCCATTTTCTGCTTGCCTTGTTGATCGTTGTTGAACTGTGTAACACTGCCCAAAACCTTGTTCCACCCTACCAACTAGGACAACTTCCTAGCTCCAGGATATCATATGGATATCCTGGCCCCCATGCCCAAAACCTCCAGCAAACCAGTGTCTGTATTGATCCAATCCAACCACAAAACTCAACTCTCCTCTGTGCAATCCAAGAGAGACCTCCCCCCAAAAATTTCCTGTAGAATGGTAATCCCCTTCGTAAACCTCCTCCCCCTCCATATCCTTCCTTCATCGCCTCTTGAATTTACTTTATTACCCACCCATTTATGATCCGAAATCGAATCCAGAAGACTGACAGGGCTTGAAAATGCTAAAAAATGAAAGTGCTTGGAATGCGACGAAACTAGTTCCATTGTGTCTGTCTTGTCTTCCTGATTCCGGCGGTATATTTACTTTGTCAAACAGACTCTGTATGGAGAAGATATCGCGTTCTGTCCGAAAAGCCAAATAGGGCAAAATAGAGGATGATTGTATAGTTCGTACAGTCCATGTGTCATGTTGACTATGCAGACCGTATGGTCCATACAGTTGATGTGGCAGTCCCAGAAGGTGACACATGGAATCTCTAGAAGGAGACACCTGTCAAGAAGATTTGTACGTACGGGCAGACAGCTGGACCAATCCGGAGGTGACACGTGTCACCATTGTAAGGGTGACACGTGGCACAGATGACGTCAGTAGTTGACGTGGCAAGGTGACAGGGTCGTACGATTGTACGATGACATGGCAGAATATGGTTGGTTATTGAAGGCAAATGATGTGTCGACACATGGTAGTTTTCTATTCAATGATTGGGTTCCACGTGGCCCAATCGTGGGTTGCCATGTGGCACCCCAGGATTGGCTGGTTTGTTAATTAAAATTTTATGGAGGCCATGGGGTTCGACCCCCGGACCTCCCCACCGTGTAAAGACTTTGCACAGTCCACGCTGCCAACGCGCCACTATATTGGTTCTTTCTATATAACGTTTTAATATGTATTTAACTTTGAATTATGGTTGATATGGTCGAGGGTCGGGTCGGGGCTTAGCCCCGACCCGTGGTTCCACCATCCATACATACGACCATACCTTTGTTTACATGGCGCGCGGGGTATTTCATATATATGTTTTCAAATGTATAAATGCGCGGTCCTTTGTATTATCCATGCGACCATTTATCATATATGGAGGTGCGCAGTCTGTTTAAGCCACGGTTTTGTATTGTGCCATGTGACCTCAACCAGGAGCACGCGGGAGTGGTTTCAAAACGGTTTTAAGTGTTAGACCTTTTTATTATAGCGCGAGGTCCTATGACCCATATGCCCAGGTGCCTAGGCGGTTAGGGGCTGGCGCGCCCTTAACCATCCTATGGTTTGCACCATTGGCACGGTTGCACTCGGTGCTAGGTTTTCACACTATTTATTGCGTGTGTGCCAGGTTCAATTGACAAGGGTGTGTTTTGTAGAACCAGTGACAACAAGCTTGAAGGGAAAGACTTCCAGTAGGCCTAACTTCTTCGTTTTTCGACCGATTGAGGTGCCGAAAGAGCCCAGACAGGGGTTTTTGGATGCTCTGAAGCCATTGGAGCAGCCGGTTTGTCAGTTTGAACATTCAGAACAGAGATATGCTGAAGAGAAGCCAAGCCAAAGTCATTTTGATGCAGAGAAGCTTTTGAGGAGGAGACGTTGTTGGACCATTTCTGGGAGCTCCAGACGTCTGTTTTGCGTGCCATTTTCTTTGCAGGGTTCTAGAGATCTGGAAGAACATGACCAGATCAGTCTTGTATCCATTTGGAATTGCAGCGATGTACTTTTGAGATTTTGAGAAGAAATAAAGAAGCCTCCCCCACAGAGACAAAGGCCCGGAGACATAGGCAAAGTTGTGCCGAACTCCGTTATCAATCTACGTGTTATGGTTTGATGTCTATTATTTAATTTCAGATCTGCATATGTGAATATGGTTGTCATAATTCCTCTTCTTTCCTCATTCTTTCACTAAGTTTTCTCAAATGGTTAATTAACGCATGCAAAATTAAAACTCAACCATAAGTCATTAAAAGATCCTACGGATCAAGTGGTATCAGAGCTAGTTGACGTTTGGATTTGAGTTGCATGTTAACCAGGGAAAAGATACAGCATGGTGAAGGCGAGCTTGCTACAGAGAATCCATTAATTGGATTGAGAAAAAGAGCCTCTCACAGCAAGAAGATGGCATTGGAAGAAGGGATTTCTCAAGATGAGAAAGAGTTCCTGAAAGCATTCCTTGCTATGTCGGAGATGGTGAAAGTCTTGTATGAAGATTACTTGGAATGAAAGCGACCAGTTTTGGGTGATTCTTCAAAGGGAAAAAGTGAAGAGAAAGAGGACCATCATCAGATTCCTCCTTCACCTCCATCAACACTTCCTTATTCTCCTTCTTCTTCTTCAAGTTCAAGTTCTAAATCTAGTGGAAAGAAAAATGTTCATAAGAATAAACATGAAATGCCATTGTTAAAACTTGATGTAAAATTTGAGTT
>ML788792.1:143634-160697 GCA_009831015.1 Picea engelmannii
AAAGCAATAATTGAATGGAAATATTTAAAACTAAGAAAAGGACAAACAGTGCAAGAATACACCGATGGATTTCGAAAAATGGCATTAATGTTAGATATTCCTTTGCAAACACAAGAAACCCTTATGAAGTATATAGGAGGTTTTCATGTTTGGACCCACTAACCTTGATGAGGTTTCAGTTCAAGCTACGTATATTGAAGCAGGGAAAGTAGGTGTGTCAGGGGAATCGTCGTCTTTGAGGAAAGAGGACAAGAGGAAAAGGCATGGCAATGGAAAGAATGCAAATGCAGTGACAAAGAAGGAAGGAAATCCCTCTTGCAAGCATTGCAAGAAAGAGGGACATGGTGAGGACAGATGTTGGCAGTTGCATCCCGAGAAGAGGCCAAAGTGGTTCAAAGAAAAGAAGGGAATGCAAACAGTGGAAACGACATCAAAACCCACAGACTTGGGATCAGATTCAGGTGATGAGTCAAAGATTTCATTGGTTGGTATGACAGGTAAAAATGGTGAAGAGATTGATTGTAGAAGCAACTTGTTTCATATAAGGGTAATCATGCAAAACACTAAGATAGACACATTAATCGACAGTGGATCTCAATCTAATCTAATCTCATAAGAATTGGTTAAACAATTGGGGTTAAAAACACAAACTCATCATAAGCCTTACACACTTAAATGGATAAGAAATCATCATCAGATGTACATAACAAAACAGTGCACAATCAAATTTGCAATTTCATCCAAGTATGTGGATGAAGTAACTTGTGATGTTGTGTCATTAAGAGAATGTGGAATGATCTTAGGTAGTCCATACTTATTTGATCGTAAGGAAATCTTCTACAGGGCAAAGAATCAATATCAATTCACTAAAGCAGGTCATGATTATGTGGTGCATGCTCGTCATGTTAAAGAAAATAAAACACTTCAAACAATGGAACAATTAACGAACGTAGTGCAAGCAAGCAACAAAATTGTTTCAAATGAAGTAATTGATCTTAAGCAAGAACAAGACATGGTTGTTGAATGGAAAATCAATCATAAGTTGCTTCAAGATAAGCTCATGTCGTGCAGATATTTCAAGTATATCAGTTCATTTGCAGTCATATTTTTGATGCTGTCATTAGAAATGTTTTCTACATGGATGATAGTAGCTTCAGTAAGATGTAACCGGGTTCAAATGGCTAACAATATATTGTCAGTTGTCATGATTGTGTTACAGTTGATCTTGATGAGACAGGTGCACAGGACAGAGTTCAGAGACAGAGAGCAAGCCGGGTGGCCTATCTCGAGCTTGTTGACTGGTCAGTAACCTTTTGGGGACCAAAAGGTATTTTAGTGGGGAGGTGTGATCCAAAATTGGATCCAGAAGACTGACAGGGCTTGAAAATGCTCAAAAATGAAAGTGCTCAGAATGTGACAAAACCAGTGCCATTGTGTCTGTCTCGTCTTCCTAATTCTGGCGGTATATTTTCTTTGTCAAACGGACTCTGTATGGAGAAGATATCGCATTCTGTCCGAAAAGACAAACAGGGAAAAATAGGGGATGATTGTATAGTCTGTACAGTCCACGTGTCATGTTGATTGTGCAGACCGTATGGTTCGTACAATTGACGTGGCAATCCCAGAAGGCGACATGTGGCAGCTCTAGAAGGCAACACGTGTCAGGGAGATTTGGACGTACGGGAAGATAGCTGGACCAATCCGGAGGTGACAAGTGTCACCACTGTAAGGGTGACACATGGCACAGATGACATCATCAGTTGACGTGGCAAGGTGACAGGGTCGTACGACCGTACGATGACGTGGCAGAATCTGGTTGGTTTTTGAAGGAGAATGATGTGTTGACACATGGAAGTTTTCTGGTCAATCATTGGGTGCCACGTGGCCCAATCGTGGGCTGCCACGTGGCACCCCAGGATTGGCTTCTTTGTTAATTAAAATTTTATGGAGGCCGTGGGGTTCGACCCATGGACCTCCCCACTGTGTAAAGACTTTGCATAGTCCGCGCTGCCAACGCGCCACTATATTGGTTCTTGTTATATAACGTTTTAATATGTATTTAAATTTGAAATATGGTTGATATGGTCGGGGGTCGGGCTGGGGCTTAGCCCCGACCCATGGTTCCACCATCCATACATACGACCATACCTTTGTTTACATGGCACGCGAGGTATTTCATATATATGTTTTCAAATGTATAAACGCGTGGTCCTTTGTATTATCCATGCGACCATTTATCATATATGGAGGCGCACAATTTGTTTAAGCCATGGTTTTGTATTGTGCCATGTGACCTCAACCAGGAGCGTGCGGGAGTGGTTTCAAAATGGTTTTAAGTGTTACCCCTTTTTATTATAGCGCGAGGTCCTATGACCCATATGCCCACGTGCCTAGGCGGTTAGGGGTTGGTGCGCCATTAACTGTCCTATGGTTTGCACCATTGGCACAGTTGCACCCGGTGCTGGTTTTTCATGTTATTTATTGCGTGTGTGCCAGGTTCAATTGACAAGGGTGCGTTTTGTAGAACCAGTGAAAGCAAGCTTGAAGGGAAAGACTTCCAGGACGCCTAACTTCTTCGTTTTTCGACCGATTGAGGTGCCGAAATAGCCCAGACAGGGGTTTTTGGATGCTTTGAAGCCATTGGAGCAGTCAGTTTGTCAGCTTGAGCATTCAGAACAGAGATATGCTGAAGAGAAGCCAAGCCAAATTCATTTTGATGTAGAGAAGCTTTTGAGGAGGAGACGTTGTCGGAGCATTTCTGGGAGCTCCAGACGTCCATTTTGCATGCCATTTTCTTTGCAGGGTTGTAGAGATCTAGAAGAACATGACCATATCATTCTTGTAGCCATTTGGAATTGCAGCGATGTAATTTTGAGATTTTTAACAGAAATAAAGAAGCCTCCCCCACAGAGACAAAGGCCCGGAGATGTAGGCAAAGTTGTGTCGAAATCCGTTATCAATCTGCGTGTTATGGTTTGATGTCTATTATTTCATTTCAGATCTGCATATGTGAATATGGCTGTCATAATTCCTCTTCTTTCCTCATTCTTTCACTAAGTTTTCTCGAATGGTTAATTAACGCATGCAAAATTAAAACTCAACCATAAGTCATTAAAAGATCCTACAGATCAATTTATTACCTTATCCTCTCATAATTAATATCTTATCCCTTTATATTCAATGTCTTATCCCTTTCCGTGTATGTAAGTATTTAACAATTTAACTTATAATTTATTATCCCTATTAATTTAATACCCATGTTAATGAATGTAACATGTAATTAATTAATCAATTAATTAATCAAATTGCAACCATTAATTAATTAATAATTATTTAATTAGTATTATTATACCAATCTTGTTTAATTAATACCGTATTAAGACGATTAATCCCCTAATTAATTTTTACTTAATAATCCTTAAACATTTGTTCAACTAGGGTTGTTACATTTATGTAGATGACATTATTTTTGGATGTACCAATGACCCTTCAGTTCAGTGGTTTTCTAATTCTATGTAAACCGAGTTTGAGATGTCCTTGATAGGAGAACTGTCATATTTTCTTGGTTTACAAATCAATCAGAGTTCTGCAGGGCTATTTATCTCTCAAGAAACGTATTTGAAAGAGATGTTGAATAAGTTTCAGATGGAATATTCCTCTCCTATTAGTACACCTATGGTGGTTGGTTGCAAGCTCAATATAGATGATATTTCACCTGATGTTGATCAAAGAACATATCGATCAATGATAGGAAATCTTCTGTACATCACAACATGTTATCCTGATATAATGCAAGATGTTGGAACGGTAGGTCGTTATCAGTTTTCTCCTAAACAAAGTCATTTAGCAGCTGTCAAAAGGATATTCAAATATGAAGGGTACAATGAATTATGGTCTATGGTATCCTAGAAATCAAAAATTTCAATTAACTGGATATTCAGATGTTGATTGGGAAAATTGTTTGGATGCGAGAAAGAGCACCAGTGGAGGTGCATTCTTCTTAGGTGATTCGTTAGTAGCATGGATTAGTAAGAAGCAACGATCCATTTCATTATCAACCATAGAGGCATAGTACATTGCTGCTACTACTTTCTGCACTCAGATCTTATGGATGATACAAACTCTTGCAGATTTAAAGGTAACTAATATTGATCCCATTCCACTTCACTGTGATAACACCAGTTCCATTAGTGTCTCAAAGAATCCTGTTCTCTATTCAAAGACTAAGCATATACTAATAAAGTATCATTTTATCAAAGAGAAGGTTACAAAAAGAGTTGTTCAATTGAATTATATTCCTTCTGCAGAACATATAGTTGATATCATCACTAAACCTCTTGCAAAAGCTCAGTTTGAGTATCTACACCAAAAGTTGGGTGTGACTCTATTATAAAGTTAAAACAGTCTATCTGATCAGAGGGAGAGTGCTCATTGCATCTCTTCTCAGGGGGAGAACAGAGTCACTCTCAATTTTCTTTGACATTGATGTCAAAGGGGGAGAAAAGGTGTGGTTTGGATGCTACAGTTGGAGGTCTAAGCAGAATAGTGCAACCTTTCATGGTTTCCATCAATGCCAAAGGGGGATATTGTTGGCATGTTTTACAGGAAGAGTGTTCTTGTCATTGATGGAAAGAACAACAAAAATTATGGAATACAAGAAAAACATAATCTCAGGAGGAGAAGCAAACAATATGCAGATATCAAAGCTCAGAAGGGAAAGCGCAGAACAGAAACATGATTAGGATCAAATCCTTGATCGTGGATCTACTTTGAGAGTCTTCTCAATCATTGCATCACCAATACAAAGGATAAACAACTGTTTGATCAAATCAAGGTGCAGAAACCTTAGCACTTTGCACACACAGGAGAGGGAGCTTGCCAAAGTTCCAAAGTCCCGAAGTGATTTGGGGTCGTCCATCGTCGAGGAGGACAGGTGATGCGATATCCACAACTTCGAAAGTTTGTGGATGGGGAGGAGGTAAAAATATTTGAAGACAAATCTTGACCATTGATTTTCGGGGGTAGTACGTATTAGCTGATCTGAGATTCCTGAGAAATATCACTTCAATAATTTCCAATTGAGAATTGAAATTCCCGAAGCCTGGAGAGCCAGAGAGTAGGAGTAAATTTAAACCATCAGATCCATAGGGATACGTGGTGACAGATCGTGAACTCTGGAGAAATAACTTCGAGACTCTTCAGTTGAGATATGAAACTCCTGAAGCCCAGAGAGCCAGAGAGCCGAGGTAAATGTCGATCGTCCGATCATCCGAACTATATCTCAGTCATCATATCATTCGGAGTAAATCTTAAGCGTCAGATCGTTCGAAGTGGATCTGGGTCGTTTGATCTAGAAGGGACGTGGCACAAATCTGTGGATTTTGGGTAAAGGCCTGAATTAAGTGTCAACCATCTAATTCAAGGGGACACGCATCTTTAGATTGTGGACTCCGGGTGAAATTCTCCGGGAGAAAGAGAGTGTAGAGGAGTTGAATATCCTGAAGGCCGAAGTCCCGAAGTGAACAAGGACCATCGATTTGAGGAGTACACATGGTAGGAATTTGTGTACTCCGAAAAAAATTGTTCTGGGAGAGCGTGAAGGTTGAGAATTGAAATCGTCGAAGCCCGGAGTAGCAAAGTAGATCTTGACCATTGATCAAGAAAGGGGACACAAGATCGTTGATCTAGTTGACAGGTAAAATCCCCGAAGTAGAGGCAGAGTCGTCGATTGAGAAGGACAGGTGTTTGCAGATCATCGACACTGGAATATTAGTATATGGAGGAAAGAAGAGTTTGAGAGTTACAACTCCTGAAGCCCGGATCACGGAATAAATCACAATCGTTGATTTAGGAAGGTTAGATCTGATCCACATAACTTGAAAGGACAGATCTGAATCGACAATTCAGGAGCACCATCAAGATCATGAGATCGACGGTCCTATTGCATTACGGGGATTGAAGGTGCGCGAACTTTAAAAAATTGAGGGTGAGCCACAATCAAAACCACAATTTTGGAGAAAGGACACGTGGAGGCTCGAGGTAAATTGTAGGGAAAAATATAGTTTTATTTCAAACTACCTTTGGACGCAACCGCAATCGCATGGTCACATGAGATCATCGCCCAAGGTCACATCAGTGGAAGATAGGGGAAGGAGTTAGCGCTACTAGGCTCCACTTTGGAGGTTATGCAATTGAAAAGTCAAAATACCTCTACATGTATAATCCAACGACGTTGACAAAACATAATCTGATTGAAGGGTTTTTGTTTGACTTCATGGTTTCTTGATCAGTTACATTTCAGTTACACTAACTGAATCATTGTTCGGGGGCATTGGAATCATGGTTCTTGAGCGTTTTTTTATTCTCGACCTGGGCGTTGGAGATTCAAAGTGTAATGGATGATGATGGCATGAATAAAAGGAAGATTTCGTGATAGAGGTAGGTTGTTGTTTCTCAGTAAAACAAGTTGAATTGTATGTAATGAACATGAAAACATGAAAAGAGTGAGAAAATGTAGAGATGAAGAATATAATCTTGTCAGAGAAGAAATAGTGAAAAGAGAAGAATGTACGAGAAGCTAAGAGCATGAGAAGAACAGAGGAAGAGAAGATGGAAAGAGACAACAAGTGGAGCCAAGCATGAACAGATAGAAGCAGAGAAGAATTGCAGAACAGAGAAGAAGTGGTAAGCTTTGATGTGTCAGTGTTTTTGTAATGTAATATTCAAGTAAATATTTATATTCAGGGTGGTAGGGTGGTGCTAGGGAGTACTGTGGTCCTTTATTATTCAAGTTGGTGCTTGAATATTGGGAGTTGTAGCTTACATCTAGTTGTGGCTAGAAAACAGGGTGGCAAGGTGGTGGTAGGGAAAACGAAAATTTTTCTGTGTGCAAGTTGGTGCTTGTATAAGTGGAAGTAGTTGCTTCCATCCAGTTGGTGTTGGATATCATAAGGAGAAAAATATGCATATTTCTAGTGGGTGCCAGAGAATCTTGAGGGTCAGTACTCTCTACAAGTTGGAACTTGTTAAAGAAGAGGTTGTAGCCTTATTTTGAGTTGGTTCTCAAATATTGATGATGTACAGAACATAAAAGACCGCCTATCATTCTAAGAAGAAGAGGTTTTCTCCCTTTATGGGTTTCCTCATGAATTTTTGTCTCTTTGTATATCATATGTGTGAGTGATGTTTATTATTTCTGTTGTTCATGTCTTTCATAATCTTGATGATCACTTGGAGAAGATTAATAATATTTTAATAGGAATAATATTGTTTAAGCATAGTAACAACTGATTCAGCCTCCCCCCTCTCAATTGTCTTAGTTATTTCAAAAAATTTATCCCTCTTTCTTTTTGGGATCCAACTCTTTTAGAACCTCGAATATTAATCAATATTTCCCTACACTCTCTTCATATTTTGGAGATGGACTTATTTTCCCATAACTTATTCAAACCATAAACTTAAAATCCAATTCATTGATGTCTATAAACCTATTTGGAAATTAATTCCCACTACAATTAAGATACATAAAATCGTAAAGTGTATTATAGTCTACAATTTCATCATAGAAGTGAGAACCCATTATAGTTGCTCCTTTTTCCCTTGGAGATCTAGCTATCTTAGAACCCAAAATATTAAAATCAAGCTTTCCTTGTACTCTATTTAGATTTTAGAAATGGGATTATTTTTCTCACAACTAATTCCAACCAAAAATAGGGAAGTGAATGCAATGGTGTCTATAAAACCATTTGGAAATTAATGACGATTATTATATAGATAAATAAATTTATGTCTTGTCATCAGATAATCCATTACATTTGCTTCCTTTTTCATTTGAAGATTCATCTCTTTTAGAACCTAGAATACTAAAATAAATGTTTCCCAATTCATAGGTTTTGATAAAATTGTTGTATTCATGCACAAAATAAGATATTGCAAATATCATTAAACAAAGAAGACCCATACACCCTCTACTATTCTCCACCATATCAAACAAAATGATAATAAATGGATTTAAGACATGATATAAGAATACAAAGTAGGACATAATCATAGACAAAAATAAGCATGGAAAGAGTTGGAAAAGTACCATCAATTCCATCAACTCGGACTGCAACCTGTACAAGTAGAAAACACGAGAGAAATCATAATCACTACAAAAACATTATTTTCAACAATCCAAGCTTCATAATAGAGATATTAAAAACCAAAATCCTAAATTATATTGACCCAACATAGGAAAAATGTCATCCCATGAAACTAACCATGTATCCTCTGATGCAGAGACAAACCATATCCTTTATCATGCAAATTCATTTTACTTACCATCGGCTAGCATTTATGAAAAAACCACTGCAGAAAAAGAGACTAATACTATAGACTCAACACCAAAACATAACCCATACTCTCTGAATGGTAAAGAGAACCCCTACAATCCCTTGCACTAAAACTATTTTTTTTACCAATCCCATCAAAGCCCTTCCTAATAAAAACCAGTTACTCATTTTCTGAAACTTGCTAATTCCATGATCCATTCGGTTTCTACATACCCAGAGAATGACAGTAAAAGTGCACTGGTTCAGTTTCATTGATGTCCATAACATTGTTGAAAATAGCTTCATGGAATCATCATTGAACTCAATCTAAACATACCCTAAAACTATAGAATTCCAAAAAACTAGATCTGGTTGAGATATTTTGTCAAACACTTGGTGTGTGTAGTCTTCAAACATTGTTAAACCAACACATGCCTTGAAAACATTGGTTAAGGTTGATGGGTTCAGATTTATGCCTTCTAGTACCATTTGTGTAAATATATTTAGATCTTTCAAAGCAACTCAACATTTACTTTTTCATTTGTCTTTCCATCCACCAATCACCTTTGATATTTAATGTGATATCTCCTTCTTATACATTGTATTGGAATTGGCCCAACCCAACTAGGAAATAAATATAAGTGGTCACCCACCCGATCCCCTATCACATGTAAAAATAGATCTATGTGCTCATTAAGGAACAAAAAAATCACCAATGAATCAACATATGAGCCCAATTCAACGTGCTTGAACTAGACCCTTAAAAGAAGGAACGATAGGAGGAGAATTGACAAAAGTGGTAAAGATTCTTTTTGTTTTTCTACCTCACAAGAACTCACTATGATCAAATATGAAACTCTCTGAAGTATCTATACTAAATATCCTGCCCCATACTACCAATATCTAATGCTCTATAACATTTCCATCCTCCCATCTATCAATCACCAAACACTTTTGAAAAAAATATCGTAGACCAACATAAAAACATGAGTTCAAAATTGATTTTGAGCATTTATGTATTTATAGCAAGTATTAGTTTATAGCCTATATATTAGTTTATTTATATTATTATGTTTCATATTGTTTATTTATGTAATACCGTGGTTTTCAGTCCCCATATTAAATAATTTATTTTGTTTAATTGATGAGAGGCAAGAGTACCTAAACAATTAAAAGGGGTTGGAGAGCCTAGAAAATGTAATAATTTGATATACATATTAATAAAATACATCATTGGTTGAAAGACAGGTAATAACAAGATATATGGGGCTATTATTACATGAGAGAGAGGGCTAAAAGGGCTAAGTATTTATATTACCTTTTATTTTACCCATATTTGAATTTTTATTGAGAGAAAGAATCGGTTACATGAGCTTCTTGGGGAAATTGCGCTGTGGTTCTTGATTCCAAGAAAATATATAAAGCCATATTTTGGCAGTTTGGGGGGGCCTTCTTGTTCTTCTTGTTCTTATATTTCTTCTTCCTCATGATTTATTTCTTGTTGTTGATATGGAAATTCATACTCATTCTGGTTCTTTGGGAGAATAGGAGAACACGTTGTTGAATAAGGAAGCCATTGTTGATGGTTGTAGAAAGTTGTTGGTGTATTCCAACCACAAAGTAATGCATGTATGATTGAGAGGCATTGACATGAATCAGAATTGATCACAACTATGAGTCCTGAGAGTCTTAGGATGGAGATTCTTTTCTAGAATCACTGGAGCCCTAGAAGGAGATGGAAATCCTAAGGGATTATGTGGCAAAGAAAGGGGTCCATTCTCTTGGGTGGTGCAGGATGGAGAGAACAAATATGGTGTACTACGGATTATTGTGCGTGTGCTGAGAAACTTGTGAGATATTGAGTGATGATTGGCTTGTGAATCCGAGTGTAGCCTTGGAACTTGTCCTTGTGGATTCATAGAACTATCTTGGGGGTGACCTATTGTTGAGACTTGGAACAACAATGTCTATGTTTGGGTGGAACGTCCTTGGTTTGTATCTAGTTGGTGATTTTTATCTTTAAGATACGTGTTTTCTCAATTATATGGTTTCTATGTTTATATATGTAATTAATTGTGTGTTGATTATCATTTCTAAGATTTGCATATCCAATATATTTGCTTGATAGATATGGTTGTGCATGGCATGATAAATATTCTTTAAGGTTTCAAATTGATTCTTGTTAAATTCATGTTTTTCTACCTTATCTCCTGCATGCCTTCTTGAATTAAATTGTATTCTTAGAGATCGACCTTAAGACTAGACATGAGTCTTGTTATTTTCGTTATCCGACCTATTGGTGGCTAGCTACGTTACAATGTGGTTTTATATGGTTCTTGGAGAGTGTTCTTGGACTAGCTTGGCCTAGCCTGGTGGATGGGTACGTTAAACATTGGTATCAAAGCCTCGGTTTCAACACTGGACCTATATGGACCATAGACAAAGTTGTATGATATAGTGTTGGGTCATGAATACCTTCTACATAATCAAGAATGCATAGGCTGATGTAAATGGTGATTGTTGATGTATAAATGTATATCTCAAATTCATAAGGGAAAATTAATACTAAGATTTTATAAATAAAATGTGAAGATATATGGATTAAAAGAAAATGGGAGAGTATGGAACCCCAGGTAAGGAAATTAAATTTTGTCAGAAAGAATGATGAATCTATAAGTAGTTAACTCTTATCCATTTATCTATAGAAATAAATGGTTAATATGAAATATTTGGATGGGGCCCGATGCTAGTGGGCCAACCCAGCTAGGTCATTTCCACATCAACATCTTCATCAATGTCTATATTATTTCCACATCAACAGAAGCCCACGTGGAGAACAACTCATCAACAACATATACTCTAAAGGAGTTGGAAAACTCGTTAATTTATAAGATATCACATAGGTGGTGAGGCACAACAGAGGATCGAGGGTATTGAAATAATTGGGATAACCTCGTGGACCCACAAACCCATGGTAAGAAGTGGAAAATTTTCTAAGTCCCAATATGTCACAAAGGTGGTGTACATGATGGAGGATCACGGTTATGTGAATAAGTGAGGTAGCCTCGCAGAACCAGGGACCCACGAAAAAATATTAAAAATTGGCTAAGTACAAATAGTGGATCAGTCAGGTGGATGAGATCATAGATATAGATGTTTATGGAAAATTTTGTAGGCCCGCAACCGCAAAAATAACTTCAAAAAGAGACTAAGTGATAAGATGTTCAGAGCATGGAGATATCTAGACAAATGGTTAAGTATTAAGATATCACAGAGGTGGTGAGCACGACATAGAGTCGAGGGTATGTGAAGAAATGTTGTGGACCCACGAATCCAAGATAAGATGTCAAAATTTGGTTAAGTATGAAGAATATATTGAATGGAGATATATCAAGGAAATGACTAAGTATTGAGAAGGAATCGATAGAATAGAGATGTTTCATAGACCTATGGAGAAATATCAAAAAATTGACTAAGTAAAATTGTTGTTGTCTCTTGTTGAGAAGTCAGGTTTTGAGTTCTTTAATGTAATTTGTATACCATTATGGGAATTAGAGCTCTGCGACATCGACATGGGTCTAGAGATAGGAGTCTTTAACAAAGAAATAATTTATAACTTTGAGGTTGTAACTGGAAAAGATATGAAGATAACATATGACAAGGATCCATAATTTTAAAATATGTTGCATCTTTTTGTGTTTATACTATTGCATTGTATCTTTACATTACTTCTTTATGATTCATAAGTTCGACACGATGTTTCTGTACATGAACGATTTCCACAACCCAAGTAACTTTGGTTATTGCGTATATGAGTTCAGATCTATTCTATAGTTAGATGTCTTGCGCAAGATCATGATGAATCTTGAAGGTTCTGTGAACCCACCTAAATATTCTCCTTGTCCTTCCCTATCTTTTTTTCTCAGCAGTGCTTCGGGTGAGACTTCTTCTCTTCAGAGGAGATGAAAATTCCAGCGCTCTAGACTACATGGTACCTTTTTTTGGTAACCTAAGAAGGAACTTGGTTATATCAATATTGCGCCAACAATATGAGATACTACCTTGCGACATTGTTTAGATGGGACAATAGTTGGAACTACCTCTAGTATTTTGTAGAGATGACCCCCTAGAGAAATAATGACACTGCAGAGTCGAAACTCATAAACAACATGACGCTTCCACATATATGGCTGGCTGAAGAGAACATCACAAAAATCCAGTGGGGAAACATCACATAATATCTCATTCTTGAAGGGATGGATGTCGTATGACAATAGAAACTGTTGGATGACATGAAGATCTCATCCCTGGTGAAGCCACCCAATGTTGTATGGTTGTAGGTGTGGTGTTGTCAAAAATCCCAGCTATTTGATGACCTCTCCTAAGATGAGGTTCTTCTGGCTTCCTCTATCAACAATAAAATGTATCGGGTCCCCTTCACCCACATCTGTGAATGTAAAATGTTCTCTCCCTCTTCAAGATTTGTTGGTTCTTCTCGTTGAATTTTTGTGGTCACAACAATAATAGTGGGATCTGCATCGATGATCTATCTTCTATCGATATTTTTTGAATCAGGTTCCAAATCAGGGTTCGACTCCTTCTCATTGATCTTGGCCACCAATGACTATTTTGAGCGACATTCATAGGTGTTGTGCTAGGGGATTTTGTGGAAATCACACCATTTTCCAACATCCTTCTTCGTATTTCCGTGACCCTTCTTTTCATGTAGCTTGGAATGGTTTTTGGGAGGTTGTTTGTTAGAGTCATATTTATAATACTTTGGCTGTTGCAGATTTGAAGACCCGAAATCCCGTTTGTTTTGGTTCTTAAATTTCTTCTGGATTTTAATAGCATATTGATAAGAAAACCCAGTGATGATATGTCCATAAAATCCATTTCAATTTGGATGTATCTGTGTAGAGCCCCACGGTATTTCAGAACCGGATTTCACTCAGAGTCTTTAATACTATCTTGGTGCACAATGTATGGAAGTTATTAGTGAAATTAAGAACTACTTGGCCCCTCTCTTGCCATAGTGTGGTCCATCTCATCTACTGGTCCTCATAGTTTCCAACAGGGGAATATTGTTCCTTGACCGCATCCAAAAAAACAAGCCTAAGTGGGCTCGACCCCATATATTCCAGATTCCTCTATGGAGCTTTACTCCTAGTAAGTTTCCCACCAATGTTCGATATGGGGGAGAGACTTAAGGAGTGTGAAGGTGATATTTTCCTTTTCAGAAAATTTTTGAACAGAGAAATAAACTTCTAGCAGATTTAACTATTTTTCTAGGGCATCTGCATATATCTTTCCTTGAAATATGGGAATATCAAAATTTAATTGTACCTTGAAATGAAGGGTCCCTCCAAAGTGGTTGATTGATGAAGATGCACTTGTTTTTATTGATAGGCATTTAAGGATGTGGGACAAATTCTCCATCATTTTGTCCCTCTGTTGCGTGAGAGATTTCTCAAGCAACAGATTAATAGAATCTTCTGCTCTGTCATTTTTATTTTATTCCGCCATGGAGGGTTTCTAGGGTGTGTGAGAAAGATTTTCCTCAAGAGAGACAAGCTCTAGACCCAACTTGTTATACTCGGACCTCGTTGGGGACATGCACTAAAAAACAATCAAGAGCGGCTTGCTTTGACACCATTGATCCGAATTAGTTTTGGCACGAAATGAGAGTGGAGATATAGCACAAAACTATATAGATATATTGAAAGAGAGGGAATAATATAACATATATATATCAAAAATATAACAAGAGGAACAAAAATACAATAATACACGATTTCTATTAATGAAAGAAATGTAGAGATTGTAAAAATATGGAGTGAAAGACTCGCTAGAATGGTGGCATCTTATCTCTGAGAAGAGATGTGATGTCTACTCTCATTCAAAAGAAGATGATAATTATAATGAGGCTCCAAAGGAATTTTTAACATAAGTAAAATCCAAAACCCTAACCCCGGAAGATGAAAACCCAAAAGGTTTGTGGGCCACGATGGGGGTAATTGGTACGTCAACTTCCCGAGGGTGTAATTTTTGCATATGATCTTCATTTGGGGCGCTCGATACACCGTTGAAAAGGTATAAATGAGAAGAATGAATTTTGAATTGCCCTTGTAAGTGCATTTAATAGTCGCCTCAGCCCAAAATCCAAAAAAAACGTCGTTTAGGGCCTCAAAACAACCCCGAAAGTTTGGAACCCGAAAAATTGCCGAAAAAATGCCAAGATGGAAAACTATTTTTCGAGCTCGTGGAATAGGTGGGTGACCACCGATATCCACTTGGATAAAATCACTGGTGAATATCGGATCAATGAATAGACAAAATCATTCTCCCTACAGGTTCCCTTTTAATGCAGGTCCCAGCAACGAAACCATTTTTTTGGCGCAAAATTTATTAGACCAGGGTCGCTCTCAGGTTACCAACAAAAAGCACCAAGTAGTCTAGAGCATTATAATTTTCATCTCCTATGAAGAGAAAAAGTCTCACCCAAATCACAACCAAGACAAGAATATAGGGAAGGGCAAGGAGAATACTTAAGCAAGTTTCCAGAATCTTCAAGATTCACCATAACCTTGTGCAAGAAGAACTAATCAAAGAACATATCTAAACGCATTCATAACTGGAAATAAAGACAATTGAGTTGTGATAGAATATGTAAATAGAGACAACAAATTTTTCTTATCAGACATAAATAAGTAAGCTACATAAACAATTCATAATCATAAACATAGAATGACACAATATATTTCAAAATTTTAGGTCCTTCCTTATATATTATCAAAACAAATTCTCAAATACAATCTCACAGATACAAATCATTACTCTGTTAAAATATTTTGGCTCTGGACTGATGCCTCAGAGCTCTATCTACCCTTTTCTTCAAATGTATACAAGTTACAATCACATAACCTTTATTATGTCTGCGCCCTCTATACCATCTACCCCTCTATATTAGTTATGCCATCTAACACTTTACAATCATATGCATCTCATATATATAGGTTGGGTGGGATATTATGGATTTAGACTCTGCATGCTTTCTTGTTCTTGTTCTGTTGTAACTTCCTTTTCCTTGTTTTTGTTGCTTTGTCCATTTTCGCAATTGCCTTTTGTTCCTTTCCTTGCTCCACTATCCAGCTTCTTTGTGGCTTGCACAACTCGTGTTTGACCAAAATTGGGACTGTAGTCTTCCTTGAGCAACTTCTGACCAAAAACGAAGCGCCCAACACCATCGAGAGGTATCATCTCCGGAGGAGTGTATCATTGTTGTTAGGGCTACAACTAGAGGTTTATTGAGGCAGTCAACGATGCGGTTGGTGCTCCCCATCTTATACTTGATTTTGAGATAGAAATACTACAAGTATGTGGACCACTTATAATGGAGGTCATTCTGCAATTTTCCTTGTGCCTTCATGGACTGCAGAGGCTTATGATCAGTGTGGATGATTATCTCCTACCCTAGAATGTAATGCCTCCACTGGTGGGAAGATTTTAGAATGGAGTAAATTTATTTGTCATAAGTGGGGTACTTATGAAAGTATTTGATAGCGTCTCACTATGATATGCTACAGGATGTCCATGTTGAGTGAGAAATGTGCGCACATCATAGTTTGAAGTATCTATCTCAATCTCAAAAAGTTGTTGCAATTCGGGTAATGAGACATCGAGGATGAGCATAAGCGCTGATTCAAATCATCGAATTCTTTTTGTTGCGACTGGACCCACATCAAATTTTCTTTGCCACCAACTATGGTCACTTAGATTAAGGGTCCATGCAATGTGGGAGAATCCCAACATGAACCTACGATAGAAATTGGCAAGGCCTAAGAAGCTCCATAACTCAGTGAGTGTTTTTGGGTATGGCCAGTCACGAATGAATTGGATCTTGGATGGATTGAAATGCAACCCATGTTCATCAAAAATGTATCTTAGGTACTAGAACCGGTTCATTCCAAAGGAGCATTTTTCCAAATTTGCATATAGCTTATGTTGTCGCAGAGTGTGAAAAACCTATTAAACATGTTGCAAGTGTTTTGCCCAACTCTTGTTGAAGATGAGGATGGCATCCAGATAAACCACCACAAGAGAATTGGTGAAAGGCTGTAAGATATCATCCATCATCCTCACGAAAGTTTTTGGGGAATTTATCAAGACAAAGGGCATGAACAACCATTCAAAAAGACCTTCTTTGGACTTGAAGGCAGTCTTCCATACATAGGTTTTCTCTATTAGAACCTAGTCGCAGAAATACTTCATATCAATCTTATTGAAGTACTTGACCCCCTTGACTTGGTCAAGTAGATCTTCAACTCAGGTAATTGGGTACACCGGTTCTCGATTGTGATTTTATTTAGGGCCCGATAATCAATGCAGAGTAGCCAAGTCTCATATTTCTTCTGTAGAAGCATGATTGGGCTTACAAAAGGTGATGAAATTGGTTAGATGTGCCCCTTTTTTAGAAACTCTTGGATTTGGTGCTTGATTTCCTCATTTTCTAATAGAGAGAGGTGATAGACTGACCCATTGGGAAGCGGTGCACCGGGTGTAACATCCCGCTCTGGCGCACTGAGAAAACTTATTATTTGAGGACACTTGCTCGCAAGTGATCTGGACTTTTCTAATGTTAAAACATTTATACTTGATTATGATGCATTATGATAGACGACATGATGTTTTACTATTTGATGTAGACAGGTGCTATTGACTCAGTTTTATTGAGTGTGCAGGGTTTTGGAC
>ML788792.1:177208-192030 GCA_009831015.1 Picea engelmannii
AAAAAAAAACTGTCATAATGAAAAATATATGTGGGCTAGTTGGAAGAGGTGGATGGCCAATAATATCCACCTGGATCATATAAGGACTCAGCCATCAACAATTAATTTACAACTAACGTCAATTTGTAGGTATATCTCATTCTTTCTGCCAATTACAAGACTAGAGCTCCTTTTTTGCAATAGGCACCCACTAAGAAGATAATTGATTCTATTATCTAGGAAACCCTAGGTTTAGACTGCATTCCTAGGGATCTATATTTGGCTAAGATAATTACATATTTCACCCACCGAACTTCTCATATTCATAACTGTAGTAAGGAAGTTATGCAACTAGGCATCAACATCGCCAAGTTTCCAATAGATCTCACTGACCAACCTTAGCTGTGACATGCAAATAAATAGAATACCATATGTCCTTCTAATATTATTTATTTTCATCCTTAGGAAAGTGACATATAACAACTTCAATTGTTTTGGGCCTAGAGAAACAACAAATGAACGCATTTCGTGGTCCCATAAAGTCACTAGTCCTGCACATGTAGCATAATATTTGAGCATTAATTACATTGATGGGAGTTTGTGGATCGAATAGAGGACATGGTATTTTCAGCACAGAGTTACCAATTTGAAGAAGAATAAATTGATATATGAGTGATGTAAGAAATTCACTTAATATCATTGTCCATTCATTAAAATATTCATCATTTCTCATGTCCTTCTTTTCCATCCTGAATTTATAAATAAATTCAGTTTGATAATACAATGTGTTTGGCTATATATACATAGTCTTAGGACAAGAGTCTGAACCGCTCTTTGGTTTTTAATGAGCATCATGCATTTGATAAATAAATAGGAAATGTAACCCATTCATTTTAACCTAAGTATGCACTATACTTTAATCTTATTTTATTATGATATGCCCCAAATTTTGTGGAAGTATTTTTTCTATAAAAAGTAATCATATGTATAATCTGAAAATGTAAGTTTCCACAATTAGTCATAATGTTGTAAAAGACTTTTGAATAAGAACTTTGTGGAGTTTTTGAAACATCCAAAAACGTCCAAAAGCTCCAAACGGTTCTTATCCATATGTGTTTTGTAGCATATATATATATAATGTTTTCTTATAAAAAAATGTTAAAGATAATAAGTTTTTAAGATTTAGATTATGTAGCTAAACATTCTGGTTATGAAATATCTCAAGTGTGTGTTGATATCGATGTGTATAATAAGATTAATAATAAATAATATAAGTTTATGTTATTTTAAAAATTATAAAATATCGTCGATTTTGTAGAGATGAAAGATGTGACATTTTCATATTAGTATTTATAAAGAGAAATAGCAACAGATTGGCTGGCTTGGAAATCGGGCAATGGGAGAGAAATCAGAATTGGGATCGATCCTATAGTTGGTGCACACAGATATTATAAACTATCAAGGAATCTGCTATAATCTCTGAAGATAAAAAAGATTGAATTTTTAGCACAAGCATGGAATCTCGATATGGAGGTCTCGAGAAATTCAAACTGGAAAAATGTCGACTTTCTAGGTTTGGAATGAGAACAACAAGAGGAATGGAAAAACTTTATCAAGTGGTTAATATGATCGGGTATTGATTTAAATGCAAAAAAAGATTCTTTATTGTGGTCCTGAGACACTAAGAGGGGATAGGTCAAAGCTAAACAAGCTTATGAAGTTCAATTATTAGAGGAGGAGGTCGCAGATACACCTTTTTGGTATTCTAATCTCTGGCAATGACAGATTCCTTTAAAAGTTAAATTATTTGTTTGGTTAGTACTTGAACAGAAAATTATTACGTGGGAAATTTTGGTGAAGAGAGGTTTTGTAGGGCCCAATAAATGTATCCTCTGTGGTAACAAGGAGGAAAATATAAACCATCTTTTCAGTGACTGTGATTTTTCCAAAGAAATTTGGTATAACATTAAAAAACAATTAAAAAGTGAAGGTAAGTGGGAGGGAGGACATATATCTAATTGTTATAAAAACTAGTTAGAAAAGAAGGATAATATAAAAGAATTGTCAAGTTATATTTGCTGGGAAATCTGGAAACAAAGGAATCTGGCAATATTTGAAGATCGAATTCCTAATAGGAACAAAGTCTACATCAATATTTTCCAAGTCTTGGGAGATATAAAAGTAACTTTACCTGTTAAGGGTAGTAGAATACATACACCACCTCTTATTGATTGGGATATGGCAGTGGGGTTCTTCGATCGAGTTTCACAAGACAAAGGATCCAAATGTGGGGTTGGAGCAGTTATAAAATGTCCAATGCTAGGCACTTACAGATTGAAAATGAACTGTGGTAATGATACAAATACAAAGGGTGAACTTCTTGCTTTGTGGTGTATTCTATTTTTTGTATGTTATAAAAAGATTGATAGATTACAGCTGGTAGGTGACTCAAAGATTATAATAGATTGGTTTACTAATGAAAACAATCTTCAGGTGATCTCTCTTCAGCCTTGGATGTCTAGAATTCAAATGCTGAGTGAGAGATCTACACAACTAGAAACTTAACATATCTACAGGGCATATAATAAGGAAGTTCCCTTGTTGTCAAAAGAAACTCTTCTACTAGTTGAGGATGATATATATTTCACACCCGGAAATGAAGGACACTATGAAAATTATGATAGATTAGAAGTTAGATAACTTCTTACAGTACATGGACATGAACTGAAAACATAAAAATATTTTTATGTTTTTTGATATGAGGTTGTATTACCTGAGCAAAATGTTGTCAATCTTTTCAGGCAGTTTTTATGAGATTATATGTATGTAAAGTGAGCATAAAGATATATTCAGAATTTTTCAAACTTGTTGTAATGTACAACTGTACTAACATATGTAACATACTTATTATATTTTTTAATATAAGTTTTTTTTTCCTTATTGAGAATATATATATATATATATATATATATATATATATATTAAAATTTAATAATATTAAATGTCTTAATCTCTTTAAATGATTTATACTTCAGCAATTTTAATTAAAAAAATCCCGGTCAAAGAAATAACTACAAATATTTTATACTTGCTTCTAACTTTATTCATATTCATACTTGGACTGGAATAGTCCAAGTAAGCGTTTTAGTTGTTTTTATCGCAAAGTGCATTTTTCGTATTGCACGGGTTCCTTTTGAAGACAGGTTTTGGGACGTGGTCATTCTCTTCTTTCACCATACCTGTTCAACTTATTTGTTTTAATTTTATTTTTTTTCTATGCACGGGTCAATGTTGTCAGAAGTTGGATTCTTTGGACTCTTTTTCTATGGTTAGCAATAACCAGTCTGTTGAGCAGCATCCAATGTATTGTATTGGTTCTTTTGAAGACAGGTTTTGGGATGTGTTCATTCTCTTCTTTCACCATAACTGTTCAAGTATTTGTCTTAATTTAGTTTTTTTTCTATACAGGGGTCAATGTTGTCAAAAGTTGGACTCTTTTTCTATGGTTAACAATAACCAGTCTGTTGAGCAGCATCCAATGTTGCAGCAGCTTGGAATATATAGTTCAATTATTTTGGTTAAGTTGGACTTTTTGGACTCTTTTTCTATGGTTAAGAATAACCAGTCTGTTGAGCAGCATCCAATGTATTGCACGGGTTCCTTTTGAAGACAGGTTTTGGGACGTGTTCATTCTCTTCTTTCACCATAATTGTTCAACGTATTTGTCTTAATTTAGTTTTTTTTCTATGCACGGGTCAATGTTGTCAGAAGTTGGACTCTTTTCTATGGTTAGCAATAACCAGTCTGTTGAGCAGCATCCAATGTTACAACATCTTGGTATATATCGTTCAATTATTTTGGTTATAGGTAGAAATATATCTAATGATGTATATATCATCTACCATCTGTCACAGGGTTGAATAGATATATTCCACAATGTATATACCACTTGTTTTAGCATTGAATGCTGATCAGTAGGTTGGTTATTGTTGATCATCCCAAGCTTTTTCTATTCACGTGTTAATGTTGTCAGAGGTTGGAGCCAACAATATCCATCTTGTATCAATGTTGTCAAACTATTGAAGCTAGCAATATCCAACCTATTAAGTAGCATTGAATGCTACAGCAAGTGGATTATAGACCATCAGATCCGAAAGGATTCAGATCTTACAACCTATAATTCACCTGTCTGGATATTGGCAGCGGACTCTCCATCTATGCGTTTCTAAAGCGCCCCTTAAAGTACAACTGGTTGCTAATAAAATCTCCGTTGCACGCGTTGCTGTCTCTGAAAGACCAGACTGCGTAATCGTCTCCAAAGATCTTGGATTTATATACTCAAAACAAAACAGGGTGAGGATCCCCTTCCCTCCTCCATTGGATTTGCAGGATTGATGTTTTGGATGCCCACGGGAAAGACTTTGAAACTCCATGGATGCCCACTCCATCGGGGAAATTCAGTGAGGTCAAGCCAACGTTCTTGGATTATCGGATAAAAGGGTGGATGGGATGGATCTAGTGAACAGAATACCAAGAATGGTCGACTTTCTGACTCGGTAACGTGGAATACTCTTATCTACCCTAATCCTTCACGTCTCTCTTTGCTACTCCATGGGTGCTGCTTTTAAAATTTATATATAAACGCGCCCTTTCTGCATTCCATCTTTGTATCTCCATGCTATGCTTTGCATTGAACAAAACAAACGAAAGAGAATATGGGCAACCATACGTCCTGCGTGACGGTGGGCAATAACAAGGAAACCATTCAGCTCAGGCTTGGAATTTGACGTTCTACATGAAGTTTTTGGATGTATTTGACATGTGGATACAAAATTCACAGGTCCTAATGTTGACAATTAGGAGTAATTATCTCCAAGTTGGTTCTCCAATATTCTAGCCCCTAATTTGTCTCTACTGCTAGCTGTTCTCCAATATTCTAGCCCCTAATTTGTCTCTACTGCTAGCTGTACAGATAGACTAGAATTACTAAAATCCCTGAAAATATGTGATTGTATCTTGACAGCTATAGTTTCCTTATAGATAGTCAATCAGTCCTAAACTATAGGATCAAAAAGCTTTGTACAGTGGCTATTTGTGCCCAGCCAGTAATAGAAAAATAATATAGGAGTATTCTCCTCACAAACTCTGTATTTTTGACTTGGTATTCTTATTCGTTCTATATCATCACAGCCTGAATTCTCATATATGCCTGGCACCATGACTAGTGACAAACCCGAATCATCCTCTGTACCAGTTATCCATGTTCAATCAGAAAACCCCAGTTTCACAACTAATGTCATCCTTACCGAAACCAATTATGATATCTGGTCTCAAATCATGGAGATGCAAATTGCAGGGCGTGAGAAGCTTGAATATCTTACGAGTACAACATCTCCAAAGGTTACTGATACTTCCTATGCGAAGTGGTACGCTGAGAATCAAAAGGTCGCTATGCTTTGCATTGAACAAAACAAACGAAAGAGAATATGGGCAACCATACGTCCTGCCTGACGGTGGGCAATAACAAGGAAAGCATTCAGCTCAGGCTTGGAATTTGACGTTCTACATGAAGTTTTTAGATGTATTTGACATGTGGATACAAAATTCACAGGTCAAAATATATTGGTATAAAAAATCTTAACCTGTCAGTTTGATGTTTCACTTCATAGTGTATCTGTTATAAATTTTAGGTGTTTAGTTTACTATAGTGTGTCACCTACCTAGGTCTCACATTGAAGAGGGGTTGGGAAAAAGTTTGTTGGAAAATTAAATATAACAATAAACAAAATTTAATTAATTTCAGACTCTCAAACCTTAAAATTTAATTAGTCCATACTCCTAGTTCACATAAAATGTTAATAATTAATTGAATATTCATTCACTCACTGAACTACTCAAATTTACATATAACAACACAAAATAAAGATAATTTGACACATGAATTTTGGCTAAAACTATCGGACATGGAAAACAAGTGACCTTCATCAAAATTTCACTTGACAGGTAAAATAAATTATTTCACTGGAGAGGTAAAATAAATTTGAAATTCCATCCTAATCTAGCTGGTTTGCTCAGATGGAACCCTGCAAATCCTTCGTAATCCCCTCAGACCCGCCCAAATCATTCAAGAATTCCCTGACCATTTAGTCTGTCACTCCGATTCATTCTACATCGGGCAGAAGATGCCTTTCTCCAAACGAGAAACTGAAGGTGGGCAACAAATACTTCCTTCTTTCCCAACACTTCTTTCACTCTCCCTTCTGTTGCTGGCTTCCTTAATATCGCCACCGCCGCCCTCAAAAACTGCACCTAATAATTCGACTGCTTGCCTATTAGTTCCGCTTTGCAGTATCGAACGTGCTTCTCTTCTCTGCCAGCCCTTTCACATACAGAAAAGCTATGCTGGCAGAGGCCTTGGGATCAGAGTCTGCCCAGAATTTGTTACAATGCTTATCGAAAACAGGAGGCTTAAAGTTGATGAAGGTGGGCATGCAGTGGGTCCTGATTTCTTAGACGATAAGCGCAGGCTCTGCAATACTCCTCAATTGCAGAAAGATTACGAGCAGTTGGTTAAGTCAAGAGGCCATTGTTTGGAAACCGACGCTTGAAAGTATCAGGGAAAAGGAGAAGAATGTTGGCAGCAAGATATTGATGAAAATTAAGAGATCATGACAGATGAACAGCTCTTGATCAGTCTTATGTATGGTGAGTTTTCTATTGGGACTTGTATAAATTGATTCATGTATGGTGAGTTTTTTATGGGCACTTGTATAAATTACTTCAACGGAGATTGGAAAAGATTTGCAGTTCAATGTTGTACACTGCTTCCTTGAACAGTTTTCTTTTCTAATAATTAAAAACTTAACAAGCAACATTGCACTATTTGTATTCTTTAGACCAAATCATCATATTTACAAACAGTTATATGCAATTACAAGACAGAGGTTTTTATAAGCACATGGTTTCCGATCCACGGGGAGAAACCTGTGCATGAGGAATCATGGAAAGTATCATGTCTTTTATACCTACTTTTATGGAGGGTATCATGTTTTTTATATACTTTCTTTTTATGATATTAACTTTAAATTTGGATTAATTAACCTATGATAATGGCTCAGTAGACCACAGATAAATCAGAACCAGTGACATCTAATGACAAGTCGATATGTCAAGTAAATCAAAGCCACTCACATCCACAATATTATGTTTAAGATGTGCTATCTTTAGCACAAAAGAAAATATTAACATTCAACTACCACAATCATCCTCATTCAAAAAAGAAAATTAGATTCAAATAAATCTTATCGGAAAATTTTAGGATAATTTTTTTTTTTTTAAACATGGCAAAACCTAACCCCTAAATTTTTTTACATGGTTGAATTATCACAATCCTCTTTTAAGAAAACAAGATTCAAATAATATTAAAGTTTATGTGCTTTTAAAATGGGTATGTGTTATATTAAAATACAGTTAAAGTTGTATATGTTCAATTGTTTTTTTTTATATTAGAAATATATTGATTGAATGATATGAATATATAATACATAGATGTAATCACTTCCAGAACTAGTTATACTCTCACATTAACATCTCATCAATAGATAAGGATGGAATCTAAACAAGGATAAGGATGTCTCATAAAGAGTTGATCTAGGACTTCATGATTGTCTAGGGACTCATAAGATAACAAACTCCCCCTCAATCATAAGTTCGAATAATTATGCTAGTAAGGAAACAAGAACTAGTATATAGACTAGTATCATTTCAATATTCAATCTGAAACTTCTAAATTTAGCTTTGATGAAGATTTCCTTGAAAAACCAACAAATTTGGATGTTGAGAATCTAGAAAATCTCAATGTTTGAACATGTGAGTTCCAATATCTGTAATTTTTCTACTGATGTGAACTCCAATATCTAATGAGAAGAAATTTTGAGAAATGAATTAACTTTGCATCTTACCCTTCCTTGAAAATGCCTAACAACCTTATCAAATGTCAACCAATGATAATAGGTCGAGTGACCATCTAGGGGAATAAAATATCTACAATATTGCTCTTAGAAAATGACACACAATAGTGTCAATCATCATCATGTGTATGATTCAACTAAACTGTAAGTGATGAAATATTTGCAATGCTATTGTTACTATTGTTGTTGAAAATTGAATTCTAACAATCATCATCAATATTCTTCCCTTTGTCAGCTAAAATGTTTGAATTGTTTCAAAGGGATCCAAACTTGAGCTTTGGAGTGTTCATTTTTTCAATAACTCTTTAATCATTGTATACAGTGTTTTTGACCAACCACTCACCATTTTGACTTGATACCATGTATCTCATGGCTTTGGCTGACTTCTAACCATTTTCATTTGATACCATGCACTCTCCTTGTTGAGGTAAAAAATAGTACCTTTCTCATTACATTTGTGTACTCCCGCTCCCTTTAAGGTGTAAGAGAGTACCTTTTTCATTTTGTACTCCTACTTTAAGGTGAAACATAGTACCTTTCTCGTTACATTTGTGTACTCCCCCCTCCATTTAAGGTGCAAGAAAATACCCTTTTCATTTGTTATTTGTACTCCCCCCTTAAGTTTCATGGGGGTATCATTTTGGAGTCATGGACTTAATTTAGAATGGGCCTTAGATATGTCGAAAATGATCCTCTGTAATAATTGATTCAAATCTATATACTTTTGTAACTTCACCATTCAAATATGTCTTTACTTATGTATTGATCCAGATTTATGAGTGGAATGAAATGCATAATATAATGAATACAATAACACAGAGATACAGAGAACAACATATATCCAGTGAACAATAAATTCTATTGAATAAATAAAATAGGCTGAAACTGTAAAACTATGGAATTGAAAACAACTTGGTTGAATGGTGGTAGTTATCTCTGAAAAGAGATGTGGCTATTATGCACATCCATCTGAGCAGAATGACTACAACAAAGCTCCAGAGGACCTTTTAGCATTATTCATTAACTCCAAAACCCTATACATCCAAAAGCCTAACCCTAGGAGATGAAACACCAAAAGTTATGTGAGCCCTAATGGGTAAGTTGGAACCTCAACTTCTCGGGGTTGTAACTTTTGCATACACCCTTTGTTTTAGGTGTGTGATAGCTCATTGGAAAGGTATTTTTGAGAATTACACATTATGCCATTAAACTCTAACTATGTTTATAGTTTGACTGTGGCAAGCCAAAAAAACATTGTTTAAGTCCCCAAAATGGTCCTGGAAGTACAAAAAGATATACTGACATGAAAACTTCCAAAATAAGTCATTGAAATAGGTGGGCGGCCACCAATATCCACATGGATGTTGTGTAGGGCTTCAGGATAGCCCTAAAAGTGTAGAACCCACAATTACAAAGAAATGTCATCATTATAGAGAAACATGTTGAAATAAAAAATTGTTAGGGACCTAAACTCCCTAACCCCTCACGTAGGTAGAATAAGATAATTCCATGTAATAAATGCCAATATTAATAAGGCCTAGAAATAAGGAAGTATAAGTCAAATCTAAGAAGAACTAATAGAAGCTTCCGCTTCTAGAAGGATCTTCCTCTAGATGGTTCTTTTAGATAGATAGATTTAGTATAAATAGAAGTAGAGGGTATAATAAATATTTTTTTGGATATTATTGTAATAGAGCTTTGCTCTACTGCAGGTTTCCCTCTCGAAGAGGCAAGTGAACATTGCTATCAGTCATCAAAGTGCTCTTTCTAGTGTTATTCTGGTATTTTTCTAGTATTGTTATGGTTATATCATTGCTTATTGCTAGCTACTTATTTCTATTCTGCATACTATCTTATATCTAGAATACTACAAAAACTGTCAAGAGAAGTCAGTTAGAATAGGTGGGTGGCCACGAATATCCACCTGGATCATGTATGAACTTGATGATAAAAATTATACAAAATATTGATGTGTTGATTCCATCGTGAATAGATTATCCAACCATAATGAATTATTTTCTTTTTAACATTGCTCTTATTTCAACATTTGTTCGAATGATTATTTGTCTTCCCACAATGAAGACAAGGATGGAGATTAAAACACTTCGTCTACATGTGGCCAACTTCATGACTATGGTAGCTTTCATAAAAAAATTACTTATGCTGAGTCTTTTATTGGCACTTGCATAAATTACTTCAACAGAGATAGATCGGAAGATTTGCATTACAATATTCTAAAATAATAAAGGCGCGGCAGTGTCCTAAATTAGTAGATCTACTTTCGTTTGTTTGAACAAAGTTTTAGATTTTTGGTAGATTATTAATATCAATTTATCTAGTGAAATTTGGTAGATTATTAATATCAATTTACCTAATGATACTATCATATGTTGGCTATTATCCCTAAGAATTCAGAACTGAACCAACATCATTGCACTATTTGTATTTTTAGTCCAAATCATTCTAAATGCAATTAGAAGACGTGTTTTTTTAATTTTAGTCATGGAGTGTTTTTTATCATGGTTTATGATCCATAGGGAGCAACCTGTGTATGCAGTAATTATGCAAATTATCATGTTTTCTATACCTACGTTTATGGAGAATATCATGTTTTCTATACTACTTTTCATACTCCTATCAATAATTTTGGACTACTTTCCCTTTGATAATGGCTCAATAGACCAAAGATAAATAAGAACCACACCCATCCTCACATGGACTGAATTGTCAAGTAAATCAGAATCACTCACATCCACTCTGTTATTTAAACTTAACACAGAGGTGTTATGTTTAACACAATCCTACCGAAAATATGAACATTCAACTATCACAATCCTCCGTTAAAAAAAAAATAGATTCAAATAAACTTTATACTTTCCATTATCACAATCCTCCTTACAAAAATCTAATAACCTGTTATATAAAAATACAATTATAACAGTACCATATGTTCAATTAGCTTTTTCATATGATTTATACTGTGAAATAGAGTAAGCAAACACAATATAAGAATGGGTGGAAAAGATTTTAGTCATCTTAAAAATTATAACAGTACCATATGTTCAATTAGCTTTTTCATATGATTTATACTGGGAAATAGAATAAGCAAACACAATATAAGAATGGGTGGAAAAGATTTTATTCATCTTAAAAATATATTTATTAGATGATATTAATATATAATCATCTTTAAATTTAGATTTTCTCTTACACTAACAATATAAATATATAGAGATGGAACTTAACAATATAAACATATAGAGATGGAACTTTATTAAAGATGAGGATGATAACTCATCAAGAGATGATTTATAATTTTGTAATTGTTTAGAGACTCACAAACTAACCATACTCCTTTTTCAATAATAAATCCTAATAATTAAAATAAAATAAAACTAATACACCTTAATGTATCTTTTTTATTCTAATTTCAAAATAAATCAATAAATCTAAAACATAATCACTATCATAAGCTTAGTACGCTCTCACCATGCCTTTTCTTATAATATATAATATATGCATGTTTCCCTTTTTAAAGAAACCCATAATCTCCATTTATAAAAGATAGTAGATGTTTTTTCCAGCCGTCTTAATCACCTTTTACCAAAAGGAAATTTACCTAGATCAAAAGACAAGGAACATTTAAATAGTATTTAGTGTTCCACCTTAACCAACTTTTGGATAATCCTTATAAGTAATGAGGTCTAAGGATACAATCATTGTTTTAAATCCTTCACCTTGCCAATGAAGATATCATTTTCACGGATGAGAACACATTCTCATAGAAAATTCCAAGAATTTTTCAAAAGGTTAAATGAATTAATGCTAAAGGGTGGTAAAAAATAATAATTGATTAATACAAATAAAGATGTTTTTATATCAAAATTAATTAATAAGGATTGTTTTCTTCTTCCTTTGTTAATGTAAAATATTGAAATCATGATGCAATGAAATGCAAAATATTGAAACCATGATGCAATGAAGAAACATTGACACTAAGATTTTTGAAGTTTGAATGAATCCACAACTTACAATTCTCCCATGAATTGATCATGTAAGAGTAGATGTCAATCTAAGTACAAGTTTCCTTAGATCAGATGGATATTCCATAATCTAGATGTGGCTACTACTAAAATTGAAATTTTGATGATTCCTAGAAGGGTTTATTCTTTGTTTGCAATTGCCCATGGTTACTACTATTCAATAACTAGGGTTTTACCAATTCATGCATGCTCAATCAAAAAAGAAACCATGATGTGTAAGTAGAACTCGTAGAAAAAAATGAAACTATTAACAAACAATTGTTATGCTTCTCTCATTGTTCAATATGTGATAACTATGTGGAATGATTCAACCCTCATTTCCCTTGGGTTGGAAAGTGTATTAGGAAATGAAAGTATTCCTTTTTTTTCATGTTTGTTTCTTTTGAATTTCTTCTCTGCATTTATGTATTTGCAATGTGTTGAGTACACAATACACCTTACAATTTTGATTGAAATTTTGAGTACTACTTTTTTTGGTTTATTGCAAGAAATTTTCATAAAAAAAATTTGAAACTTTAATTTCAATGATTTCATGTCTTTCATATGGCCTAGTAAGTTACTTTAGCTTTATGAAAACAAATAAATTCAAATCTCAAAAAAAAAAAAACATTTTTGTTTAAACTATTTCGGTGAATTCAAAATTGTCATGGGAAACAAAATAAACTTCGTCAAACACTAAGAAAGTATATGATTCCCGATAGCATCGAGAACCAATTATAAGAAGCACTGAAAATGTATTGTTCGTGCGAGTTGGGGGAAATCATAAAGTTTGTTGAAACATAGAAATACTTCAAATCCCCAAGCGCACAAAAGACATAGAAGTATAACTTGCAGAAGCAAAGCTCGATCATCTCCCTGAGACTATAAAATTAATATGTGTTGATAGTATTGTAAAATGTGATAGTATTGTAAAACCATTATTTTAGTTTCTTGAGGAAGATTGCACTAAGGAGAAGGGGCCCACTCTAGAGGTGTTGGACACACCTACCACACTTAGAGGGGGGGTGAATGAGTGTGGGGCTCTTTTTCCCAAAACTTCCCTCTTACACAAAGCTCCTTAGTTAATATTCAACATTTACTCATTACCCATTACTATCATTTATAACCAGTTAGATGTGAACCTATATTAGTAACATATATCATCTATATATCATCAACAAGTCATCACTAGAAGGAACACAAAGAACACAAGATGTATGTACAATTTTCTTTTTATTACGGACTACAATCCTTGGGGTTTTTCAGAAACAACTGAATAGAGTACAACTCTACAAGAGCACCAGCTTTATCATGCAAGACTCAACTTACACACTCAACGCCAAATGAGATGAGGCAACAATCCTCAACAGATATCAATCTGCAACAGGTACACGACCTGTCAGTAGTGCAGCCCACGTGTGTACATGCCATGGCTAACTACAGCCCGCGTATGCACGCGACCAGTGTATACAACAACCTGCATATACCTTCTAAGCTTTTTAGGGTTTTTCCTTCAAGACCAAATCAGATCCTCTTCAACCAATTTATCTTTCTTTTCTGTGTCTTACTGTCCAATCTAACCATCAGCCAGTCACAGCTAATCCATGCTCTCCAATAGCTTACTTATGCTCTAGAACCAATCAATATGAATGTTATCTCAATCATGTATAAACAACTAGTATGTCATAGAAATCATGTCACCACTGAATCACAATAGTACTTCTCACTCCATCAACCAACATAAATCATATCACAACAACCATACCAAGAATTCCCTAAGAATTCACAACACAACAAGCAATAGTATCCATCAAGACAATAATGTGACCATACCAGTGTCTCAGTTATAGATCCGATCCCATAGAATGCAGATCTGGAACCTGCCACAGTCTTCAATAGCCAGTCATTGGCTCAAACACAAATCTTCATGATTTTATCCACTATATGCGCCCTGCCTCATACAGCCCGCGTATGTACGCGCCCTGGCCCATTATAGCCCGCGTACACCTCAGAAACTAGGGTTTCTGAAGCTCCGAGAGTTTTGTCATCAAGATCTATGATATTGTCGAAACATTGATCCATCCATGAGATCGTCCTCATGCTCTCTTTCTCAGAATAGATCTTCAATCATGCTCAAGAGATCCACACCAAATATGCTCTCACAAGAAGTTCTCATAAGAAGCTCTCCATCAATAATCTAAAATATATTCTCACAAGAAGCTCTCCATTGATCCACAAAAATGATATCTTGCAAGATTCCATAGCTATCTTATTTATACTTTCATCCTCTAGGTCACTTAACCTATTTTCCTTATTTTAGGGTTAACCACTTTCGATAAATAGAAAGTTCTCCAATATTTTATCATTTAAATATTCTTTCTTGATTTTGTCACTTCTCTTTATTATTTAAATAATCCACCTTGACTTTGTCACTTTACTTTATAATTTAAATAATTATTTCTTATTTTAGGTCACTTTGACTTCTTTGACCTTGGGGGCTTCAAGCCTTCATATTGGGTTCGTCTAGCTTCGTAAGGCCATAACTCTCATACCGTGAGGAGTTGTGTGACATTTCACATACCATTGGAAATGGAATGACAAGCACTATGTGTGTAGGATGGTTTCACCAAAAAATTCATTGATCTTCATCTCATTATTCCACATACAAGCATGGTTCCTCCAACCATTCTTCTAGGATAACTCAATCCGCAAAGTGTCTTCCCGTGAGGGATTTCACCATAAGGGGACCACTTTGGAGTTCATCCATTTGTGCACCTTATCAATCATGATAAGACAATAATGATTCATCTTTGCATCAATCCACCACTGCATCATATACATCAACTATGCA
>ML788792.1:201726-217872 GCA_009831015.1 Picea engelmannii
CTAAATGTTGGTATTGCGGTAAATAAATGCATCTCAAGAAAGATTATTGGAAGATACATGAATCCATGGAAGACTCTAGTAAGGAATCAAATCCAATTGAGTCATGTTCAGGTATGGTTGATGAATTTTTATCCATTTGTAATGTCTCACATTTTCATGAAGAATGGTTACTATATTATGCTACGTCACATCATATGTGTTCACATATGAGTTGGTTTTCCTCTTATCAAGTTTTTGATGGTGGTATTGTTCTCACAAGAAACAATGTTCCTTGTAAGACTGTTGGGATTGGGACCATTAAGATTAAAATATTTAATGGTATTGTTAGAACACTAACATAGGTTAGACATGTACCTGAACTTAAAAATAACTTAATTTATTTGGGAGTTTTAGATTATGAAGGTTACAGGTTTATAGGTCAAGGTGGAGCATTGAAAGTGTCCAAGGACATCTTGGTAGTTATGAAGGATACAAATATTGTAAACCTTTAAAAACTGGAAGGAAGCACTGAAGTAAATGAAGTAGTGGTGAAACTAGAGGAAGATAATGAAGCTACTCATTTATGGCATAAAAAATTGGGTCATATGAGAAAGAAAGGAATAAATGTATTATAAACCACAAGTTACTTCTAGATGTGAAATCCTTGAATTTCAATTCCTGCAAACGTCATATTTTTGGGAAGTAGTGTAGAAAAAAGTTTAAAATAGGCAGTCATATACGTAAATTTGTTCTTGATTATATTCATTCAGATGTATGGGGGGCATTCCCTACAATTTATTTTGGAGAATCATCATATTTTATAACATTTATATATGATTACTCTAGAAAGGTGTGGGTCTATGTTATAAAGAGAAAAATATTATGTATTTAAAAAAATTTAAAAATTTAAATTTTTGGTTGAAAATGGAACTGGCAGGGAAATCAAGTGTTTGTAAAGGAGGTGAGTTCACATCCATGGAATTTGAGATATATTGCAAGGAAGATGGGATCAGATGGAATAAAACCATGGTATACATTCTTCACAAAATGGCATGGTAGAATGCATGAACATGAATCTTCTAGAGAGAGCAAGGAGAATGCTCAGTAATGCCAATTTGCAACAAGATTTGTGGGTAGAAGAAGTCACTATTGCTTGATATTTGGTAAATCGGTCACCATCAATTGTAATAGTTTGTAAAATTATTGAATAAATATGGACAGGTCACCCTTTTGACTACTCAAATTTAAAAAACTTTGGTTATGATGTTTATTCCCTTATTCCTAAATATCAACATTCAAAGTTAGGCTTTGGGTCAAAGAAGTACCTTGTTGGGTTTTTTCATGCTTGTGCACGTCTTTCTGAACATTGTGGGGTTAAGACCTAGGGTTCGTCCATAGGTGACCAACAAAACCTCCAAATCATTGACATATAAATACTTAGCCAAGGCTAAAGAAGGTCTCACCCGAGACGCTATCAATATCACAGAGACCATTTGGTCTTATATCGGGGATGAAGGGATAAACACATAGAGATCCATTTGGGTTGATATTCATATGGTTCATTACACATTACTCAACAATTAGAAATGTATAACATAAACATTACATTCAATTGGACACAAAATAAACACGATGTAGGTCCATAATCATTATGGTTTTATTACCATCACCATCCATTCAATCACAAACATATATTAAACAAACCATACATTGACAACAAAAAAATATTACTTTTTCCTGAGATAATTCCCAAGAATTACATTACATTTCAGCATGCACATCCTTCCAGACTCTAAAAATACAACAGAATCATACTTACAATAGGAGACATTACAAACATATGCTCAGAGAGAGCTTAATGACATTGGTGAACCCACTAACTCATGAGCTAACTGGATGTCAACCAGCAACTAGCAAGAAATAGTGAATGAAAAAACCACTTCTTTGTAATCCTTGCTTCTTTTTATATCATTCTCTGCTCTAACACCCTGTCTCTTTCAATTCTTCACCACTCATTCCTCCAACTGCTAGTATCACATGTTTCTATCACCTACCTATATTTCATGCAGCATTTCAGCAATCAAGGTGATCTTAACTACCTTTACAACTCATCTTATTTTATCCCCATGTTACCTTGTGTTGTTGGAAGTAATAATTCGGGGAGATTTCTCGAAGATTCTTTTCTTGATTCTGGAATCCATGCAATGTATTATTTATTTCTGGCACACGTCACAAAACTCAGAACAATGTGCATTGACATAACTTGAACTGGCACACAAATATCAAAACTTGATCTAGCATGTGCACCTCTTTTTATCCTTTGCATGGTTGTTTGAGAATGCACATAACTAGAATGTGCACACACAAATTAGTTTGTGTGTGTGCATTATATTTATCCAAACAATTGGGTGCCAACAATCCCCCACCACTATTACTTGGTTGGCCCTTGAGCCAACTACCTCAGGGACTGATCGATGCAACAAATGGAACTGTCTGCAGGAGTTCTTTGTCAAACTCCTTGAACTAGTGCATGGGCCCACTGAGGTGGCCCTAAAGGTCATGGGTGAGATGAATAGTCACATGAACATTGAATGTTGTGACCCAAAGAATGGTCAAGTTTGTTGTGTTCATCTTCGCAATCAATGGGAAGACAATAACTTGCACGTCTGCGAGTTGAGTGTAAAAGATCAAGTCCTTCTTGACCACATAAGTGATGGTCTATGATATACTCTAATGCTCAACTTGGGCTATAGAGAGGGGGGAATGTTTCAACCTTGTGTGGAAGTAGTCGATATTTGCGCATGGAGACTTCCCACTGCCCCAAGAATATCAGTGAACGTTGTACTAATCTCAGTGCATTGAGCCTGCATAATTGAATGGGCTCCAACATCTCTATCATACTTCTTCTGTAAGGAATGGTGGTCCTGAGCCTCCTTTTTATAATGTTCATGCATCTAACTATGCACTACAATGTCTACTTGGTGATGGAGTTGTAATTATCCATGAGTGTGGATAAGTTTTTGGTGTCCCTCACCCAACCTAAAGAGTAGGGTGGTGACACAATCTGATACTACTAGAGTCAGAATCAAAACCAATGGAATATTGTCATTGGTGATGTCCAATGGAATTGGTGTTGATGGCTCAAACCTAAAACCCTGTGTTGGATTACTAGAACTGCTTCTTAAAGCCAATGGTGGTGGTATAGTGTTTAATGATGATGTTGTTCCCCCGAGTTGTCGACATATATGGTTGATGTTATGAATAACCTTCGTATGTATTTTTTATTGCAACAATAGTTATCTTTTGATCATGTTTATCAAAGTTGTGACACTCGGTGCCAACTAGCTGGGACCCTTTTGAATTGAAGGGTTGGTACTACGAATATTTGGACCAGTCCATTGTTTTTTTTCATCGGCTAGGGTAGACATTATTGGTTGTTGTGTGGGACTTGGGTCTTGATGGTGCTTGGACATGGTATCATTATTGGACCCCCCCCCCAAGGGGGGACTGTATGTTATTACAAAAATAGTGCAGCCTCAACCTGCTTGTGGTATTGATTGTGCTTAGCATCCATTTCAAGAGTCTCCATTTCTTCATCTAGAACTGGTTGCAGATGTGTTTTCCATTCAATGATGCCTTGTTGGATGTCCTTTTTTGTGACATAGAACAACAATAGTGCCACCATAGCCCCCTAGTCATCATCAAGATATATGAACACGTTATGAAAAGTACATTCAAATATAAGGTATCTAACATACCTTTCCATAATGGTTCATTGGATCCACATTTGTGAAGTAGTTTCCTGAATCAGTTGTCGATACCAACTTTGAAAAGTTTCATGATGGGACTTATGGGTTGTTGGATCCATACTTTCATGTAATGGAAGGTATCAGGGAGTGTTGAAGAGATGTCCACTCCCAGAAGTTCATTCAAAAGATAGAGGTGGCCTCCAGAGAACCATGGAAAGGAGCAGTAATATCCAACTATAATGAAAGTGTTTCTCAGAGTCATGGGTATCTAAATATTCACCAATGAACTCATTTAGTACATAATGGGCCCAAGTGATCTAGATTATTTCTAGACACTTCTCAACTGTGATGACAACCTCAAATGGAAACTCCTCCTTTGTACAATTGAACAAGATTTTACAAGCAATCAACTAAGTAGAAAATCTAACCAGTTGAGCATTGATCTCCAAAATTATAACCCCCTAAATTCCTCGACGTGTACTCTACGTTCCATAGAATTCATGGTGGGTGGCATATTTAGCGGTTAAATATTTTTTCGGCACTTTTCCATGCGTGGGTAAACTGGTAACCCTTTGGATTTCTTCTTTATAGACCATGTATTTCCCCCAAAGCCACAGATATCCACTGTGAAGGCAAGTAAGTAAAAAGTGGATGAAAATGATCACCATCATGGTATTCCTAAAGTGATGGAAATAAACCAAAGACAGGATGTTGGCTTGTTGAGGAGGCTTGGTCCAATCCTATGTGACCACTAACTGTTGACAGTATACACTTCAAAATAGTCTTGCATAATTGTGAATATCCAGGTTGGGGAGCTCATCGGGATATCGAACATCATAGTTGATGAAGTCGACATCCTACACTTTTCTTGTCAGGTACCTTATGCAGCTCACATGTGGATGGAATGGGGGCTCTTGTATTTGTCAATATTGAGTGGTATTAGATTTAGCATGGGCCTACTTCCTTCTTGATGAATCCAAATAAAATGTTCTCGTTGATCTTGCGATGTGTTGTTTTCTATTTTTAGGATACTATATTTTTTCTTGGGTCTACTCAACTCTGCTAAAGTTATGAATTTGAGAACCCTTTCTTATAGGAATATGAAGGTTAGTTCCTGGCTGGCCAAGTATTAATTCGAAGAGATAAAACTTTTCAAGCGGGTATGGAAGTACAGTTGGGAGGCATGCATGAATTCATTAATAAGTTGGAGTATTGTAATGTATCCTTCGACACCCACTGGAAGATTCATCCTTATACCATCCTATCCATCCTGTCAAATGTAACTGATCGAGAAGATTCCCCGTTGACATTCTATTTTTTTGAGCTACCTTCTCCCTTTCCCATTTCTGTTGCATGGCCACCTCCTTGTATTTCTAGTTGTGCATAATCCTAGGGTCATATTTTAACAATTATTGTTGGTTGCCTACTTTAATAAGCTATCCCAAAGGCACCATACAATGGCTATGTCACTCTTTATAGCATGAATAGATAAGACTCGTCATAGTTTAATCAAGATAATGAAATCTCTGTACATGCACTAGTCTTATTATTTGGGGGAACCGCACATGGTTCTTGCACACCCTTGCATCTGTTCTCCTTTGGTTATTTGGTTGCAATGAACCTGGGTGGGATATAACACCTCTTCACATGTGTTCATCTAGTAAATTATCATCATTGAGGAACAAAGTTTGACCTTTCCAGATCCGATGGTATTCACTGGCTTCTCTGTACTTCCTTATTCCTTTGGGACCAGGGATGATTTTAAGGATGGAAATTTATATTAAAATGTAGAAAAATGGGTTAATCTTACTAGTCCATAATATGCAAAATGTAAAATGTTTGGTGATAGTTTTGTAAAAATATTCAAATTTCAAAGGATTTTGTATAGTTTCTATAAAATTTTGGCGATTTTTAATGTAAAATAATTTTATTCTATGGAATTTGAGCAAATCGGTTTTAGAAAAATGGAAATTGACGAATCTTGTTTTTGGAAAAACCAAGGAAAATTAGTCTGCTTGCGAAATTTAACCCCTAAAATCATCTATGTTTGGGACTAGTCTATTTTCTCAATGGGGTAAAGGTAGATAAGATAGGTGGATAGTCATTTTTTTGCGTTATATGGTGAATCCAAAGAAATTATTCACACATGTAGATCTATTACTTGGCCCGTACAAAACTAAGGGATTGAGGGAACAAAGTTCTCTCTAGGAAGCAGACACGAGGATTTTAAGTATCTATTGTGTGACCCACGTCATTGTTTGGTTATCCACCTCCATTAATGAGAACATGTGCCGATGAATATCTACATCTGGTCTGAATCTTTCTTGCATGGATGCTTTGAATGTTTCCCATTCACGGGGAGATTTTCAATGTGTTTCCCACCATTTTGTAGGTATTCCAATAAGAATTGTATCAAAAGGTCATACCCGATGATGTTCGAGAATATGCTACATCCATGAAATAAACGCATATATGCACAAGGGGGCTGGTTCAAGGGGGCATAAATCCATATTATTTTAACATTTATTATGAGGTGACCCAGTGTTTTTCCTACCTACAATAACGCAATACCATATGCTAATGCTAACTCTTCTCCCCCATCACTAGGGAATTGTTAGGGTCCTAACCTTCACATAGGTAGAACAATATATTCAGATGTAATAAAGGTCAATATTAATAAGGCCTTTCAATAAAATAGAATAAGGCGGATGTAAGAAGACCTAATAGAAGCTTTCGCTTCTAGAAGGATCTTCCTCTAGATGCTTCTTTTTAGTATAAATAGGAGTCGAGGGTATGAGAACCCTAGCTTGCATATTATTGTAATAGAGATTTTCTCAACTGGAGGTTTCCCCCTCGAAGAAGCCCATGAAAATTGCTTTCAGATTCAAAGTGTTATTTCTGTTATTATTCTCTTGTCATTTCAGCGCTATTGTGGTGAATGTTCTGGTTATATTGTTGTTATTCTGCCATTTCTAGCATTTTATTTTTGTTCTGCATACAATTTATATCTGGTATATTACAAGTGATATCAGAGCACTTTCCTCGGAAGAAAGTGTGGGTTAAATTTTTTTTTCAGGGTAGAGACATATTCTGATGTCTTTAAGCCATAGAGATATTCAGGAAATGCAAGTGGTACTTAAGCGCACATCTATTGTCCACCCTTATAACCCATGTTGGTACCCCTTCAAGTGGTAGTGCATCAGACATCACCTGTGTATGGAAAAGCCTAGATTACCTGAAGCCCTCTTAAGACAAACCGATCAGTTGCCTGACTACTATAGTGTCACCAAGAAAAACACTCGGGAAGATACTCTTCAGTACCTGGGTAGTCGGGTAGTAGAGATAAGGGTACGGTCTATCCTCCTTAGTTAGTGCCCTGAGATATTGGTTTGAGTACTACTATTGTACCCTGCACGTATATCAAAGAGCTATAGCACAGGGCAAACCCTTGTCTGTAGATCCCTTGAATACCTAACCCAGGGACATAAACATAAACAAATTAAAAAAGACAAGATCTATTGTCGTGCAATTGTGTTTGGGTTGCCAAGTAAATACACATTTATTTCTGGTTAAGCATTTGGGAATTTCCTCTCTACAGTATTCTTTAGACCGGAGTATAACTCCGCAGCTGTTAAAAAAAATAGGAAGTTTGGAAATTTTTTGACCATTATTTGAGACCTATTCCATTGGATTCATCTCTTCTCCCTTATCACATTCATCCATATAATTTTTCAGAAAAAAATTTGACCCCACCCACTCCTTTTCAGTTCCCCCCATCCTCATGGCCCATACTCGTAGCCAAGACTTGGAAGCTCGCTTCAACACCTTGCAATATTGTCTCATCGAAACCCAACAGGAAGTGAAACAACTCAATGCCAATGTTGCAGCCATCAATAAAACCATGTAGTCCTCAATGGAGGAAATAAGACAAGACCTCACCACCCAGCTTGAATCATTCTTTTCAACACTCTACACCAAACTGCATATCCCTACATACAACCCTTCCTCTTCCTCACCTCCATATCCTGAATGTGACCATTCCTCTCATTCCAATAACTCTCAGAACCATCACTTTCAATGTGACCTACGCCTTCTGCGTGTGGATGTGACAAAATTTGATGGCTCGAAACCCACTGGTTCGGTAACCCAAATGGAACATTATTTATCTTTATAAGGCATTACAGATGACTTGGCCAAACTCCGGTATGGTGTTATCCATCTAGATCAAGAACGGTGGTAATGGTGGCAATGGAGAAAAACTTCTCATCAAGGGTATATTGTTTGGACATACTTTGTGGTAGAGCTTTATGAACGCTTTGACACTGACACCAACCATTTGGGCCATTTGACAAAGTTGAAACAATTAGGAATAGTGGAAGAATTTATAGCTGCATTTGAGCACCTGGCTTTTAGAACAGAGAGCATGTCTGATGACTTTTTCTGAGAGTGTTTTATCAACGGCTTCAAGGATGAGATTTGGGCCCATGTCCTCATGGCTCGACCTCAGAGTTGGGTGGGGGCTACTAAAAGAGATAAAGAAGCACAACAGGTAGTATCCTCTCAAAACCGAAAACCCTCCTTTATCCCTTGCCCTAAACCAGTAAATCCCACTACTCCCTTTGCTCCACTAAAAATCCAAAAATTGACCAGGGCTGAAATGGATGAACGCCAACTCAAAGGCCTTTGTTATAACTGTGATGACAAATATTTCCTAGGCCACAAGTGTAAAGAACAAAATATTTTTATGGCCATCTTCGAGGATATTTTGAAAGATGATGTATAAACTCCTCTTGTGTCTGAGTCACCTGAATCCATTGACATAACCCCTCCCTCAGACCCTCCCGAAGTAGAACCGATCATTTCCCTCAATGCTTTCACTGGCTTCTTCGCTCCCCAAACCCTCAAGCTAATCGGTTACATAAAACATAGGAAGGTCATTATTCTCGTTGATATTGGCAACACCCATAATTTTATTCATCGTCGGATTTCCCAAGAAAATCATTGCTACATCCATGCCGTCAATAATTTCCAAATCATGATTGCCAATGGTGGTTCCATGAAATGTGGAGGGCATTGTGAAAATGTGAATCTCCAAATTGGTGACTACCACCTAAAATTCCATATGTTTTCTATCGACATGGGAGGTTGTGACATTGTGTTAGGTGCAGACTGGCTAAGGACTTTGGGTCCCATTCTCATGGATTTTAAGGACTCAACCATGCAATTCGACCAGGAGGGCCACCAATATAAGTTTGAAGGCATCACCTTCGGTTTACCTGAGATCATTAGTTCCCATTGCATGGAAAAGCTACTCAAAAAAGGTCATTCTGGTGTTATCGCCCAACTCCATGCCATACAAGCAACAGAGACACCCTCAGTCCCGCAAGACCTCCAAGCCATCCTTTCTAAACATCAATTGGTCTTTTCCACTCCCCAATGAATCCCTCCTTCCTGTGGTGTTCATGATCATTCCATTCCCCTTGTACCCGAAATCCTTCCTCCCAATATCTGTCTGTATCGTCACCCCTTTTCCCAAAAAACTGAAATTGAGAAAATGGTCTAGGAATTCCTTAATGCAAGCGTTATCTTCCATAGTACGAGCCCTACTCTTCTCCTGTGGTCATGGTCCTAAAGAAAGAAGGTTCTTGGTGAATGTGTCCTGACTTCTGTGACCTCAACAAACTTACCATCAAAGACAAATTCCCCATTCCTATCATTGATGACCTCCTGGATGAATTGAGTGGCGCCCAATTCTTCACTAAACTGGATATTCGTTCGGTCTACCACCAGATACGTATGAAAGAGGCAGACATTCCCAAGAATGCCTTTAGAACTCATGAGGGCCACTATGAGTTTTTGGTCATGCCCTTTGGCTTCTGTAATGCCCCCTCCACCTTCCAAAGCCTCATGAATAATGTCTTTTGTCCTTTTCTCCGCCATTTTGTCTTAGTTTTCTTTGATGATATCCTCATCTATAGAAAAACCTATACAGACCATCTTTCTCATGTGGATCGAGTTCTCCATCTACTCTTTCAACACCAACTTTTCCTGAAACAGTCTAAATGTGCTTTTGGCACCTCAGAAGTAGAATACTTGGGTCATCTAGTTGGCAAGGATGGCGTCAGGGTGGATCCTAAAAAGGTTGAAGCTATGCAATACTGGCCTCACCCAAAGACTCTTAAGAGCTTTCAAGGATTTCTGGGCTTAACAGGGTATTATCGCAAGTTTGTTAAGAATTATGGGAAGATTGCAGCACCTCTCAGTTGTTGCTCAAGCTTTTCAAACCTTGAAGATGGCCATGTGCACCACTCCAGTCCTCTCCCTTCCTGATTTCACAAAAACCTTTGTGTTGGAATGTGATGCCTCAGGGAAAGGAATTGGTGATGTCCTTATGCAAGAGGTTCGACCTTTGGCCTTTACCAGGAAGCAACTATATGAAAGAAATCTGGGTAAATCCATCTATGAAAAGGAAATGTTTTCTATTTTGCATGTCGTTCATTTGTGGCTCCCTTATCTATTGGGGTAATGTTTCCCAATTAAAACAAACCATCAAAGCCTCAAGTATTTTATGGAACAATGCATTTCCTCTTCATAACAACAAAAATGGGTGACTAATCTCTTCGGATATGATTATGAGATCATTTACAAGAAAGGCAAAGACAATGTGGTTGCAGATGCACTTTCCCGCAAATATCAAGATGAAGGATCCCTTTTTTCTCTTTCATTCATTGTCTCGGATTGGCTCCAAGCCATTCACCAAGAATGGCTACAAGATCCCAAAAGTTCGCAGCTAATCCAACAATTGCAGTCCAATGTTCCAGTTTCCCCAGGGTACTCTTGGCTCCATGATGAACTTTGATACAAAGGCCGTTTGTATTTAAATAAACAATCAAATCTTAAATCCATGGTACTTTCTGAGCTTCATGCTACACCCACAACATGGCACTCTGGGTTCACCAAAACCTATGACAGGGTCAAACGTTCCTTTTTTTGGGATGGTATGAAACAAGAAATTTGTAATTTTGTCGCTGAATGTGATGTATATCAATGTAACAAGGGAGAAACAATCAAATATCCGGGCACACTACAACTGCTTCTGATTCCACCTGCTATTTGGAAGGATATCTCTATGGATTTTATTACCAGCTTACCCAAATCGGGAAATAAATCAGTCATCATGGTGGTTGTTGATCGCATTTCCAAGTATGTTCATTTTTGTGCCCTTCAACACCTGTTTATAACAACCACGATGGCTCAAATTTTCATGGATCAGGTCTTCAATCTTCATGGCATGCCACAGTCTATTGTCTCTGATCGCGACCCAACTTTCACAAGCAATTTTTGGCAAGAATGGTTCAAGATACAAAGCACCGAATTGCATCTCAGCACAACTTATCCTCCCCAGACTGATGGCCAAACAAAAGTTGTCAACAAGTGCTTGGAAACATATTTGAGGTGTTTTTCCTCAGAAAAGCAAAATCAGTGGGCTCAATGGTTACCCCTAGCTAAATGGTGGTACAATACTTCATACCATACAACTACACACATGACCCCTTTTGAAGCAGTGTATGGACAAAATCCACCTTCAGTTCTCTCATACTTACCAGGTGCCTTGAAGGTCTAGGCGGTTGACCTAACACTTATAGCTCGAGAGCCTATTCTCTGTACACTCAAAGAGAATTTGGTCATGGCACAGAATCGCATGAAGCAACAAGTAGATCAAGGTCACTCTGAATGTCAATTTGCAGAAGGGGATCGGGTGTTTCTTCGACTGCAACCTTACAAGCAAACTTCCCTCAAGTCCGAGCATTGTCAGAAGCTAGCGCCCAAATTTTATGGTCCTTTTACCATTCTCAAGCATGTGGGACAAGTGTCCTATCAATTAGCTTTGCCCATCCATTCAAAGCTACATCATTTTTTTCATGTTTCATGCTTAAAGAAGGTGATTGGAGCTAAGTGCCAAATTCAAACCAACCTTCCAGAGTTAGGTGAAGAAGGATCAATTTGGCTACAGCCAAAAGCAGTTTTGGACCACCGTGAGCGTTGCCTACGTCAGAGAACCATCAAGTAAGTGCTAGTCTAGTGGAAAGATACAACTCCAACATATGCCACTTGGGAACCAACTACCATTCTGCAACAATTTCCTCATCTCAAGCCTTGAGGACAAGGTTGTTTTTAAGGGGGCGGACATGTTAGGGTCCTAACGCACACATAGGTAGAACAATATATTCGAATGTAATAAAGGTCAATATTAATAAGGTCTTTCAATAAAATAGAATAAGGCAGATGTAAGAAGACCTAATAGAAGCTTCCGCTTCCAGAAGTATCTTCCTCTAGATGCTTCTTTTTAGTATAAATAGTTGTCAAGGGTATGAGAACCCTACCATGGATATTATTGTAATAGATCTCTGTTCAACTGGAGGTTTCCCCCTCAAAGAGGCTTGTGAACACTGCTTTCATATTCAAAGTGCTATTTTTGTTATTATTCTCTTATCATTTCAGTGCTATTGTGGTGAATGCTCTGGTTATATTGATGTTATTCTTCCATTTCTAGCATTTTATTTATGTTCTGCATACATTTTGTATCTGGTATATTACAAGAATCCTCCATATTTCTCTCCTTCTCATGTTCTTCTACTTTGTACCTCATATTCATACGAAGTTGCAGCATCCCACAACAACCAAGAGGTTTAGAATTTGTCTCTTGGGCCCCTATTACTACTACTACTCGTATCCCCACTAGAAACCCTACTCTCAATGTCACACGTCTTCATGGGCCTATCCTCATATGTGGTCCTATCTGACACAACACACTCTCTCTTTTTTCCCCCTAGTGCGGTCTTCTTCCTCCTCATCCTATGCCTAACCCCTCTTCACGCACCCATGACAATGTTCCTTCCACTTATTTATTCCACTCTCCATCTTAACTCAACTCTTCTTGCGTATTTTTTAGCTCTTTCTCTCCTCTTCTCTTATGGGTCCATTCCATTCCTCACCTCATTCTAACAACTTCTGGATCCATCTCCTATCTCATTTTCTACCCGTATTTTCACCTCCCCCAAAGGGATAGGGGAATATACTCATCCATTCTTTTGAAATCCTTGTGCATCATCCCTTTCTCTATGAACAACATCTTTATCTAGAGTGATATTTCTTCCAACAATCTTCTTTTAGGACCTTTCACAAACCTTCTTTCAGCTTCATTGAAAGAATCAATGTACTCCACAACAAATTCGATTATACACCCTTCTTTTACCCAAGAAAACCAAAAATCAATGGCTCGAGTCCACTTGTTTTCCAATTCCTTCAGCCTATGAAGTGTGACATGATCCAAAACCACTAGTTCTAGAGGCCTCAAAGTAGTATTTTTAGCAGTCCGTCTTTTCAACCATTCATATAATAAATAGGGAAATTTGACAAAGAAATTCTCATGCATATCAGTGTAGAGATTCTTATCATTCCATCGCTCCACATTGACTCTCAGAGCTTGATTTTTCCCAATGGAAAACTCATGTTCCTTTGCAGTTAGCCAATCTTGAATTTCTTCCTATGATGGATACCACCTCATTCTTTTCCTTCCTAATACAATACAATACTTTTAGGTCTTGGAAACTAAACCATTTGTTGGTTTTTTTCACACTTACATGCATATTTCTCAATGTTGGGGAGTTAAGACCCAGGTTTCATCCAGAGGTGACAAAAAAAAAGAACAAAGCATTAACATATCAATCCTTAGTCAATGCTGAAGAAGGTATCACATGAGATGCTATGAGGATAACATAAACCATGTGGACTTGTGTCGAGGATGAAGGGATAAACACACAGAGATCCATATGGGTTGATATTCATATGGTTCATTGAAAATTACTTAACAATTACAAATGCATAAAATAAACACTACATGTAATTGGAAACAAAACATATACAATATAGGTCCAAAATCATTGTAGTTTTATTACCATCATCGTCCATTTAATCACATACATATATGAAGAAAACCATACATTGACAATAACAGAGTCTTACTTTTTCCTCAGATAATTCCACAAAATTGCATTACATTGTCCCATGCGCATCATTTCAGACTCTAGTACAAATACAACAGACTTAGACTTACAACCAGAGACATTACAAACATATTCTCAGAGCATGATTTTAATGACATTGGTGAACCCACTGACTAATGAGCTAACTAACTAGCAACCAAGAACTAGCCAGAACTAGTGAATGAACGAACCCTTTATTTTTCATTCTTGCTTCCTTTTATATCCTTCTCTTATCTAATGCTCTATCTCTTTAATTTCTTCCCCACTTGTTCCTCTAGCTACCAAACATGCACGCTTATGTCACCTTCTTTCATTCCATGTAGCCTTTTGGGAATCAGGGCCTTCTTAACTACCTTGCCAACTCATCTTATTTTGTCTCCATGTTCCCTCATGTTGCTAGAAATAATCATTTGGGGAGATTTCCCAAAGATTATTTTCTTGATTTCGGCATGCATGTGTTGTCTTCTTCATTTTTGGCGCACATCACAAAACTCAAATCGAAGCACATTGGTAGACCTCAATCTAGCGCTCAAATATAAAAAATCGATCTAGCGTGTGTGCCTCGTTTTATCCTTCACGCAGCTACTTGAGTGCACACAAAACTGTAATGATCGTGGATAACTTCGTTTGTTCCCGTGCATGATATTTACCTGAAACGTTTGGTGTCAACATACATTTTTGTTGGTTATGATGATGTAGTTAAGGGATATACATTGTGGGATCCTACTGCGAACAAAATCATTATTAGCAAAGAAGTAATGTTTAGTGAATCCCCTCTCATAAAAATAGATGTTGTAGAAGTTGAAGTGAAACAGGAACAAGTACCACAACATCAAGAAATTCAGTTGGAGACGCAGTCATTTACAGAAACAAGGGACCAAGAAGAAGATGTGAAACACCACACCCATCCTTGAGGAGATATACATGGGACAAAAATCCTCCCAAGAGGTATAAAGATTATGTGTCATGTGTTGCATTGATTACTAATGATGGGGAGCCTTCTTGTTATCAAGAAGCAATGGATGATGTTGAAAGTGCCAAATGGAAAATAGCCATGGAAGAAGAAATGGATGCCTTGGAAAAGAAAAAAACATGGGGCCTAGTAGAAATCTCTAAGGATATAAGAGTGGTTGGGTGCAAGTGGCTCTATAAATTAAAGAAGGGTGTTGATGGTAGAAATGAAAGATACAAAGCTAGACTTGTTGCAAAAAGGTATTCTCAAATGGAAGGTATTGATTTCCATGAAATATTTTCACCAGTTGCTAAGATTATTTCTATTCGTGGTATGTTAGAACTAGTTTCTTTATATGATCTTAAGTTGGAGCAGTTAGATGTTAAAACAATTTTTTTTCATGGAGATTTGGATGAGGGGATATATATGGAACAACTAGAAGGTTTTGTTCAAGATCACAAGAAAAGATTTGTTTGCAAGCTCAAGAAGTCATTGTATGGTCTGAAGTAGTCTCCCAGGCAATGGTACATGATGTTTGATTCCTTCATGGTGAGCCAAAATTTTACTAGAAGTGAGTCTGATCATTGTTCTTACTTCAAAAGTTTCAATCAAATATTCATTATATTGGTGTTATATGTTGCTGATATGATTGTTGTAAGAAAAATCATGGTTGAGATCAACATGTTAAAGGCTCAATTGGCTAGTAGTTTTGATATGAAGGATGTAGAAGTAGCAAAATGAATTTAGGGCATGTAAATACTCAAAGAATGAAAAAATGGAAAGATTTGGTTAACAAAACAAAAGTATGTGGAGAAAATACTCATGAAGTTCAGTATGAATGCTGTGAAATGTCTGAATGTCCCTTTGGCTTCCCATTTTAAGCTTTCTTCAGAATTATGTCCTAGCAGTAAAGAAGAAAATGATTACATGTTTCGTGTACCTTATGAAAATGCATTAGGATGTTTAATGTATGAGATGGTATGTACTAGCCCAGATATTTCACATGCAGTTGGTGTTGACAGTAGATACATGGAAAATCCAAGTAGAGAACATTGGGCAACATTGAAATGGGTGTTTCAGTATCTAAGAGGCATAAGGAATTATTGCATCACCTTTGATAGTTTTAATGATAAAGTGTGTGGTTATGTTGATTAAGATTTCATAGGTGAATTGGAGAAGAGGAGGTCTCCTTCAAGATATGCCTTTACTCTTGCAGGAGGATCGGTTAGTTAGATGTCAAAGCTTCAAGAAATAGTTTATTTTTCCACTACCGATGCAGAATACATTTTTGTCTCACATGAATGTAAAGATGAAATCTGGTTAAAGGGTGTTTTGGATGAGTTTGGAAGAGTGCAAGACAATGTGTATATATTATGTGATAGTCAAAGTGTTATCAATTTGGCCACCAATCCAACTTATC
>ML788792.1:220962-261140 GCA_009831015.1 Picea engelmannii
TGTTTTCAAAAGTTTTTAGAAGAATTGTTGAAATAATAGTTTTCCATAGAGTTGAATTTATTTATGTTTTTAAAAAATTGTTGAAATGAAATGTATCAGTTGTTGAAATTGAGATTGCACAATGGTGATAAAATAATAGTCCAAGTTATTGAATCCATTTGTATTTTTAAAAATGCAATTTAATCAATAAAAAAATCCAATTTCATTAATAATTACGCCGAAAGGCATACACCTATTGAGAATGGGCACAATTAATGATCTTTTAATCTTAAATTCTAATCTGATGGCTAAGCATCGAAGATGCTGGCATATTCTTAGTCGTCCTCCAAAATCAATGCGTCAGATTTATTGTTCATAACTTCCTTGCATTTATGAAGGCATCCGTTAACATGTTTACTTTTTTACATTTACCTAATCACATTATAAATTTACTATAAAAATACATAATTGCCACGTTCAAATGATTAAGGAGGATTAAAATATATGCAAGCCACGCTTATATCATTAAGAAACACTCTGCACACGTTTCATTTTGATGGCAATCATTCATTTTTTATATCTGAAAAGTCGTTTGATGCCATGACCTGCACGGACGTTTTATGTGCGCTCTGTGTTGGAGTCATGACTCAGTCACGACTCCCCTTTCGGCATTCTCCAGCCGCGAGTCGGTTGTGCTAGTTATGTAATATTTTAGAAACCACAACATTTAATATGACTGTTTTTGGATGTTTCCTCTCTACTAAATTCACAGTAAATATATTGATCTAGGGGTAAATGAAACCCACACCTTAACCCATTAAACTAGTGTTGGTAGCCAATTTGCATTTTTATACTGTCCTTATAAGCTGCCTACACCAGTGTTTTGCAACCCTTGATTTTCATCGCAATATTTGCAATAAAACAACACTATTATTTCGTGCGTTCACACACTTACCTTGGTTCTCGTTTTCACAACTGCAAACATGAAAACTTGGTTTTCGAAGTCACATTAAAATCATCACTGGATTATTTTGTTTACTCTTGTCTATGTGTTCATTGCGTTTCCAATTTGATTATAGTTGCACAATTGGCAAGACTCCAAGATATTTACTCATTTGGCATTTTTTAATTGTTAATATGACTTCGTTTTACAAGTTTGTGATGATATTCTTATGATCAAGTTTGTGATGCATTGGTGGTTTGATTTCTATGTTCTTTCATCAATTTCTTTTACACATTGGTTTCATGAAAACACATTGACGTTGTGGTTATACCTTTGGTGTGATCGAACCCTTGGTGTTGATTTCGAATCATTATTTTGGTTTCAAAACTATGCTAAAACTATGCTTGCGCAAATGTTTGGTCGAATTACCATAGGTTTATTAATTGTTTGAATGACATGGTTTTTAATATATGCAATAGTAATTTTCAATCGTTATATGCGTCGATGGTTGTACTGTGGGAAATGACTATTTTGCATGGGCTGAGCTAGCTCCACCACCTTCGCACATTCTGTCATTAATGCTTTCCCCCTATCCCAGGTCACCTCTGCTAGTTTTCAGGCGAGCCTGTGAGTTATCAAACCTGCGTATACTCTGTTCGAACCCTTACTCGTTCACCTCGCTCACTGTGTGGTCTTGTCTATGGCACCGATGGTGCGCATAGAGCCAAATGGTAGCCAAACTCTGTTGCTATTCGATAATGCCCATAAGGATTTAGAAAACAATGGTTGGTTGGTGTTTATACAGAGGTTCGAGGGTTTCAAACTTGCGGTTGCCCAACAATTCTCCCTTACCTTTGACAGGTGCAGGGATAAAGTCGGTGACATACAGCTCAAGCTGAATGAAGAATTCATAAGCTCTGCTACGGGACTAGCAGCCATGGGCCAAAGGTGGTTTAAAAACTCCAAATTCAACGAGTTGCCATGGCCTTTACTATTCAAATCAAGAAAGGTTGTTTCCTGTGATAAAGGTATGCCTATTTCTACCCTCAAACCCAGGTGGCACGATCTGTTGGTGATTTTTAAACAGTTTGTGACCTGTGAAGGTCGGTATGGCTTGGTATTTCTGTATCACCTCCGGTTATTGATGAATTTCATGGGCTATCCTTTGAACATGCCACATTACTTCTTGCGTAATCTTTACAAGATGTCTAAGAGATTCAAGCGCGAGAAGGTTGATAGCAGCCTTTTTCATCACGGCTTGATTAGAATCATTAGCGTCCACCATTTAAAACTTAGTGGTGATAATTGGCAAGCCTTTCTATCTATAAATGGCTTTGTTAATCCAGAGGCTGCTCAAATCGACAAGGTTGTGGTTAGTGAGACTTTTGTTGGACCATCCATGCCACTTCATATCCTTCTACCCCCTGTCAAACCCTCATTTTTCCCCGACTTGGACCTACCTGATGCCTTGGTTAACCCGTGTGCTAAGGATGATATTAAGGCCGTCAAAAGACCTAGTAGGAAGAAAGACAACAGTGATACTACTGTCGACAGAGGGGGGAAGAAAAATTCTCGATTGATATCAAGACTTGCCCGGAACAAACCTAAACAGAACATCGACCAAAAGCCCATAGTGCTGAGAGAGGACTCGGACTCCGATATCGAGCGTTTCCTAGCTGAAGAGTACCCCTATTCTCATGGCCTATGCTCTAAGAAACCCTATGACTATGTCTCTAACTTACCCCCTTGCCTAAAAAATGACCCAAATTACCCGGGAATCAAGCTGCATAAGGAAACCCCTAGTAATCTGAACAAACCCTTGCATGTGATGCCAAAGCCCAAGCAACCATCATGCATCCAATGTAATGTTTGGCTAGAGCGTTATTACACCGACGTTCCCTTGTTGCAATCAAAGATTAAATCGTTAGAGGAGCAAGTTACAGTGCTGTCAAAAGAAAGAGACAGGCTTTAGACCAATGAGAAGAAACATAAAACCACCGGTTCAATTGTCTTTAGGAACGTCTAAGCAGCAATGGCCTTCGTCAATTCCAAGTTATCATGATCAAAGCCTTTTTCTTACTGTTCAGGTGTGAATTTCAATATTAATTTTTTTTTATAAGTTGGTTTCGAATTAATATAAGCAATTGGATTTGCTTTCAATAGCTCTATTTGTTTTGATTCAAAATGATTATGTTACTCTCATTTTACCAAAACAATTTCGTTATAAATCATGAATGGGAAATTTGTTTGCTAAACTCAGACACAGCTATGATTTAGTTAATAAGATTTTATTATTCTCAGTTTAGTCTAAATGATTGATTTGTTTTCGATTTTGTTTGGATTTATTTTTGAAACAATTCTGTGTGGATAGTCGATTGGGTATGATTTTGATTAAGTTCTATTTGTTTCTAAACAATATTGTTGACTTCAATTTACTAGGAACGATTATGTTCTGAATTGAATCAATATTTTTCGTTTTGGATTTTGATTGCATCTGACCTGTACAGGAGATTTATGTGCTAAAATCAGAACACAGCTATGTTTTGGATTGATACGATTTCGTTGTTTTTGGATTATGTCAGTCCCAAGCTGGCTCAATCCAATTCTTTTGGCTTGATTTTGAAACGATTCCGTAGACTTGAATTGGTATGACCCTTTATGTGTGTAATGCGTCAATATCAGTGAGTGGTTTGGTAAATATAATGTAATCTATTGATTCACAAAATGACTATGTTAGCTTTGACTTTGAAAAAATGATTTTGTTAATGAATGATTTGTTTAACCGGTTACAGTTTGTATCGATTAAAATTGGTTCATGAAAACAATTTCGTTTCTTTCAAATTATCTAAGCGATTCGGTTTACCCCAAATTAGTGATAACACATGTTGAACAGAGTGTGTGTATCTCTATCACCATTCGGTTGGCCACGATTTCGATTATCTCAATTTTCATACAAGTTTTGATTTGAATGATTTGTTTGGTTTATAATTAGCAATCAAATATTTGTTTAATAGTTTGAATATAATTCTGTTAAGATTTGAATTGGTTTTGAAATGACTCTGTGTTCAATTTAGACCAGCTACAAAATCACAAGATTCTGTAGCTAGTCTTAAAAATTATATTTTTGTCAATTTTATCAATAAAATATCCCCTAATCTTGTCTATTCTTGTCCTCTTTCAGGTGCATACGAATTACAATGATCAATTGGGCATGTTGTAGCAGTTTAGGAGATACTTTTGTGATGTATTTTTTGTTTTAAGTTGTTAGCTTGAGTCAGAAATAGAGACTTGGGATATTATCCCCAGATTTTTTGTAAACTGTTTTGATAATTCTCACAGGGATGTTTTACCATGTGGGAGGTCTTTAAATACTTGTTATTTTTTGTAATGATCATCATCACTGTGGAGAGAACCAGACTATGGATTTATGATACAGTCTGGAATGAAAGTTGATGTCTTGTAACAGCTTTCGCTTTCAATATATCAAACTTTTGTTTCAAGTTTTCTGCATATCAGTTTGCAATTAATTATCGACTACTTTAGCTATCATGATTCATTGCATGTTGATGTGATTTGATTTATATGTTGTCCATATCTGACCTCTCTTATTTAAAAATACAACAATCACTTTATTTCAATTTAATGAAAACAGGTTTAACTTTTTCATTAATTGAATTGTTTCGCACAAATTGTTGCACACAGATTTATCTAATTATGATGATTTGTAGATCATAAAATTGTTGTTATATTTTATGTCTTGTTTGTCCTGTCATTTATATTTGAAGAGCACATCTGCTTCTAGTTTACGAGAAGCTCGTGGATAATCTGGTGTGAGTTTCCTCCCACCGAACAACTGAATCGACTATTGTACACAGGAGAAACCTGAAGCATTACTTCAGGTCAGTTTGCTATATGTTATTTAATAGTTAATTTATGAGTGTTATTTAAGTATTTTAGATATATATATATATATATATATATATATAGTTTAGATTCTTAGTTAGGATTATTATTTTAGTTGCTTAACTTAGATAGTTTATAATTTTATTTCTTTCTCATAAAATTATAAAAATAAAAAAACAATAGTTTTGCTGTCTTAGGACAGTTTACAAATGATTTTTGTAGGTTTTCATTTAAATCTGTAATTTGCAAATATTGTACATTTGTGATTAAGATTTAATTATGTTGATAGTTGAATGTTAAATTTCATAGAGTTATTATAGTATTAGATAGTAAATTGTATATATTAGTAGTTCAGATTTGTTTATTAGTTTGTTTTAACTGTTATTTTTATTTAGATTAGTTCATTTAGAGTAGTTTTATTTTGTTTTTTCTAGGACTTAGATCGGCCAATGGAGCCGCTAAACCCGTCAGGGTGGATCATCCCAAACGGCTTGGGTTATTTAGACAACCTCGGACCTGATCCACTCTTCCAGTTGGTGAGTGTTCATTTTCGCCCGTCAACAACTAGTAAGATTTGACATCAATAATTATGTAGTAAAATTTCAATAATAATTGGAAATAAAATCTTAATCAGAATAGTCCTTTTATTCCAATGATAGTTGAAAAAAAAAAAAAAAAACTTATTTTTTAATTTTTTCAAATAGCCATGGTAAACATGGGCAAAACCACTCTCTTTTCATTTTTAATGTTTCTATCAGCAAAACTACTCTCTTTTAATTTTTAATGTTTTTCTTGTCAATAATGAATCGGGCCACGTAATATGTTACGTAACTAAGAAATAATTAGTTACGTATGTTCCTAAATGAGCCGTTGGCCACGTAATATTTTTAAAGAAGTAGTTAACTACGCATGTGCCAAAATGAGCGGTAGATATGATGTTTAAGAAATAGTTAGTTACGTATGTGCCAAAATGAAATGAGCAGTAGATATCACGTTGTCACTATTGAAGAAAACACCTCATTTTAGAAGTAAGAATATCATGATGTTGGATATGGTTTGAAGGTTGGGTTTTGAAATTCTGTGGCTATCGGTAACGTGGTGGGAAATATTGACTGAGCATGTTATATTAATAAATAAGAAGAGATTATGTCATTTGTTTTTCTTTCATTTATATACATATCTAAAAAGATAAGGTGAATAGATGAATACTGATTTAAGAATATTTTTCAAAACTAAGTTGAATTTAAGAAAGGGTTTAAGATGTACATGAAAGATATGAGTGGGTGAAATTCACTCTAGAATTATTAACACTATGAAAAAATAAAATATTTAAAAATAAAATTTAAATTTAAATTTTATTAAAATAATAAAATAATATAATAAAAAATAATTGTGTACATAATCCATCATATAGTAGATTTAACCAAGCATATAGTAGATTTGAGAGATTGAGAGAAGGAGGTCAACTCATTTATGAAAATCAAGTGAAACAAAACTTTGAAATTCTTTATTCAACTTAACTTACTAAAACACCTCATGAAGCATATCGTATCCCGTATAGATATCCCAAGAGTGTAGTCAAGCCCCTTCTCATTGAGATTCTTGTCCCTAAATATATTCCTTATGATCCTTGGAAAATTCTTTGTAAATTCTTAAATTGGAAATAGCACAAGTAAGTGTTTATGCTATCAATGTTAAGAAAAATAATTGTAGTTTTTTTTTTTGAAGGAACAAGATGCAATGAAACATTAGTTACAAGAAGCAAAAAAAAATATCCAAGCATCTAGTATTTATTTTCTTTATGAATTTTTTTTAAGAAGCTTATTTTATCTATTAGTATGTAAGATAATATATCTACTCAATTAGAATATAAGGTATTTTTTTATTGTAAAACTCTTATGAATAAAACTTCATTTTATTTTTCCTTTTGAACTTAACACTTAAATTTAAATTTTGAATTTTGTCCTTAATATACACCACAACATTTGTTTTTTAATATATTCAATACTTATTACTATTTAAATGTTTTGTTTAATATATCCCCCATCCCCACTCCTAGAAGTGGAAGAATATATTAGTGGAGGAATATATTAGAGAAAACATTATAGTGTTTTCTTATATCCCCCACCCGAAAACATTATAGTGTTTTGTTAATATATTCCCCCACCCCCATTGAAGAATATATTAGAGAAAACATTATAGTGTTTTCTTTAATATATCCCTCTACCCCCACCCTCACATTGAAGGTGGGAGTGGGGGGATATATTAGAGAAAATATTATAGTGTTTTCTTTAATATACCCCCTCAATGAGAGTGGAGATGGGGAGATATATTAAAGACAACATTATACTCGGGGGATATATTAAAGAAAACACTATAATGTTTTCTCTAATATATTCCCCCACTATTAGAGAAAACATTACAATTTTTTCTCTAATATATCTCCTCACCCCAATGAAAGTGGGTGTGGAGAGATATATTAGAAAAAGCATTATAGGGGTAAGAATATGGTTAGAAGATGTATTAGAAAAAACATTATAATATTTTCTTCAATATATCCTCTGACCCTCAAACCCTCAAGCTCACACAACATTTGTTTTTTAATATACTCAATACCAATTATTATTTAAAGAAGGATACTAGTATTCCTCATTGTCTTTATCCTAAAAATTATGTAAATAATTATGAGTATTTAAATTTTGTTATTATTTATTTAAGTTACGTGATAAATTCAAATTTTATTTATTATTTTTTCACAATCTTATATATTTTTTGTGGTGAACATTTATGTTTGAATTCTTTAATTTTAAATATTGCAAAAAAATTACCATATTTATATTCATATATTTGATTACATCTAAAAAAAATTAAGTATATGTACGTTGATTGATTTTTGTTTTGAATTTTCTAATTTTAAATATTGCAAAACAATTACCATATTTATATTCATATTTGATGCATCTAAAAAAATAAGTATATTTATATTCACATTTGAGTGCATCTAAAAAAAAATTAAGTATATGTATGATGATTGATTTTTTTTAAAATAAAGTGTGTCGATGTATAAATCAAGGACATGCATATATGATAAAGTCACTTCCATTTTACAGTATATATGGTTTTCATATGGAAAAGAAGTTCTTAGGTTCAGCTTATAGCATTGGGAATTTGTTTTGACATGTTATTTTTTTTTTTCCAGTTTATATATGTGACAACTTTTTAAATTTTAAATTTTATTATAGATGAAATAAAAGATATATTAATATAAATTTATAAGAAATTATTATTTTTTATTGTTTAAAATTCATTTTTGAATGTAGACATAAATTTAGTATGGTGAATATTTTATGGAGTATTTTGATTATACAAAAATAATTACTTAAATCTGTTGTTTTAATAATTTATGGTTCAATATTCCCAAAAAATATAATAAAAAAAAATCATTTCATAAAATAAGTTTACTTTCCAATAGAATTTGAAAATAAATTATTAATATTCAAACTCAAGTTCCACTTTGAAGGCAAGACTTAAATGAAAACTGCCTCTAAAGATCTTGAAAGTATGTACTGAATCAACTAGGCCCACGTTCCAGATCTCATCCTCCAAATTGGATTTGGACTGCTAGGTCAATTATGAGCTTTACAATGTTTTGAATGGCGGCTAGAAAAACTTTGAAAGTCAATGCTCACATACCACCATGGTGTATGCACGTTGCATACAATACCTAAAACGCCTTGCTTATTTGTGTGTATAAATTAAACTGCGAAATCCACAGTAATATTGGATGTAATGCACAATTCAAAAGCGTTACGCTCTTTACGAAATCACAGATGACGTCCAATTGACCAAGTTGGGTTTCACGTGAAACCCTAGTTCGGAGTGCACGTTCCAACTCATCGTATTCTTTTGTCTCGATGGGTTTCACGTGAAACCCTAGCTCGGAGTGCACGTTCCAACTATCAACTCAAATGCGGCTTCTACACAAAGTTAGGAGGACGAATTCAAATTTCGACGTGTCTGGGGTTCCGCACTTCTCTCTCATCCATACTACTGTTGTTCCATGAAGCTTTGGAGTTTTCCTTTTCAGGTAAAAAAAAAGAAAGATTTGTATCTGGTCAGATTTTCAGAGGTAGTCTGAGTTTCACATTGATCAAAGTTCCATGCATTTGAGAATCTTATTTTATAGGTTTTGCGCCATTTTAAACAACCCAGAGGAAAGATTACTCCCAAATAACTAAAGAGGAAATATTACTCCCAAATTAACCCACTCCTCAATCTTTCCACCATTGAATTTGAAAATTTAGAAAGGAGAAAGTTGATTAATATTTATGTGTTTACTTTTTTACATTTACCTAATCATATTTAAAAATTACTTTGATAGCTAACTGATTGCCACGTAAGTGATTAACAAAAATTAAAATATTAACACTCGATAAATGAAGCTCAACCGTCCGTTTATTTGTTAATCAATAATAAAATTTAATATATTCTTTTAAGGATTCTTTTCATCTTCTTTTAAGGATTCTTTTCATCTTATCAACCTTTCTGCTTTGATCAGCCACAATTATATGGCTCTGCTAATTTATTATCTTAATTTTTATTATCTTAATTTTGGGATGTTATTTTTCTTTGTCACTTATACACGTGTGGATGTTTAGAGTTGAAAAAGTCCAACTTGGATATTACAAAAGCACAATATAACAAAATACAACCTGTTCGGATGGTCTTCGTTGCACACACGGGTGGGTTGTATAAGTTGCAATTCCGTGGTGAGGTTGTGCCACTTGCAGGGGAAGACTGGGTCAACGCCCACATAGAGCTTGGAATTATCCATTGAAGCAACTACGACCCGTTCATTGCATTTGGATGGTGAGGAGAGATTTATAATGTTTTGGATGGCGATGGAAAAGACTTCCAATGCCCAGTCCCCATCATGATTTCGACATACAATGTCTCTCTAGTCTTGAATCAAATAATTAATAGAGTGAAACCATCTCCCTATTACAAGAAAAAGAGCTAACATGAATTATGACCACCATGGGAAGATTATTTTATATGTTATAGATAGTCAATAGAAATGTAACCCAAATACTTTGTCAAGAAAGTATATTTATGTTAAATTTTTAAATCATAAGAATGAAGTTAAAATAATAAATTTAATTAATCCACTTGGTTTATGATAAAACATGATAGGTGAACTTACATGAAATATATGTGAAATTCACTTACAGATCAATATCATATCACATGGGTTCATATTATAGGTTTTAAAAAGTCTAATTGTAATTCAATAGTTTGAAATATTATGGAGGTGATATGCATGTAACATAATCCGTTAAAATTTCCGGATGGGGTGGCACATGGACCACACACATCGTTAGATGGGGAAATTATGAGGGTAGTTAAAGCCCCTCGCCACCACCCTCCTCCCATGTCTAATCACAGTGGTTAGTTTGCATAAGTGTCAAGATTTAGTGCGTTGGGCCTTAATGGAGACCCAGGTTCGGCTCCTCGACATTAGTGCGATTTCAGTTATGGCCATTATTCCTGCACTAATGGCTACCAGATCCATCAAATCCTTCATCTTCCTAGTCTTTTCGTCCTATGGGAATTTCTATATTGGGCACTTGGGTGCTATGCACAGTATCATTTTGTTTTTTCTCCTCCATGACTTAGCTCGCACCATTGGTGTATCTATCTGCTTAGTACTCTGCTCAACCATGCCACAAGAAAAAGGGAAGCCCTAGTGAGGGCCAACCTACTACAGTCGGTTTGGCAGACACAACCAGTCAAGACCAACCTCTCGAGCTCCCATACTAGGCGGCTTGGACCATCCGGGTTCTTCTGGTCAGAATTGGTTTGAACAGGATCAACCAGAGCCCCGTTCTTTCAGTATTGAAGGTCTCCATGGTGGGTGCCCGGTGGAAGAAGAAATTTCTTCCATTTGGGAGGAAATTTTTCCTTTCCTGTCGTCAACCGCCTTGGAGCACAGGCTTGTCACCTGCACCACCATTCCTTTTCAAGATCTAGTCGAGATGGGTTGCATCATGGAAGAAGAAATCTCGCCTCTGGAGGATCACTCAAGATAGAATTTAGCTGCCACCATGGATGAGGACCCTATCACAGATTTCATCGTTGGAAACGACTCTGCTGCTACTACCATGAATGAATACCCTCATGATGAACATACTCACCCAGCTCCCAACACTTGCAGACTCATGGAAGACCACCTGGACTTGATCTTTGAGATGAGAAAGGACCTGACAGAGTAGCAACACCACCAGATCATCTTCAACAAACGTCTGGATGCCCTGCCTAACTTGCCCCAGCCTTTAATTTTTTAGCTCCATCATAATGGATGCCTGGGTTCACCCCATGTATATCATTTTCACAGGTTTTCTCTCTCGTTTAATGGATAATTTTTTGCAATTTTAGCATACCATAGTCTCTGGTTTAGGTTCGATAAATGGTTGGGGCACTCAATGCACCACATGTTCTAGTTTCCACGCTTGATGCAGAGAAGGTGGAAATTCCCAGTGTCTGTAACATCCCGTTCTTAAGCGCACTGAGAAAACTTATTCTTTGAGGACACTTGTTTGCAAGTGATCCAGATCATTATACTTTTGGGCATTTGATTTATGGTTATCAACCGTTATGAATTGATGAGATGTTATTTGGCTGCATTGATATAGACAGGTGCTATTGACTCAATTTTCCTGAGTGTGCAGGATTTTGGACTTCGAGGATGCAGAGGCATCGATGGAAACCCTTGGACTTCGGATTGAGTCAGGGAGTGAACTATTGGGGGTTTGATTGTTGTATATTTGACATTTGTGCATCTGATTAGATGATATGATATTGGATACTATATCTGACATGATTTGTTGATGATGCAGACTAACGATATCTTTCTGACCAGACTCACATATGGAGTATAGGGGTCACGCACGACTACTAGAGATGTTGAGGGAGAGGTGTGGATAGCATCCCTACCACAGCCTACTAGCACTCCCACCGTGGCTCAAATTGTAGGTTAACGACTACCTATTTCGAGAAGATCCACGATTTTGTGAGGGTCGACTGTGACAGTCGCTCACAATGATTCTAAGGGGAGCGAAATAAGGCATGGGTATTATTCCTTAGAGGCCCTTAGACTCCCACAAGATCACCTGGTGGAGTATTGACTCTAGGGATTTTTTATGTCTACCAAGTCAGTCAAGAGGCGAGTGGCACCCTTGGAGCATGTGGTGCGTCCTGAAGGGAATGTTGCACAAGAAAAATGGAAAGAGGCAACTGGCACCCTTGGAGCACGTGGTACGTCTTGAAGGGCACGTCACACAAGAAAAATGGAAAGAGGTGAGTGGCACCCTTGGAGCACGTAGTGCATCCTGAAGGGCATGTCATGTTGTTAATTACTAAATGAATAAACCTAGATGGCCTTAGGACGGATAACGTGATAAGAAAAACTTAAAACAATTTCCCTAATAAATTGTCACCCAACCTCGAAAATTAAAATCTAGGTCTAGGTGAAACTCACGGTAAAAGAAAAATATGTTGTAAAAATAAAAATAAAAATAAATAAATAAAAATGATAATCATCATTAATCATGTGTCGAGAAGGGGGTGAGTATTTCTTTTTATTTATAAAAATCTTTTGGGGGATCAAATTTAAAAAAGGGGAATTAATTTTTTTGTCACTTATAGTAATTAAAATTTATTATTTAAAAAGGGAAAAGGGAAAAATTTAATTTTCTACACCTACCAAATTGAGTTTTAAATAAAAAGGGAAGGAGGGAAATCTAAAATAATTAGGAAACTAGGAAAAAGTGGGAAACATAAAAACAAAGGGGAAACACAAGGAAAAAGTATAAAATCTAACTTAGTAAGGTATCTAGCATTTAAGAACTTTCTAAATTAAACTCAACTAGTAATTTAGTAAGGGGGGAAGTCATTAAAACTTGTAAGGGAATATGGGGACACCTAGGAGCGATTCTATGAATAATTTTAGGTTGGTGAGGGAAATAGGGGTAATTAATTAATTAAGGAAATTAATTTATGGTGCAATGAAGGGAATCTGTGACACATGTACGGGGAGGATTATTATTGAATTAAATTAATGAACAATAAATTAAAAGGGATTTTGGGAAGGTTTTTTACTTAGAAAATCTATATAAAGGAGGGAGGAGGAGGATGATGGATCTCTTTTGCTATGCGTAACGTTACGATGCAGAAATTTATACTGGATTGAGTTAGCTTGTGGGAGTTGGGATACCCATCTCAGTGAGGAGTGGTAGCTCGGTCTTGCGAGGCGAGCTGGGAGCTAGTTGATTCTCTCGTTAGTGTGTGTGACCCCTCTATGGCTTGGGGGCTAAGGGGGAAAAAGAGTACACCTAGTGTTGGCTGGGAGGTACTGGTGAAATATCATTGATTAGAAAGTTGAAGGTGCATGGAGCACACAAGAAATCAACTCAGAGCAGACGACTTGGGTTACAATATGCTTCCTTTATTTCTGCATGGTAGATTGTTAGTATGATTTGTGATTTTAGTTCTGTATGTTTAATTGGGTAAAGAAAATGTTTGTCTTAGCATTCTAGTTGATGATTGAAATCCCCCCCATAGCCTTTAGCTCGTTGTTGATTGATTCACATGGCCTTGATCCTTGCATGTCTTGACCGTCCTATTTTTTTATTGATTTGTGATGATTTGCGGTTTATAAAACTTTTCTTTCATCCCCAATTCATCAGTCCACGCCTGAGCAATCGAACAGGAGCTTGATCTACGATCGTCACTTCGGTGTTAACAGATGTATGGATCTAAACGCCCTACTTTTTTGTGCATGAATGAGGAGCAAAGGATGTTCCTGCCAGTCGTTTACCCCTGTTGATTTCTTCAGGGAGTGAGTGGTCTTGCGCCTTGATGTGTTTAAATTAACCCTGCAAAATTTGATATCTCATGGCGAAGTTTTCTTTAAACGCTGCGTTTTTATATCTCATTTGTTATCTCGTTTTATACCTTGTTTTTATATCTTGCTGGAAATTTCCTTCGCTTTTATATCTCGTTTTGTTTGCCTCATGATTGCTACTTCTTCTACTGCACTTCGTTGACTTGGGTGTGAATTTTTCCCGGCGAACTTTTTTTATATTTCTGTTTAGTTGTTTGGATTGTCAGGTGCTTGACAAAGCTACATGCTTTTCGTTTTAAATAGCCAGTGTATATTGATTAAGAAGAATTTTACTTCTGGGCGTTTTATTTGAATGGTTAATCTCAACGCATTAAATTATTTAAACGTTTTAACTTCAGTGAAATTTGGACTATTTAAACTCAACGACTTGTTGTGACACCATTTACGAATTAAAACCATGAAAATGATGTAACCCTTACCATTTGTGACTGTAACCTTGGCTTTGTTGTGACACCATCTACGAATTGTAACCATGAAGTTGTTGTAACACCTTACCAACAACGATTTTAAACTTGGCTTTGCTGTGACACCATCAACGAATTGTAACCACGAATTTGCTGTAACGCCTTACCAACTGCGATTTGTAACCTTGAATATGTTGTGACACCCTTACCTCTATGTTTTTGGCCACTAAAACTGGCAAGGATCTCTGCAATCTTCCATGTGCAATCTACGTGTATCATCTCTGCGATTTTGCCCCATTCCATTTTAAAATGACAATCAGTGCATAAATTTGATTAAAGATGAATTATTTATTCAGTTGTATTTTATTTAGATTACCTGGTGACTGATCATATACATGCATTTCGATTTCTTTTTTACAGCCACTGTGTAATTACACCGTAGTTTTATAGCAATGGTAACTTACATTTACTTTACTCATCAACTTCTTACCTTTTTAGACAGTCAAATATTGGATTCTACGTCGATGACAATCTATTTAGCATTTGTTAGACGACTAACTAAATGCTTCAGCGTTCTTACCCCCGAGTTTTACTTTTACCTGGTAGCGTGTCTAGTTGGTATTGTTGGTTTTGGATAGCTTCCCTCCATTTTAATTAGCAATAATAAGTATTTTTATAGGATATCTTTAGCGATGTCATCGACTGCAGTGAATGGATCTGAATGACATTAATTATGATCAGGCCTATGGAAATTAAATCTCTTTGGATGATTATGGCGTTAAAACTCATTAAATGCATATTGTAGTAAATCTCATTAAATACATATGGCAGTAAATCTCATTAAATGCATATGGCAGTAAATATCATTATATGTATATGGATTTAGTTTCTGACTGAATGTATATGGCTTTAATGACATTGTCACTTCTTAGCAAATTTTTTTTAATGTTAATAGAAAATTGTCATTTTGGTATAGTTAGTATAGATAGACAACAAGTTGTAATTTAAGGTGTTGATAAGCGTTTCAATGTAGCATTCCGCATTGATATGGTTAATGTTGTTATATGATGTCAATTGCTAGTAAGATTGTAATTTTGGGATTAATTTAGAATTGCCCAAATTAATTTCTATTTAATGATTAAATGAGATTGGCGAGTCTTGACTAAAAGGTAAGATAAACTTGCTAAATTAGAGTGCAATTAATGATAAATTAAATTTGTAATTATCCACATCATACTAGATGAATGGGTTGGGTTGTTCATGAAGTCATGTAACAACTTGCATTTTCTTGTTGACGTCATCCTGGTTCTTGTCGACCTGTTGCTTGGGGTGTGGGTTTAGTCTCCTTGTTAGTTATTTCATCCTAGCACATCGGATTTATCTAGAGTCCTTGGTCCAGATAGGATGTGTTGTGCCAAGGTTATTGACGCATCTATCACCTGGGGATGACATGATTCTTGATGAGGGGATCATAGCGCACCCTGTTGGATAGAGGTGAACGAGAACTTGGTCAGAGACGGTGCATTCAGTGAGAGTTTTGTCGATCGTTGCAAGTTGCTTTTGGCCCATGGGTGGAATGCCTTCATGCATTTGGTACACACGCCTTGAGGTTCTATTCTTATTCGTCAAGGTTGTTGTGTCGGAAGGGAGATTTGTCTCTTAGCTTGTAGGCATGTCTTCTTTATGTCGGGCAGGTAGTCGTTCTTCCTTGTTGTCCTCTGCATGTTTCGCCAAGTTGCCCCTGTGCCAGAGAGTGGAGTAATAGTTTCTTGTTTCCTAGACTACGTGCTTTTGTTTGTCGTCAGTGGTGTGGTTAAATTGTTGTCACCGTCTCTTTCTTTCCTAAAAAAAAAAAAATTGCATTGTTGCTTCGCTTATAGTCATAACGACCGGGGACATTACACATGGTATCAGTGTTAATATTATGGTAGCTGCAGGAGGTATTTACCCCCATGTGTGAACCTGACAAGAATAAAAGACTTCGGTTAGCAAGAGAAACCCTAATGAATTGGCTAATAACCCTAGAAGCCTTGTCAGCTCAAGAAGATAATTTATATTAGGCTATTAGCCTCCAAGAGAAGAAGTCGGCTAGAATTAATAATAATATATTGAACAAACACATACCCAGAAGGAGAAGTCGGCCCCAGCAAACTGGCGGGATTACTATAAATACAGGGCACCAGTTCTCATCTGACAGCATCTTAGAATTGCAGTTCTGCAGGTTGGTGTGCACTGTAGTTGTAGTTGGTGCACAGGTTTGGAGGAGGGTTGCAGGTGCAGCTACATCAGCAGCTAGTTTCAGTATTGGCTTGGATATCTCTTGGCTAGGGTTTGGAACATCTGATCAGTCTTTTGTGATGCGCTATCCTTGGGGATTGATGCGCTACTCTTTGTTTGGATATCTAGCCTAGGGTTTACTTCCAGAGGAATTCTCAGGTCAAGGTTAAGGTGCTCGGAGGGAGGCTTCAGCCTGTGGTTTGGTGACGAGGGTATCGTCAATGGTAAAACGAGCACACCATCTTCTATATTCTAACAGGTTATGGGCCCACACCCCTTCAGTCAGCCTAAAATGCTGGAAAGAAACATAGTCGATAGATATTGAGCTCGTTGAGGAACTGTCGCTATGTTTACTAGCAGGAGTAGTTTCCAGAAGCACTGCAACTAGGGTTACTAGAAGAAGCAGTTGCAGAAACCCTAAACCTCTTGTCGAGGCACCTTAAGTGACACGATTAACCTAATCTCCAGATAGATCAGTACACCCTAGCCCAGCGCATCTCCTGGTACTCTCAGAAGGCCAAGACGTGAAGTTTGGATTTTTGGTCAAATCTAGGGTTTGACCAAGTCAAGCAAGCCATGACGAACTCTATGAAATCTGAGAACAAGCTAGATGGAGATTCTAACTTCAGAGCATGGAAGACAAGGATTTACCTCATCCTTGCTAAGAATAAAGTGTTGGACATTGTGAAAGGAAAGATCGTGAAGCTAGAGTTTAAAGAAGGAGAAGAGAAGGAACCGCAAAATGTTGCAGCTATGGAGAAGTTCAAAGACGATGGAATCAATGCCATGAGTATCATAGTGGATTCCATAAAATATGACTTGATACCCTACATCTCCCATATTGACTCATCAAAGAAGATGTACGATGCCCTAACAAACCTCTTCTCAGTCAGAAATATTGGACAAGTTATGAGTCTGAAGAATGAGCTCTCTGACATGAAGATGAATGATGACGACAACATAACATCCTAATTTGTAAGGATATCCTAGCTAAGAGATCAACTACAAGCTATTGAAGAGATCATTTCAGAAAAGGAATTGGTGAACATAGTACTTAGTGATCTTCCCAAGACATGGGATGCATTTGCCGCAAGCATGAATACTAGGAAGGAGTACCCGACATTTGAAGAACTTTGGACTTGCTGTGCTCAAGAAGAATCAAGGATCAATGCAAAAGAGAAACCTCAAAAGAAGTATGATGATCAAGCCTTCACAACAATATTCAAGAACTTCAGAAACAAAAAGAAGTTCGGTTCAAGGAGGAAGCCAAATCAAGAGAAAGACATCTCAAAAATACAATGCTTCAACGATCAGAAGTACGGTCACTACAGAAATCAGTGTCCCGAGCTAAACAAAAGGAAGAAGAAACATGAAGCATCGATTGCCGAAGAAAAGGAACCGACAAAGAAGACTAAGCAGGATGGAAGAGACTTCTTCTACTAAAAAGGTAACAACATTCTTCTTATTTTTGTACATATCTTGTTTGCATTGTCTCTGTACGTATCTTGTATATCTATCTCTTAATGTGTTCCAAGAAGAACTATACCTATGAAAGAACAACAATACAAGGATGAATATCATTAGATAATACATATGAAAGGATGAAATGCAAATCATGTGGAAGACATTACAAGATAAGACCGAAATTAGAAATCAATCTTGAAGAGACTTGGAAAAAGTAAAGACAGAAAGAAGTCAACAATCGAAAGGAAAATGAAGAAAGACTTATGACGACAACTAAGACGGAAGCATGGAATCTATTAGACAAGAGAGCCAATTATATATTGCAGAAGACAATAAGGATGCAGATGGAAGCGTGGACTCTATTATATATTGTAGAAGACAATGAGGACAGAGACGGAAGCATGGACTCAGTCAGACGAAGGGAGCAGATTATATGCACTCCTACATGAAGCAAGGATTAGGAGGGAGCTAATTCTATGATCCATTGAAGATGATGAAATACATATATCCATGGTAGCAACCATGAAAAAAAAGTACATGTTCAGCTCAACCGCAGAAGAAGACCTTTTGAAGAGAAGCCTTAAAGTATTCTTGGTTGTCCATCCAGATCCATGAACTGATGATAAAGGTAAGAAGTGGAATCTCTAGGGCATGGAATCTATAAGAAACTCCATGAAACCAAAAGCTAAGGAAGAACATGAAGATTCCAAGAAAAGAAGAGAAACCAGAACAACCACTCATTGTATCAAGAATCACAAGATTACCAGCCTGATATGAACTCACTAAAAGCAATCAAGCAAAAGAACTGAAAGTCGTGATGAAGAACAATGTATGGAAGACTTATGAATGAAAGAATTGCGAGATCCAGAACCATAGGTTCTCTGAGATGGAGGCAGAATACTATGATGATTGATTGTTCTAGTACACCAGACTTATCTCTATATAAGTCATTATATTATCCTCAACATCCATGAGTCAAAATTCTACATCAAATGAATGAAAAGAATGTTCTCTAGAAGAAATTGAGTAAAGAGTGCATGCAGAGAAATCTCAAGACTTTGAGGCATACCAGAAAGATACTCCTATATGCAGATAAGAAGAAGACAACTTGGTGGAGAACCTCCAGTGCACATCAGAAGCGTGGTGAAGATTTCCTATAACATCAAGATGACTATTCAGAAGATCAGATCTCGTGATGACATAAGAAGTGCCACATGGATATGTTCCAGTCCTCCAACTATGATATACTCTATTGTTCACATCTACAAGAAGCCTTCACAGTGTTCTAGACTACATTACAAGCATTACATCATCCATGATGAAGTCCAAAAAGGAGAAAGTGATTCTCCAAAACATATCTCCACAGATGAGAAGATAAGCATACATTTTGGTAAAGCCCATATTCAAGATGAAAGAACTTGCATACTCAAGCTAGAGCTCATGGAAATAACTCTACTAACTAGAAGGGAAGACTCTCTAAGCTAGAAGAAGGTATGCAAACATTTATTTTTGTGATTGAAATAACTCTCCAGTTAGGAGGGAGCATTTATCTTTGTAAAAGTCCAGATTGGACTGATGCTTTCCTGTTCGGAAAGTGGATTGATATTTCTGACGGACAGTGGCTTCCCATTATAGTTAACATGGGAGGCAGACTGATTGTTGATGTATCATAGACAACGACTTCCCATTATGGGGATTGGTCTAGGACAATCATTCTTCTTGGCAGTCACTATGTGTAGTGGTCAAGTAGAATGGTCTGCCTCGCCGGGCAGTCATTCTTTCGAAGTTCACAGTTGTGAGCGGTTTTGAAGAATCGTCCATTTTGGAGGTTGATGCAGGACAGACACTCCTCGAGGGAAGACTCATTATTTCTAGGATACACTTTGTTTAGTGTTGGAGGAATGGCCCAGGGTGGGGAATGGTCTAGATAGTTACTCCTCGAGGGCAGACTCATTCTCTCCAGGCTACACCTTGTTTGGTGTCGAAGGAATGGCCCAGGGTGGGGAGTAGTCCAGGCTCAACAATCAGGGAAAGTTATTCCTTGAGGGAAGACTCATTCTCTCCAGGTTACACTTTGTTTAGTGTCGAAAGAATGGCCCAGGACAGTCATTCCTTAGGGAAAACTCATTCCCTCCAGGTTACACTTTGTTTAGTGTCAGAGGAATGGCCCAGGGTAAGGAATGGTCCAAGCATTTCTTGAGGGCAGACTCATTCTCTCCAGGTTACACTTTTTTTAGTGTCATAAGAATGGCCCAGGGTGGGAAATGGTCCAGGTTCAGAAATCAGAAACAATCCTTCTTCCTTGGTTGAGAAGAATGGGGAAGATAGCCTATTATTGATATTCTATGTTGAGGGCAGACATTCTTTCAGACCTCACATATGTGAGTGAAAGATTGGCCCAGATGATTATTATTGATGTTATATATTGAGGGCAGACATTCTTTCAGATCTCACAGATGTGAGTGAAAGATTGGCCCAGTTGATCATTGTTGATATTCTATACTGAGGGCAGACACTCTTTCAGATCTCACAGACGTGAGTGAAATATTGGCCCAATTGATTCAGTTTTTATGATAACATTATTTCTATGCAGATGAAGACTACTGTGGTGGCAGACATTCTTTCAGATCTCACAGAAGTGAGTGAAAGATTGGCCCAGATGATACAGTTTTTATCATAACATTGTTTCTATGAAGGATGCTCGCAAATGTTTGTTATGAAGACTATATGACAGTAGATGAGGACTACTGTGGTGAATGTGTTTCACTTCTCGCAACTATACGTTTTTGATCAAGTACTTGTGTGTTACTTGATGTGGTAGTTAACCACTGGATTGTAGTTGTGTACTACTATGAATAGACACAGGTGTGTTCTATCCTTGTTCTAATTGACTTGAAGACTATCAACAATTTATTGGAGATGATCATCATTCAGAGGAATGATGAACAAAGATTTTCCAAACGAAAAATAGTTCAGAGCTTTTACTCCTCTTGTATCACTCTATGGTGAGAGTGACTTATCCAGCATCATATTACTCAAATGAAGTATGGTTTCGAGAGATGATGCAACCGATAGTGATGGTGATGCTCATGATCTAGTCATGAAATAGTCTAGATGACTATATTGATGCTACCGGGTAAATGGTGTGTTTTGTGCTCAAGACCATTACCTGTAAATACCTCTCTATCTAGGAGGGAGTGTTAATATTATGGTAGTTGCGAGAGGTATTTACCCCCATGTGTGAAACTGATGAGAATAGAAGACTCCGGGAAGCAAGAGAAACCCTAATGAATTGGATAATAACCCTAGAAGCCTTGTCGGCTCAAGAAGATAATTTATATTAAGCTATTAGCCTCTAAGAGAAGAATTCGACCATAATTAATAATAATATACTAAAAAGACACATACCCAGAAGGAGAAGTCGGCCCCAGGAAATTGACAAGATTACTATAAATACAGGGCGCCAGTTCTCATTTGAGAGCATCTCAGAATTGCAGTTCTGCAGGTTGGTACGCGCTGCAATTGCAGTTGGTGCGCATGTTTGGAGGATGGTTGTAGGTGCAGCTGCAGTAGCAACTAGTTTCAGTATTGGCTTGGATATCTCTTGGCTAGGGTTTGGAACATTTGATCATTCTTTTGTGATGCACTATCCTTGGGGATTGATGCGCTACTCTTTCTTTGGCTATCTAGCCTAGGGTTTGCTTCCAGAGGAATTCTCAGGTCAAGGTTAAGGTGCTCAGAGGGAGGCTTCGACCTGTGGTTGGGTGACAAGGGTATCGTCAATGGTAAAACGAGCACACCATCTTCTATATTCTAACAATCGGAGCGGGTTCAACCCGCGTCTTGGGATCACTACGGATTTCGTTGATATGATTTTGATTATAATGTTGCTAATTGAGTTGACTTGTATCGGCACCCCCTGAGGGTCCACCACATGCTCTAGTTGGTACTGGTAGCATTCACCATAAACTCGAGAAGGTCAAATTTCCTGAGTTCTTTGGTGCCCTGGACGATGCAGCCGTCGTGGCATGGTTGGAGGATATGGTGATGTTCTTTGCGCTTCGCGACTATACCTCCAACATGAAGGTCCACATGGCGGTCTTTCAACTAAAGGGGAGCGCTCTTCTATGGTGGAAGACGCTCCTACCACATCTAAACATGGTCGTCGAAGACATGTCATGGGAACTATTTGAGGAACAATTCCGAGAGAGGTACCTATAAGAGGAATTCATTGAGCGTCAGCTCAATGAGTTCAAAGTCTTACAATAGGGTGGTCATACAGTGCCCGAGTATGAGGCCCATTTTATGGAGTTGCTTCGGTATGTGCTGCATCTTAATACTGAGAAACTTAAGGTAAGCAGGTTCATGTTTGGCCTTAATGACAACATACATGCAAAGGTTAGGATTTTGATGCCTCAAACCTTGCATGATGTCATCCAGAAGTCCCTGATAGTAGAAGAGGAGCTTATCAACAGGGGTCAGAGTAGGACTCCAGCGAGACCAAAAGAGTAGGTGTCATTTGGTGCGGAGAAACATCAGACACCAGCCAGACATACGGCAGGGTATCGTGGCTTCCAGAGGGGATCCACTTTCATGAAACCTCGATGACTGGTGCCTCAACAACGGACACCTTATCGGGTACCACAACATCAACAACAACGTCAACTGCAAAAACAACATTTTAGGCTTGTTTAGTAGAACAAACGAGGATTCCAGGCCAGTGGGACGTCATCTTCTACTTTGGGTACCAGGAGTACTCGACCAAAGAAGGGGTGTTGGACGTGTGGGGAGCCACACTACCAGCGTGACTTCCCTGTGGAGAGTACTTGAGCGTCTAGATTATTTGGACCCACTACAATGGGAGATATGGGCAAGGCCCATCAGATTCATGCAGTGGTGAATAACCACCAGGAAGATCACCAGTCAACTCTGCTCGAGACGCCAGGTACCATTGTTGACCAGACCCTAAGTATTCTGATAGATCCCAATGCTACCAAGCGTTTCATTTCTGGTGTAGTGCTAAAAAGGATTAAGGTAAAGGCAGTCGAATAGGATGAGTTTATCTTCGTAGAGATGGCTTTGAAAGACAAACAAAAGGTTGGAGGAAATGTTACGGACTGTATCCTTAACCTAGGAGATTTTTTCACCAGGGCCAACATGTACGTCACGATCTTAGGATCTTATGATGTCATGATTAGTATGGACTGGTTGGAATCACATCAGGAGATACTCAACAGTAAGATGAAATGGTTGAGCTTGGTCAATGATGAGGGGAAAATATGCGTGATCGTAGAATGGAACCAGGGAGTTTCCCTCAGGTTCATCTCTTCCTTGTAGCTATGGAAGAGCATGCGCAAGGGATGCAAGCTTTATGTGATCCTTACATGAAAGGAGAAGGGAGTAGCAAAAGGTCTAGAACACCTTCCTATGGCGAGAGATTTTGCAAACGTCTCTCAGAGGAGTTACCTCAGATGCCGTCAGAGAGGGAATTTGAGTTTACTATATACCTAAAACTGGGGACTAAACCGATAGCGAGAATGCCTTATCGGATGTCAACCCCAGAGTTACAGGAGTTGAGAATGCAACTGAAGGAATTGTTGGACTTGGGACTGATACGTCCAAGTGTGTCACTGTGGGTTGCGCCTGTTATTTTCATATGAAATAAGGATGGGTCGTGGAGGCTCTCCATTGACTACCATCAATTGAACAAGGCAATGATCAAGAATCAATATTTGTTGCCTAGGATAGATGATCTGTTTGATCAAATGAAGGGTGCGACGGTGTTCTCAAAGATTGATTTGCAATCAGGGTATCACCAGTTACGGATCAAGGAGGATGATGTCACTAATACCACCTTTAAGAGAAGGTTTGGATATTACAAGTTTACTATTTTACCATTTTGACTGACAAACGCCCCAGGGGTATTTATGATTTTGATGAACGGGGTGTTCTGCAAGTACTTGGACAAGTTCGTCCAAGTATTCATTGACGATATTTTGATTTACTCTTGGATGACGGAGGAGCATGATGAGCACTTGCGCTTGGTACTACAGTGTCTGCGAGAGCACAAATTGTATGGGAAATTGTCCAAATGCTCATTTTATCAATCGATGATTCATTCCTTAGGGCATGTCATTTCCGATGAAGGTATCATCGTGGATCCAGCAAAGGTCAAGGATATTATGGAATGGTCTGCACCGATGAATGTCCTGGAAGTGCGTATCTTCATGGGTTTAGCAGGATACTATCGATGGTTCATTGAGAGATTTTCGAAGATAGAAAATCCAATCGCGGAGTTGTAGAAGAAGAAAAAGAAGTTTGTTTGGACCAAGAAATTCACAGAATCATTTGGGAGGCTCAAAAAGTTGTGGACAACAACATCGATACTAAAGGTCCCTGACATGGATGCAGACTTCTTGGTCTACACTGACGCATCCAAGGAAGGCTTAGGCAGAGTCTTGATGCAAGATGGTCGAGTGATCCATTACATCTCGAGGAAACTGAGAAGGCATGAGGAGAACTACGTAACACAAGATTTGGAATTGTTAGCCATCATTTATGCCTTGAATGTTTGGAGACACTACCTTGTAGGATGAAAATTTGAACTAAAGAGGGACCATTGTGGAATACAACACATCTTTACGCAAAGCGACCGAACGCGTGACAATGACGTTGGCCATAATTTCATAACGAGTACGACTTCAAGATTACTTACATAAAAGGAACAGTGAACTGAGTGGAAGATGCATTGAGTCGGAGACCACATATCTTTTATGTTTTGTCTCTTTAGACAAATCTATGTGAAAAGATTCTAAATTTACAGTGTGACAATGACTGGTACAAAGAGGTCGAGGGTTTTTTTTGGACAAAACACCATGATGGAACCAAGATTTGAAGGATTTACATTGGACGATGATGGATTACTAAGGTTTAAAAATCGGATTTAAGTACCACTGAACGACAAGTTGAGGAGCTTGATCCTAAGAGAGGCTCATAGATCAGTTTATATGGCTCGCCCGGGAATCATGAAGATGAGGGCGGACCTTAAACCATTATTCTTATGGAAGGGAATGAAGGAAAACATAGTCAACTATGTGGCTATATGTCTAGAATGTCAGCAGGTAAAGGCTGAACATAGACATCTAGCAGGATTACTAAAGCCACACGCTATTCCAGAATCGAAATGGGAGGTTATTTCGATGGATTTTATCGTTGGTTTTCCACTGACGGCAAGGAGACATGACTCGATTTTCATAGTAGTAGACAATCTGACGAAGAGTGCTCCCTTTATTCCTATGCATACGACATACGAAGCACCTAACATAACTAGTGATTTTATCGGTGAGATTGTGAGGCAGCATGGCATGCCTAAGAGGATTATATCTGATCGAGGATCGATGTTTACTGGACGATTTTGGACGAGTTTCCAAGAGGCCTTAGGAACCCAACTTAACTTTAGTACTACGTATCAGTCAAAGACTGATAGGTAGACCGAATGAATGAACTAGACCTTGGAGGATATGTTTCACATGTACGTGATGGACCAACAAAAGTGTTGGGAAGAATTCTTTCCACTGGTGGAATTCGCTTATAACAACAGTGACCAAAGCACAATTAAGATGTTGCCTTTCGAGTTTCTCTACGGGTGACCATGTCAGACGCCTTTGAGTTGGGATCGAATTGAGGAGAGGGTCCTGGTAGGACCAAAAAAAATCCAAGAAATGGAAGAGAAAATGCAAACAATAAGAAAAAGGATTAAAGAAGCACATGATCGACAAAAGAGTTATGTTGATGCGCACCATGTCGACCGTAGCTACGAGGTTGTCAATTGAGTCTTCTTGTGGGTTAAACCGCATAAGAGTTTGATCAAGTTTGGAAAGGGAGATAAACTCTCTCCTAGGTTCGTAGGACCTTTTGACATTATGGAGAGGAAGGGGCACATGGCCTATCGAGTAGCCTTGCCTAATTCTTTGGGGCGTATGCACGATGTTTTTCACGTATTTGTTTTGAGACATTATATTAGTGATCCTACACATGTTATTGACACGAGTTCCTTGCAGGTATTAGATGATGGGGCGCTCATGGCTAAGCTGATCCGCATCCCTGATCATCGCATTCAATAGCTATGGCGTCGAACAGTAGATCAGGTCAAGGTCTAGTGGGACAATTATAGCCCACACTCGACGACCTAGAAGGACGTGTATGATATGCACCAGCAATTTCCATTTTTGTTTGATAGATATTCTTATGACACTGTGATACACATTATTTTGGCACTTATATACTATGAAACTTCTAGACGAAGTTTAGACCAAGAGGGGGTGTATGTAACATCTCGTTCTTATGTGCACTGAACAAACTTATTCTTTGAGGACACTTGCTCGCAAATGATCCAGATTATTATACATTTGAGAATTTGATTTATGATTATGAGGCGTTATGAATTGATGACATGTTATTTGGTTGCATTGACATAGACATGTGTTATTGACTCGATTTTCCTGAGTGTGTAGGATTTTGGACCTCGAGGATGCAGAGGCATCGATGGAACCCCTTTGACTCTGGATCGAGTCAGGGAATGAACTATTGGGAGTTTGATTGTTCTATATTTGACATTTGTGCATCTAATTAGATGATACGATATTGGATACTATATCTGACATGATTCGTTGATGGTGCAGGTTGACGATAGCTTGCCGACCAGACTTACATGTGGAGTAGAGGGGTCACGCATGAATACCAGAGATGTTGAGGGAGAGGTATGGACAACATCCCTGCCACAGTCTACTAGCACTCCCGCCATGTCTCGAACTGTAGGTTAATGACTAACTAATTCAAGAAGATCCACGATGCCATGAGGGACGACTGCGACAGTTTCTCACGATGATTTTAAGAGGCCCGCAATAAGGCAGGGGCCTTATTCCTTAGAGGCCCTTAGTCTCCCAAAAGATCACCTGGTGGAGTATTGAGTCCAAGGGTTTTTTATGTCTACCAAGTTAGTTAAGAGGTGAGTGGAACCCTTGGAGGATTTGGTGCATTCTGAAGGACACGTCGTAGAAGGAAAATGGAAAGAGGTGAGTGATACCCTTGGAGCACGTGGTGCGTCCTAAAGGGCACGTCGCACAAGAAAAATGGAAAGAGGCAAGTGGCACCCTTGGAGTACGTAGTGCATCCTGAAGGGTACGTCGCGTTGTTAATTACTAAATGAATAAACCTAGATGGCCTTAGGATGGATAATGTGATAAGAAAAATTTAAAACAATTTCCCTAATAAATTGTTTCCCAACCTCGAAAATTAAAATGTAGGTCTAGGTGAAACTTGCGGTAAAAGAAAAACATGTAAAAATAAAAATAAAAATGATAATCATCATTAATCATGTGTAGAGAAGGGGGTGACTAATTCTTTTTATTTATTAAAATCTTTTGGTGGATAAAATTTAAAAATGGGGAATTAATTATTTTGTCACTTATACTAATTAAAATTTATTAATTAAAAAGGGAAAAGGGAAAAAGTTAATTTTCTACACCTGCCAAATTGAGTTTTAAATAAAAAGGAAAAGAGGGAAATCTAAAATAATTAGAAAGCTAGGAAAAAGTGGAAACATAAAAAGAAAGGGGAAACACACGACAAAAGAAGAAAGTCTAACTTTGTAAAGTATCTAGCTTTTAATAACTTTCTAAATTATACTCAACTAGTAATTTAGTAAGGGGGAAAGTCATTAAAACTTGTAAGGGAATATGGGGACACCTAGGAGCGATTCTAGGAATGATTTTAGGTGGGTGAGAGAAATAGTGGTAATTAATTAATTAAGGAGATTAATTTATGGTGCAATGAAGGGGATGGGTGACACATGTATGAGGAGGATTATTATTGAATTAAATTAATGAACAAAGAATTAAAATGGATTTTGGGAAGGTTTTTGACTTACAGAATCTATATAAAGGAGGGAGGAGGAGGAGGAGGAGAAGGATGGATCTCTTATGTTATGCGTAATGTTACACTGCATAAATTTATACTTGACTGACTTATCTTGTGGGAGTTGGGATACCCACCTTGGTGAGGAGTGGTAGCTCGGCCTTCCAAGGGGAGATGGGATCTAGTTGATTCTATGGTTAGTGTGTGTGGCCCCTCTGTGGCTCAAGGGTCTAAGGGGGAAGAAGAGTACCCCTAGCGTTGGTTGGGAGGTACCGGTGAAGTCTCATCGGTCGACAAGCAGGAGTTGCACGAAGTGCACAAGACATCAACTCAGAGCTGGGGACTTGGGCTATGGTACGCTTCCTTTATTTTTGCATGGTATATTGTTAGTATGATTTATGATTTTAGTTATGTATGTTTAATTGGGTAACGAAAATGTTTGTCTTAGCATTCTAGTTGATGAAATTTCCCCAATAGCCTTTATCTCATTGTTGATTGATTCCCATGGCCTCGATCCATGCATGTCATGTCTGTCCTATGGTTTTATTGATTTGTGATGATTTGCGGTTTATAAATTTTTTCCTTCGTCCCCAACTCATCAATCCATGCATGAGCAGTCAGCTAGGAGCCTGATCTACGGTCATCAATTTGGTGTTAATAGACCTATGGATCTAAACACCCTTCTTTTATGTGGGTGGATAATGAGTGAAGGATTTTCCTGCCAGTCATCTACCCCTGTTCATTTCTCCATGTAGTGTGTGGTATTGTGCCTTGATGCGTTTAAATTAACCCTGCAAAATTTGATTGATGGCGCAGTTTTCTTTAAACTCTGTGTTTTTATATCTCGTTTGTTATCTTGTTTTATACATCATTTTTATATCTTTCTAGACATTTCCTACATTTTTATATCTCGTTTTGTTTACCTGGCGATTTCTACTTCTTTGGTTGCAGTTCGTTTACTTGGAGGTGAATTTTTCCCAACAATTTTTTTTATTTTTTCTTGTCATCTATTTGGATTGTCAGGTGCTTGACAAATCTACACACTTTTTGTTCTAGACAACCAATGTATATTGATTAAGAAGAATTTTACTTCTGGGTGATTTATCTGAATGGTTAATCTCAGTGCATTAAATTATTTGAATGTTTTAACCTCAGTGAAATTTTGACTGTTTAAACTCAACGACTTGTTGTGACACTATCTGCGAATTGAACCCATGAAAATGTTGTAACCCTTACCAGCTGTGACTGTAACCTTGGATTTGTTGTGACACCATCTATGAATTGTAAGAACGAAATTACTGTAACACCTTACCAACAGTAATTGTAACCTTGGATTTGTTGTGACACCATCGATGAATTGTAACCACGAATTTGTTGTAACAACTTACCAACTACAATTTGTAACCTTGAATATGTTGTGACAGGATTACCTCTACAATTTTGGCCACCAAAACCGGCGGGGATCTCTACAATCTTCCCTGTGGAAGTTGCGTGTAACTTCTCTGTGATTTTTCTCCATTCCATTTTTAAATGACAGTCGATGCATAAATTTGATTAAAGGCGTATTATTTATTCAATTGTATTTTATTGAGATTACCTAGTGACTGATCATCTACATGCATTCCGATTTATTTTTGACAACCACTATGTAATTACACCATAGTTTTACATTAATGGTAACTTACATTTACCTTACTCAACAACTTTTTACCTTTTTAGACAGTAAGATATTGGATTCTATGTTGACGACAATCGATTTATCATTTTCTATATGGCTAACTAGATGCTTTGGCATTCTTACCCCTGAGTTTTACTTTTACCTGGCAGCGTGTCTAGTTGGCATTGTTGGTTTTGGATAGCTTCCCTCCATTTTAATTAGCAGTAATAAGTATTGTTATAGGATATCTTTAGCGATGGCATCGACTGCAGTGAATGGATCTCAATGACATTAATTATGATCAGGCCTATGGCAATTAAATATCTTTAGATGGTTATGGCGTTAAAATGCATTAAATGCATATGGCAGTAAATCTCATTAAATGCATATGGCAGTAAATCTCATTAAATCCATATGACAATAAATCTCATTATATGTATATGGCTTTAGTTTCTCACTGAATGTATATGGCTTTAATGACGTTGTCACTTCTTAGCAGATTCTTTTTAATGTGAATAGACAACTGTCATTTTGGTACGGTTAGTATAGATAGACAACAGACTGTAATTTAAGGTGTTAATAAGCGTTTCATTGTAGCATTCCACATTGATATGGTTAATGTTGTTATATGATGTCAATTGCTAGTAAGATTGTAATTTTGGGATTAATTTAGAATTGCCCAAATTAATTTGTAATTAATGATTAAATGAGATTGGTGAGTCTTGACTAAAAGGTAAGTTAAACTTGCTAAATTAGAGTGCAATTAATGATAAATTAAATTTGTAACTATCCACATTAGACAAGATGAATGGGTCGAGTTGTTTGCAAAGTCGTGTAACAACTTGTGTTTTCTTGTTGACATCATCCTGTGTCTTGGCGACCCATTGCTTAGGGTGTGGGTGTAGTCTCCTTGTCAGTTATTTCATCCTAGCACGTCGGATTTATCTAGAGTCCTTGGTCCAGATAGGATGTGTTGCGCCAAGGTTATTGATGGGTCTATCACCTAGGAATGACATGATTCCTAATGAGGGGATCATGGCGCGCCCTATTGGATAGCGACGAATAAGAACTTGGTTGGAGTTGGTGTGTTCGGTGAGAGTGTTGTTGAGCATTGTATGTTGTTTTTGGCATGGGTGAAACACTTTCTTGGGTTTGGTACGCGTGCCTTGAGGTTCTAGTCATGTTTGTCAAGGTCTTGTTGTTGGGAGGGAGATCTTGTCTCTTATCTTGTAGGCATGTCTTGTTTGTGTTGGGCGGGTATTCGTTCCTCCTTGTTTTCCTACACATATTTTGCCCAATTTCCCCTGTGCGAATGAGTGGAGTCATAGTTGATTGTTGCCTAGACTGTGTGCTTGCGTTCATTATCAGTGGTGTGGTTAAACTGTTTTCATTGTTTCTTTCTTTCCTAAAAATAATAAAAAAAAATGCACTCGTGCTTCGCTTGTAGTCATAACGAACGAGGATGTTACAATGTCTGTATGTCGATAGTTGTCTCTTTTTCCTAAATTTTTGGAACAATGAACAATCGTCATGTCCACACATTCTAGATTCTGGTGTGCTATAATTTACACACAAACACACATGTTTTTTGCTAAGGAAAGGTAATACAATTTTTATTTACAAAAAAAAAAAAAAAAACATAAGCCGTTAAAATAATAATAAAACATTAAAATGATAATATTTTAGCTATATATATATATAATTAACTATTTAACATCATAATATATTGTGTATCTATTATATTTTTAATTATACATATGATGACTATGGTGATGATTAACTTCCACTAAGACCGAAAGGATTAAGAGAATCTTTCCAAGATCACCATAGTTTTTGTTGAGTTAAGAGGTTAGGAAGGTTGGTAGTGTGACAAATATTTTGAAATGAGATCTAATCTCGGTATAGGCTCAACAATGTATGAAAACTTGTTTTCCATCTTCAACCTTCTTAGTGTCACAAAGGTGACACACTCTTTCATCCCATAGCATTTTAGGAATTGACCAACGGCTAGCTTCATTATAGAGCTCATGAGAATTTGTTCTCCTCTTAGTAATGTTTATTTTTTTCTTTACACTTGTCAAAACAACTAGATACTTTTGATCTTCTAGATTAGGGTTGATTACTTCCTTATAATACCTTGATTTTCTTTTCTCCTCTAACTCGTTATCACACCACATTTTCTCCTTAAATCTTGATTTGACGTTTTTTTTATTAGTGTCTTTATTCTACAAAATGGTTTTCTCCATGATTCTCCAATTGTTTAGCCAAGACTGGGTATCTTTATGCCATCCTCGCCTAAGTTCATGGTGGTTACGACTAGATTTTGAAAGCAGGGTTGTGAATGGTCATAGTCACTCATGTTCCACTTCCAAGGGAAGACTAGTAAAAGTCTCCAAGGATCTTGGAAGTATGCACTCAATCAACTAGGCACATGTTCCCATTCTCATCCTCCAAATCAGATTTGGACGGCTAGATCGATGATGAGATATATATTGTTTTGAATGGACACTAGAAAAACTTTGAAATTCGATGCCCGCTACCCTGCATGCTTTATGCACACTATAAGACCTTTGGCTAAAGACATGCGTTCCTGATTGAATTGACGTTATGGGGACCTGCAAAAGTTGGGGTCGCTGAACAGAGGAAGTGGTATGAGCATGCAAGACTTACCGAAGTTTAACAATGGTGTATTTATATCAGGCGAGATGGGATGCCTTGGGCATGTGATGCACCAAGGGAGACTCAATCAAGATTCCTTGTGACACATGTTGGCTCGACTTGGATAAGCATTGCAATGACCCAAACGATGGGATGGTTGGGAAGATAGGAACGCCAATCAGGAGTTCAATGGGTCATCCTAATGACGGAATGATGCATTCAATGGGTCAGCTGGGCAAGTCATCCAAACATGCCCACATGAGTGGTCGACCCAACATTGCAAACGAGCATGACTCATGGGTCATGTCGATTCACCTAGATAGATCATTTGGGGAGCCAATGTTTATAAAGGTACAAGGGTGCACAACCAAAGAGGGAAGCTTGGAATAGAGCAAGAGGAGCTTTGTGGTTCTAAGGAAAGATTAGAGGAAGACGACCGAGCTCCATCAAGGAGCCAAGTCGCTCCACATGGGAGGACTTGTGCTTCTTTGAGGTGATTATGTGATGGATATGGGGCGACCTTCTTTTTGACTAAATTTGGGGAAGTCTAGAAATGAAGGTCTATTGGAGGCATGTGTGAGGCAGAACCAAATATGTGAGGTCTACAATAACAAAGAAACAACAAGTCTTTGATTGATGGCACGCCTGAGGTGCACAGTAGGAGGTTGCGGAGACAGTTGCGACAAAGATTCTTGTTCTGATGAATATGTGTATAAGTGTCTTGGTGAGGTGAGACGAAGCGTGTGACTTACCCAAGTTGTAAACCGAGTAGAGAGTGCTCATATTGTAACAGTTTCACAATAACAAAGACTTAGTTGGATATTAAGCAGGTTCCTGTCACTTTTTTGTATGACTTTTGTTTGTTCCATTGTTATTCTCTTGTTTTTTTATGTTCATAGATGTATGTTTATATATGACTAAGTGTTAAACTCTTAACAATTGTCTAAGTATACAAGAGTTGTAATGGAGTAGGAGTGTGACTCCCCCGTAGCCTAAAACCAACTATGAATATGCTCTAGTTGAAGAAAGATAGTCTAAACAAATATCCTTGGTATTTACCTAGCTACCAAGAGAAAAACGGTGCACTGCCCCACACCCACAAAAAGTACACTATCGCAAAAATACACTTTGGGAACTGAAACATACAATACCTAGAACACATTGTTTTTCACGTGAAACCGTAGTTCAGAACGATCGTTCCAACTCCTCGTATGTTCTTGTATTCATGAACTCCAAGTGTCTTCCGTCATGATGCTAAGATGTAAGTTCCACTTCCAATGGAAGACTAGGTAAAGGCCCACATAGAGGTCGGAATTATATACTGAGACAATTTGGACCCGCATATCGCATTTGCACGGTGACCAGAGATTTAGAGTGTTTTCGGATTTAGAATGTGTTGGATGGCGACGGCCAAGACTTTGAAAGTCGATCATTGAATTTATCCGCTCGATTCCACAATAAATATGGCTGGATTTCAAAAACTAAAACAATAAAACTCCGTTAGCGTATGGTGGTATTACACTTTAACCGGAAGAAGCAAAACTAAATAGAGATACGTCCACTCCAACGGAGCGCAACTACGGGAGAGATATAGCAAATAGAATACCAGGAATGGCCGGCTTGTTGACTACTCCTTCACGTCTCTCTTCTCTATGACTACTGGTTTTACAATTTATATAATACGCCATTTCTGCGATTCTTGCTTGCATCTCCATGCTTCGATTTGCTTGCTAATAACAAATCATCTCCATGCTTCGATTTGCTTGCTCATAACAAATCAGATAAATTATGGGCAACCATACGTCCTGCGTGATGGTGGGCAATAACAACGAAACCATCCAGCTGGTTCGCTCAGACGGCAGCATTACGATCGTTCCTAAATCCGTCAAGGCGGGCCAAATCATGCAGGAATTCCCTCAACATTTACTGTGTTGTTCCGATTCACTCTACATCGGGCAGAAGACGCCCTCGCTTTCTCCATACGATCAACTAAAGGCGGGCAACCACTACTTTCTTCTGCCCGACCACTTCTTTCAGTCTCCGGTTTCTCTTGTAACGTTGGCTTCCTTACTATCACCGCCGCCTACAGAAGGTGCTCTTTCTCCCACTTCCCGCGCATCTTCGGCTATCCGCAGTATCGGATATGCCTCTGCTCTCTGCCAACCGTTTGACATACAGAAGAACGATGTCGGCGGAGGCCTTCGGATCAGAGTCCGCTCACAGTTTATTACAAAGCTTATGGAAAACGGGAGGGTTAACGTGGATGAACGCGGGAGTCTGGTGCCCAGGGCTTCTGCAGATGATGATGACATTAGGCTCTGCAATACTCCTGAATTGCAGAAAGCTTATAAGCAGTTGGTGAAGTCCAAAGTTCACTGTTGGGAACCGAAGCTTGAGAGTATCAGGGAAAAGAAGGAGAATATTGGCTACCAAATATTCATGAAAATTAAGAGATCGATGCCCATGAACAGCTCCTGATAAGTTGAATGTATGGTTTTTTATTTCTTGGCATTTGTCTATACTAATTAAACCATAGATCGGGCGAGATTTCTGGTCCAATATTGTACATAGCTTCTTTGTACAGTTAGTGCATTCTAAACATTTTACTTGAACTTTTTGGTATATTTTTTAAATAAGTTTGTTTTTAAAATTTGACAAAATTTTAGAAGAATTGTTGAAATGAAAAATATTAGTACTTCGATTATGAGAACAGCGAGACCTAGCTCTCTGGATTAGGGTTTGGAGCCGAACTGAGTGACCACACTCACAGGCCCGTGAGGGCCATGATTCAGAAGGAAGGGGGCCGAGTCGGCGCCTCCTACAGTGAAGCTACAGCAAATGGAAGCAGCAGAGAGGGGTTTAAGCGGCCGCCCTTTGAGCCGTCGCCGCACCTGCGAGCAACACTCATCACGGAAGGCACCTTTAAGGACCGCGAAATGGAGATCGACCCGGAACACCCAGCAGCCCCTGCTACAACTTCGACGCCTTGGCTTCCTGGTAAGTGCATTCCTCAAGCACCGCAAGCTCCGAAGTACACAGTTAACTCTCTGAGGATAAAAGAGCAAAAACAGTACATGAGAGACGATGCTCTTGTAGGGAAATTCTTAGGGTTATGGCCGTCAGAAAGAGATCTAATCAAATGGATACAGTACTAGTGGAAACGAAAAGGGCACTACGAATTACAGCTAGGCTCAAAGGGCTTTTTTACAATCATACTGCACAATCTTGAGGACCGCACCTGCATCTTTGATGGGGGACCATATTTTTTTAACTCAGCCGGGTTATTCTTAAGATTCTGGACCGAGAGATTCATCCCGGAAAAAGAAGACTTCGCCCATGCTCCAGTGTGGATCCGCTTGTACTCCCTTCCTCAAGAGTTATGGTTGGAAGAGGTCCTAGCTGGTATAGGCAACACTATTGGAATATATGTAAAGTCCTCAGAGGCCACTAAACAGAGGCGATACACCTCGTATGCACGAATCTGTGTATATTTGAATATAGCAAAACCACTGCGAGGAACCATCGTCCTTGAATACCAGGACGAAGATTGGATACAAACCATAGACTACGAACATATTCCCTTCCGATGCCGGAAGTTCCATGAACATGGGCACCTGTTCAGAGAATGCCCCCTCAATGCAGCTCCCAAAGAAGGAAACCCAGAAGACGGGAAAGACAAGGATGGCTTCGCTCAACCTGGAGGGAAACGACAACAAGCTGGGCGACGGCAACAAAACCAAGTAAGTAAAGATCCCTCCACACGTAATAAATTTGCTATCTTACAGGATCAGCCCGAGGACCCTGCAAACATCATCACTCCTAAGGAGCCACCAGTGGACAACACCTCCTCTTGTAAGGAACAGGAGGAAGATCGGAAACCACAAGGAAAGAAAGTCGACCAGGATCCACAATCCCCAGCAGAGGACCCGAAAGATGTCTTGCACTTCGAGGATGGGGACGCAGATATGGAAACCGAAGAGCAAGACCTGGCCGGGGTGGATTTGGAACACCTTGAACATGCCTACAGACAACAAAAACTCTATACCATACCCCGGGATCAATTGCGGAAGGTCCACAAGATCTTTATTAACTCCTCAACCGACTCCTCAGCGCGATCCAGCAAGGGCTTAGGGATACAGGGCATTCAAACGAAGAATCAGGGGAAAAACCAGAAAGACGACAAGAAACGAGGCAGGAAGTCTACAAACAAACTCATACAGGAAATAGGGTAGTTCATGGTTAACTCAGGGCAAATGCACCTAATCTCAGACAGCTTCCCCCCCCTCCCCACTCCCCCATCCTCATGAAGATAATCTCTTGGAACATTAGAGGCCTCAATGGACATAGCAAACATAAATTGCTACGAGATATGATCTTTGCAGAGAAACCAGATGTATTGTTACTTCAGGAAACAAAATGCTCAAATGAAGACATTAATAAGCTTATCCCCTACTGCTGGAAGCAAGGGGAAGTTGTGTCAATAGAGGCTACAAGTACAGCTGGAGGACTAGTTGTTCTCTGGAACCCAGCCACAGTGAGGTTAGAAAACTTCACCACCACTCGATGGTCTATCACCACAGACTACAGACTCATAGGATCCAACAAACCAGGCCACATTACCAATGTATACGGCCCAGCCAACCCCCGGGTAAAACAGGGCTTCCTCAGAAGCCTAGATTATCTCTACATCCTGCTAAGACACAAGCACTGGACCATAGGGGGCGATTACAATCTCATTCGAAACCTGGAAGAGAAAAGAGGGGGATCCAGAGGCCTGGATCAAGACACCAATGACTTCAATAGCCTCATCAACAAACTTAATTTGATCGACCTGGAACCCATCAATGGCACCTTCACCTGGACCAATAGAAGAACATGATCTCACCAGATTGCTTACAAACTTGATCATTTTCTCATTTCTAACTCCCTCATGTTGGACAGTATAGCCATGGAGGAAAGTATACTAAATACTCACGGCTCAGATCATTGGCCCATCCAGCCGTGGATAGAAGTACCGGCGATACCAGGGAGGAAACCTTTTCGGTTCGAGCAATTTTGGCTCAACCATCCAGATTTCCAAGCCAAAATCCAGGACTGGTGGGAACAGGCAGAAGTTACACAGGGCTCCAAGATGTTCAGATTTCAGCAAAGGTTAAAAAATCTTAAACAACTCATCAAAACCTGGAATAAGGACACCTTTGGCAACATCTTCGACTCCCAACGACAACTGTCGGAGCAAATGGAGAAGATACAACATCAGATCTGGATGGGCGGAATAACGGACGATTTGAAAGTCGAAGAAGCAACAATTGCACAACAATTGGGCTCCAGGAAAGCACAAGAAGAGATACTATGGCGGCAGAAGTCACGCATCCAGTGGCTCAAGGAGGGGGAGCGCAACACTAAGTTCTTCCACAGATCGTTCATGCAACGATTCCACTCAAATAGAATCACGCAATTAACCTCCAACACAGGTGAGCACATACTTGACCATGAAGACATGGCTGTAGCATTGACAGACTATTATAAGAACCTACTCACGGAGCCATCCCTGAATAGATCGGAAGCCATAGCCAAAATAACGCAACATGTGCCCTCCCTAGTCACCAAAGAGAAAAACTCGGCTCTACTACGGCCCATCAAAATCGAGGAGCTAGATCATGCGCTGCAAGACACTCCCAAGTGAAAAGCTCCTGGCCTGGATGGTTTTACTAGCGATTTTTTCCACCACTGCTGGTTGATGATAAGAATGGAGGTCTGGGAGATTATTGAGGACTCCCGCACCACTGGATAGGTCCTTCAAGCTCTTAATGCTACTTTCCTCACTCTCATACCAAAAGAAGGACAGGCTCATCATCCGAAACAGTTCAGACGCATTGCTCTCTGTAATGTCATATATAAACTTCTGACAAAGGTAATAGCTTGCAGACTCAAACCCATCTTGCCTACCATCATCTCTCAGGAAAAATCTGGATACATCGAGGGAAGACAAATCTTAGACAACATTATACTGGCTCATGAGGTAATTCATTCTCTTCAGAAAACGAAAACGCCAGGTATGCTACTAAAACTAGACCTCTCCAATGCCTTTGACAAGATAAGTTGGGCTTACATGAAGGAACTGCTCCTCGCTTTTGGCTTCGATAAACTTTGGGTGACTTGGATCCTGAACCTCACCTCCACTGCTTTCTTCTCCATCCTTTTCAATGGCGTCCCCTCTCGTCCCTTTACCCCTTCACGCGGAATTAGACAGGGAGACCCCCTTTCCCCCTTCCTTTTCATAATTATGGCAGAGGGCCTAAGTCAGAGTATTCAAGTGGCAGTAGCAAATGGCACTCTGGAAGGTCTATCGTTGCATGGCATCTCCCCTCCTATTTCACATAGTCAATTTGTGGATGACAAACTCCTGATGGGTACTCCAACGGTCAGAGAAGAAAACTCCATTCTCCAGATACTCCAGACCTTCACGGACGCCTCAGGTCTTGACTGCAACAAGGACAAATCCCTCATCTTCTTCTTTAATACACCCCCTCCGATCCAACGACATATCCCTGACCTTTTAGGTTTTCAAAGAAGCTCCCTTCCGTCCAAATACCTCGGCATTCCTTTGATCGATAATGCCCTTCAAAACACCTCCTGGGAACAACTTCTCTCTTCTTTTACCAAGAATCTCTCCTCTTAGACCCTTAGAGCTCTCAATCTTCCTAGCCGGCTCACTCTTCTCCGCACTGTTCTTCAGGCCCTTCCCACCTATTTCTTCTCGGTGCTGGCGGCTCCCACCTTCGTACTGTCAACTATCAAAATCTTGCAGAGGAACTTCCTGTGGCAAGGTTTCAACACAGGGAAGAAAATAACGCTTGTCAGTTGGGACAAAATCTGCCAGCCCAAAGCGCAAGGAGGACTCGGACTGAGGGATCCCAGCATCATGAATAAAATCCTCAGCGCTAAAATTTGGTGGAGGTGGCTTAAAAACCCAAGGGATCTATGGGAACGACTTTGGAGGAAGAAATATGCACCCGAGGTAGCTGAAAAAAACCTCATATGCTGGAATGGGGACACACCGGGGTCCTTAATCTGGGCAGATGCCAAGCAAAACAGACACCTCATCACCCAGCACGCCTTCTGGGAAATCAGAAACGGGAAAACGGCCTTATTCTGGAAATATTCCTGGCAGCAATGGCCCACTCTGGACCAGGAGGACTGGGCCGGGAAAATTTGCACTCCAGCCATGCAAGAAGGTCTGACAACAGTGGCAGATTACTGGAGGGATGACCCACAAGATACCACTTGGCGGCATTGGCTCGTTGACAGGCAGATCTTGAACCTAAGCGGCCAAGTGGACTTGGGCCCCTATCAAACGGAGATGCTCAAACGGAAAATTTCCAAGCTCACAGGGGAGGATATCCTTCGATGGGGACATCGGCCAAAAGGAACCTACAGCACAAGCGAAGCTTATCACCTAAAGGTCCAACCGAACTTGGAACCTGCAGGGATGATTTGGCAAAAGATATGGAACCTCAGACATTGGCCCAAAATCACTCTCTTTCTTTGGCTGGTGGTCCATTCCAGCATCCTCACCTGGGACAATCTCTCTAAGAGAGGCTTCGTGGGACCCTCAGTGTGCATACTATGTGGGGAGGCAGCCGAAACCATGAATCACCTCCTCACCTCCTGCCCATATACGGCACAAATATGGGACCAAACTGCGCTTATCATGCACACCTCGGACTATGTTCGAGACAACATTGCAGACACCGTCGCCGCTTGGAGGGATCAACCGTTTCATTCTCCCCTCCTGAATTGTATCTGGTAATTGATACCCGGCTTCATCCTTTGGAAGGTTTGGAAGGAGAGGAATCACAGGCTCTTCAGGAACACCTTCTTCCCTTGGCAACAGTGTTGGTGTAGCTGCCGACGCAACATTCTGGAAACTCTCCAACAACACCCTTGGACAGAAAAAGATCTAACCAACAACCCCTCTAAAACCCTTATCCTGAATCTTTGGCTTCCTCTCCC
>ML788792.1:270680-281598 GCA_009831015.1 Picea engelmannii
TACGAGCACCTACAAATAGTTCATTTGTTTGATACAATGCATATCGGGAAGAACATAACAGAATTGTTATGGCGAATATTAGATGGAAGGACTGACAAAGAGAGAATTGGAAAGATTTGTTGTGACATTCGAGAAGCTAATCATGCTTTGCAAAGTGTTATTATTAATTCTAATGGAGATGGTCATGAAAAAAATACTAGTCTTCCTCGGTTATTGACGGAGCAACAAAGCAATATTGTAAATGAGGTCATTCGAAAAATTAGGTTTCCGACGGGGTTTTCGTCGAACATACAAAATATCTTAACTAAAAAAGGTGATTTTGTGTAACAACCCTAGTTGAATAGATGCTTAGGGATTATTAAGTAAAATTAATTAGATAATTAATTGTCATAATATGGTTTTAATTAAACAATAATTAGCATTCATAACAATTAATTAAATATTTATTTATTTATTAATTGTTTATAACTTTTGATTAATTAATTAATTAATTGATTGATTACATATCACATTCAATGACATGGGTAATAAATTAAGGGGGTTTAATAATCTTAATTTATTTAATTAATTGCCTTACGTATGGAGGAGGGGATAAGACATTGATGAAGGGGATAAGACATTAAAGAAGGGGATAAGATATTAAAGAAAGGGGGATAAGGTAATAAAGGAGGGATAAGGAAATTAATGAGGGGGAAGAGAGTCGATGAAGGGGGGATATGATGGGAGGAGTCTTACGGGGAGGAGCATGACTTTTGGGGGGGAGAAGCATTTGGGAGAGGAGACAATAGTTATGTGTTTTTGGGGGGGATTTTCTGGTTTTGTCGTTGAGTTCTGCAGTTTTTGAGAATCATTGCAGGGGCACCAGGTTGCTGAGGGTTTTGGGCATGGGGGCTAGGATTCCTTTCAGATTCCTGGGGCTAGGGAGCTGGACAAGATGCTCCTAGCTGGGTAAGAGGTTAGTCGGTTTGGGCAGAGTTGGTCAGTGCATCAGGATAGGCAAGGCAGCAGTAAGGTAGCAGGGAAGGGACAACCATATCAACGGGAGTTAGCATTAGAAGCAGGTACTTTATTATGAATTGTTGAGTTATTTTCATGCTGTAGATAGATTATAATTTCTGTAGAATATTTATGCTTATTATGTGAATGAATAATTTATGTATGAGATGGAAATTATATGTTAATTGAATTAAATTTTGTATTTAATTAAGTAGGGTTCCTACACATGGTATTAGAGCTTCAGTTTGAAGCACTGGAGCCTTAAGGGCCTACCTACCTGCCTACCCAATTTAGAAATGGAATTGTACCCACCCAGAAATTAGATAAAGCTAGTACGGGCCCTGAAACCCTTAATTAGATATATCTGGTCCAACCTCCAGCTCCATCTTCACCTAACCTACAAGCCAATCAATCATCTATTAAAAAATAAATAATGTAAAACATATATTAAAAAAAAAAAAAAATTGTAGTTATGAGTAATATATATATATATATAATGTAAAAGTAAGAAAAGGAAATAAATATAAATTAAGAGCGAGTTACATTTTCCAAACTCCAAGCCAACATTTCAAGAACGAGTCACCAAAGCCAAGCAATATATATATATATATATATATATAATTTGAAATAGAGAAATTGCACACCCAACAAGCATAATTCTTCAGTGAAGAAAATGTTTTGAAACTAGACCGAGACGCCCCTATATCGCTAACTCAACGTCGTAAGGTACATGACAAGTACACTTCTGTCAAACCCTCATGAGCACAGCCATACCACTAGATGACTTAGCAGAGGAAACCCTTCTCTTGTTTCTTCTCTAAACCAATGAACAACATAAGTAGTACGAGCCAACAAAAAAAAAACCCTTTGTAGAATCATCAGAAATTAATGGATCTTTGCTAATGACAGTAAGCTCAAGTATAGGATGGTGAAAAAAATATGAAATGGGAAATAAACTTCTTTCTAACACATTAGTTCCATGGGCATATGGAATCTGCTTGCAAATACTCCAAGGTTTGTTTTATTTCCCATAACAAAAGACAGATCCAATCTGACTCGTGTTCACACCACCAGGAAAGAAGAGTTGCACTGTGCCATCTCTTTAAACCTTGGAGGCAATCCCCAAAAAAAATTTCTTTCAATTAAGAGAAATCCTGTGTTTCATATGCATGTCTTCGGCCAAAAAAATTGGTCAAGAACATCATAGGGAATAAAGGACTCACTAAATCCTCCCAGAAATCCAACCACTTGAGATTTGCGCAGATGGACTAGTTATGAGTTGAGGGGCAGGAAAGACAGAGCCAATGCACCAAGAGGCCCTGCATTCATCAAACAACTCCATTTTGGACCTCAAAATCTATCCATGAATGTTTTCGAAAATTCCATCTCTTTCTTTTAGGCCAAGGATTGCTCGAGACTAATTTGGCACCTTGTATTCCTACTTTAGGACACTGGGAACGTAATTTATGTTTCTCGAAAGGTTATCTGAAATTCAATATTACCACTGTTTGTTTGCATGGTATCTCTCTTCAGTCTGTTGCGCCCAGATCCATACGTAAAAAAAAAAACATTGGGGCCCACATGCCGAATCTCTAAGTTAAGCACCGGGATCCAAATTCCACAGTTGGAAAACACCTGCCACAATACAACGCAGGTTAGCCACACATTCAACATACAAGCCAAGTGCCCATGCACCAAACCAAGTCACGTGGAAGAGGATTCCATGACACCTTTGTGCTCCCACACTCATCAACAGATATATATATAATTAGAAACATAAACAAAAATTGTAAAAAAATAAAATTTGCAACAAAAAAAAAATATAAAAAAAATATATATATATATTGGGTCAATTAACCCATGGGCCAAGCTCCAAACAAGCATCAGGCCAAGTCTCAAATGATGGGAAGAGCCCGCAAGCCAAGGGAGGAATCCCTCGAGTTGCATGGTGAGTGCTCAACACGTCCACTGATAGAGAAAAAAAAAAGAAGAACCAACACACGATTCCAATACACAACACAGAGACCATGCGCCAAACCACGGAGAGGAGGCACAGGAACCACGGAGCACCAAAACTAGGAGGAGTCTATTGAGTGCTCAACGCATCTGAAATTTAACACAAGCCCAACACTAGGTGCCCAGCCATGGCCGAGGAGCTCGATGAGCTGCTTTAAGGTGATCACAGACCTGCAATGCAAGTTCTCTTGTTGGAGTAACAATAAGAGCTTGAAGAGGACTTCCACTCTTTTCTCCCTGAAATGTAAGCAGTTTTTTTTATCCTTGGAAGAAATAGATGAAGATGCATACAATTTGGGGAAAACAGACAGTGCCTAGGCTGAGAAAACTTGTTCTTTATCAAAGAAACAGAACCATGCTACTAAAACTAATAATAAAGACCATGGAAGTGATTTAGGCCTTATCCAAAAAGATGACTCAATCCAAGGGTCAGTGGCAAAGACTCAGAAAAAGAAAAAGAAAAGAAGAAGAAGAAGAACAAAGTGAAGTAAAAAATTAATAAATATACAGTTAACCTTATAGAGGGAGGGCATGATGCAGATGAGGCTCAAGTGGCTGTATCTAAAATGCTAGAAGATAACACAGCAGGTCATGAAGCCGATATATTACTTGATGTGGAGGAATTTTCAGCATGGAGATAATTTAGACTCCATCCTTTGCTCGAAAAGGCAATCTGGGCGCTGGGATTCAAGGAGCCTACACCTATACAAAAACTTTTCATACCTGCAGCTACTCATCAGGGAAAGAATGTAATTGGTGCAACAAAAACTGGGTCAGGAAAAACCCTTGCCTTCAGACTACCAATTTCGCAGCGTCTTCTAGAGGAGCCCCGAGCTGAACAACAGAAAGAATTTTTTTTTTAATAAATAAAAATATATATATATGCAAGCCAAACGCCCAAGCGCCTCAGCCACAGAGCTACCAAAATCAACATACAACCCAAGAACAAGCATCGAACACTAGTGCACAAATCATTCACCAAGAAACAATACAAGCCAATGACCAACTCGAGAAACCAAGCACCTGACAAACCAGGAGGAGAAGCCATGAGAAGAGGCCATGGCGTCTGATCGGGTAACCAGAGACCTCGCAAGAAGAAACAATGAGGAAAAGAGGAATTAGGGTTACGGTGAAAAAGGTTAGGGTTTAGAAAGGAAGGCGCTGGAGGAAGCAAGGCGGGCACGTGGAATCCATGCTTGCCCGTACTTGCTTTTTAAATTATTTTGATTTTCTTAAATTTTAATTTTTTTTTTTATAAATTATGTGTGTTCGTTTACATTTTTTTATTTTAGGGTAAAGATAATTTAGGTTCATTTAGTTCAAATCAATTTAAGGTTAATTTAGGTTAATTTAATTTAATTAATTTAAAGTTAATTAAGTTAATTATCTTTAAAAGAAAAATTATTAAAATATTTAAGTAAATTAATTGTATATTTAGTGTAAAGTAAACTACATTAAAGTTAATTAAAATGTTAGAGGGTCCATGGGTTTTGAACCCAAGACCACCCACCAAGCGATGCGCCTTAAGAAGAGCAATAACACCAACACGCCACACATATCACTTTTACAAATAAATTCACATATAAATAGTTTAATTATCAATAGTAGCAAAGTACTAGCCTGAAGAATAATATTTGATTATCCAAGGGCCAAGCTGATGAGATCGTACACACAACTCATCGAGACAAGCGCCAAGTCCCTCCACTCCATACCACTAGTCAAAGTCAAAAACTAAGCTTCAATGCATTGCCTCAGATTCACTACATCATACAACCACAAGTCAGGAAGCAATACATAACCACAACGTACAAGCCAAAATCCACTCTACAATCCTTAAAGATTCGTACCTGCAGCCACCGAGATGCGCAATTCAATGCATATGTACAATGCACCTAGGAAATCTCACGAGTCAAGCATAGAAGGATAATTAGTTGTAAGCGAAAAGTTGAAAGGACTTAGATTAGGACAAGCGGGAAGGAGGCGACATACGCACTATTAGAGTAAGCAAGAGGAATTGGTGAGTATGGCACAAGGATAGCATAGCTACAGGGAAAGGGAACCAATAGTTTTCTTAGGCAAAGAAATCAAACTTAGACGCTTAATCCTAATCCTAACCCAGCCAATCCCCTAAAGAGTGTAATGTCTGTTTACAGACAAGTAAAGAAAAACTTATGCCTAACCTTGTTTCTAGTTTGAGTAGCATGAATGTGAAACGTCCTTGAGCTCACCCTGACAACTTTGGTGGATGTTGGTTAAATAATAAAGGATGTTCAGGACTCGAGGGAGTCGAGGTAGGGGAGCGTTGTCGTAAGCACCGCCAACACCACTAGTGCCACCACAACCATCGCCCAAACTAGCTCTCATATTGCGCTTGTTGGAGGCCATAAATGAGACTTTAAAGCATAGACAACCAACAGGGACCGAAGTGGAATCCCCACCATCTGGAACGGTTAATCCAGAAGCATCGAGGGATTTGGGGGGAGGACCTATGTCCGAAGACATCACTCCAGAATTCTTGAAGATCAAACTTCCAGAGTTTGCCGGGGGTCACGCCAGTGAATGCGCGGAAGCATGGTTGGAAGGCATGACAAGGTGTTTTTCCTTAAGGGACTATGCATCCAACTCAAAGGTGAAGATCACAATTTTTCAGTTAAGAGACAGTGCCTTGAACTGGTGGGGCAACCTGGAAAGAGAACTACATCTTACCCCAGACACAGTATCTTGGGATATTTTCGAGGAGAGGTTCCAAAGGAAATATCTGCAAGCGTACTACGAGGAACAACAGGTAGGGGCATTTCATGCCTTAGTATAGGGAAACATAACTATAGAAGAATATGATATCAAATTTATGGAATTGGTCAAATATGTTTCGTATATGGATAATGACCAACGACAGGCAGAGCGCTTCATCTATGGATTGAACCCTAAGATAAGAGCTATGGTGAAGATGTGGAAACCGTCTTCAGTAGCGGAAGATGTGGAAAATGCGCGTTGTGCGGAGGAACACATGAACTTAACCGGGGGTATAGGACTGACATTTTTGCATCATCCTAGATTCGTCGGGAAGGCCCCTAGGACATTTCCTAGGGTAGGGGGCTCAAGGCCATCGCCATATGGTAACAGATTCATGCCAAGGACTGTAGCCGCAGGGATTTCAATGGTAGTGAGTGCAACATCTCGTTCATAACCAACGACGCAAACAGTTCCACGACCATCTCAGGGAACAACTAGTAGGGGCAGGGGTTCCAGGGGAAGGAACTCATTTCAGAGACAGCCACATAACAGTGCGCAGGTTCAATCTCGTGTTACCTGTTGGGGGTGTGGAGGACCCCATTACCAGCGTGACTACCCGAAGTTACAATCAGGGTTCATGCATAGAGAAGGAAAGGCATCGATGGGAAGAGCAAGTAATAGCCACCAGATTTACACAGCGGTTAATAATCGCCAGACCGAACATCAATCCACGGTGGTGGAGTCATCAGGTACGCTAAATCATATCAATTTTAAGATTTTATTTGATTCTGGTGCGACATATAGTTTCATTTCACCATCTACATTAGAAAAGAGTGGGTTGGCAGCCTACGAGCATGATGAATTTAAACAAGTTGAGATGGCTTCGGGGGAAAAACAAGCGGTAGGACCTAGTGTTGATAATTGCATAGTAGAACTGGGAGTGTGTACTACCAAGTTGAAGGTATACGTCACTACTCTCAGGGTATATGACCTAATCACTGGAATGGATTGGTTAGCAAATCACCGAGCTTTGGTAGATTGTTTCGCAAAGAGGGTGCTCTGTGTAGACGATGAAGGAAGGCCAGTAGAGATCCATGGTGTACGGAGAAAAGTGTCATTACGCTTCATATCAACTATGAAGGTTAAGCGATTATTGAGGCAAGGGTGCCGACTTTATGTAGTGGAAGCAATGAATGAAAGGAAGGGACCCTCATTGGATCAATACCCAGTATTGTCAGAATTTAAGGATGTTTTCCCGAACGAGTTACCAAGGTTACCTCCTGAGAGGGAGCTTGATTTTACTATTGAGCTAAAACCTGGTGCAAAACCATTTTCCAAAACTCCGTATCGAATGACAGCATCGAAACTTTGTGAGTTGAAAGAGTTACTGGAGTTAGGGCTAATAAGGCCCAGTGTTTCACCTTGGGGTGCACCAGTAATTTTTGTAAAGAAGAAGGATGGATCTTTATGACTATGTATAGACTACAGGGACTTGAACCATGCTACACTGAAAAATAGGTACCCGATGCCACGAATAGATGACCTCTTTGATCAGATGAAAGGAGCATCGATATTCTCAAAGATTGATTTGCGATCAGGGTATCATCAGTTAAGGATTAAGGAAGGCGACATCCCAAAAAATGCCTTTTGAAATCGGTTTGGACATTACGAGTTTGTCGTAGTACCTTTTGGATTGACTAATGCACCATCAGTATTCATGAACCTCATGAACGACGTATTATGGAAGTACTTAGATCATTTTATACAAGTCTTTCTAGATGACATCCTCATCTATTCCAAGAATGAAACAAAACATAAGGAACAGTTACGAGTAGTGTTGTCCTACCTTAGAGACAACAAATTGTATGGGAAGTTGTCGAAGTGTTCCTTCTTTCAGAAAGAGATCCACTATTTAGGTCGTATCATTTATGGTGAAGGAATCTCTATAGACCCAGAAAAGGTAAAGGCCATTATGGAGTGGCCAGTGCCGAAAAATGCCCATGAGGTGAGAAGCTTCATGGGGCTAGCAGGTTATTATCGGAGATTTGTGGAGGGATTCTCCAAAATAGCGAAACCCATCACCACCTTGCAGCGCAAGGGGGTCAAGTATGAATGGACAGAAGAGTGTGATAGTGCATTCATTGAGCTTAAGAGGTTACTAACTAGTGCGCCATTTCTATGAGTGCCAGATATGGAAGAGGACTTCACAGTCTGCACGGATGCCTCGAAGCAAGGTTTGGGGGCCATGCTAATTCAGGATGGAGGAGTGATAGCTTATGCATCAAGGAAGTCGAAGAAACACGAAGAGCTATACGCGACTCATGATTTAGAGTTGGCATCTATAATGCTAGCTCTGAAACTTTAGAGGCACTATCTTGTGGGGCAAAACTTTGAGCTCAAAACGGACCATCAAAGTTTAAAACATCTCTTCACTCAAAGGGATCTGAATGCTAGGCAAAGGCGTTGGAGTGAGTTTATGAGTGAGTACCATTTTGGTATTTCGTACATCAAGGGAAAGGAAAATGTGGTCGCAGATGCTTTGAGTAGGAGACCACGTATCTTCTCCTTGGTACCCTTAAAGGTCAATCTAAGGGAACATGTGTTGACACAACTCCAAGGAGACAATTGGTATTTAAAGGTTACTTCAAACCTCCAGAGAGGGAGGCAGTTAGATCCAAATTATGAAGGATATAGTCTGGAAGCAGACGAACTATTGAGATATCGAGGAAGGATGTACATCCATGAGAATGGGGATATTCAAAGCATCGTACTGAAGGAATCCCATAGTTCACTTTATTGTGTGCATCTAGGTGTGAAGAAGATGTACGCAGACATGAGAAATCTCTTCTTCTGGGTAGGCATGAAGCACGATGTAGTCCATTTCGTCGCCAAATGCCTAGAGTGTCAACAAGTGAAAGCTGACCACCATCACCCGACATGCCTCCTACAACCACATGATGTTTCTATGTCCAAATGTGAAGTCATTTCTCTGGATTTTGTTGTGGGGTTGCTGCTCACACCTCATAGACACAATGCCATTCTTGTGATAGTGGATAAGTTAACTAAGAGTGCTCATTGTATTCCAGTTAGAGACACTTACGATGTCGCTGATGTGGCAGGTGTGTTTGTAAGCGAGGTTATCCATTTGCACGGGATACCTAAGAAGATCATTTCAGATAGGGACTCCCGATTCATTTCTAGGTTTTGGAAAAGTTTGCAGTCAGTGTTGGGGACTCATTTGAACTTAAGCACAACTTATCATCTTGAACCAGATGGGAAAACTGAGAGACTAAATCAAGTCATGGAAGACATGCTCAGGATGTGTGTCATGGATAATCAAACCCAGTGGGAGAAGTACCTACCTTTGGTAGAGTTTGCCTACAATAACAATTTTCATAGCTCCATCGGAATGCCACCCTACGAAGCTTTGTATGGAAGGCGATGCAGAACGTCGTTGAGTTGGGATAGACTAGAAGACCGAGTAACAGTTGGGCCAGAATTGATTCAAGAGATGGAGGAATAGGTGATTCAGATTAGGCAGAGACTAAAGGAAGCACAGGATAGACAGAAAAGTTATGCGGATGCACACAGGACCGACCGAAGTTATGAAGTTGGAGACCAAGTTTTCATTCGTATCAGGCCTAATAAGAGTAACATACGGTTCGAGAAGGGGAAAAATTTGTCACCTTTATTTATAGGACCATTCAGAATCCAAGAGAAAATTGGACCCGTTTCCTATCGTCTTGTACTGCCATCCCACTTGCATAAAACTCATAATGTTTTTCATGTATCTGTTTTACTTCATTATGTTGCTGATGAAACACATAAACTAAATTGGAAGGAATTTCAAGTATCAGATGTGGTAACTCTCATGGTAGAACCATTACGCATATTGGACCGTAGAGTCCGATAGCTCAGGAATGGTCTGGTAGACCAAGTTAAGGTCCAGTGGGACAAGTATAGTCTAGGATCTGCTACTTGGGAAGATGCCGAGACACTACGACGAGACTATCCCTCACTTTTTTGACCACCTCGAGAATATGTTTCTCGAAGGTTGGGTGTATGTAACATCACTTTTGACTTAGAAAACCAAGATTACTTGAGGCCTATATACTTTATTTTTCTAGTCACAGTGAAACTATTAAGGGATACACTTAAACTTTAAAATGTATGAACTTTTATGAATGTTTAAATGTTATTGATGATGATGTATGTAATGTGATATACTATGTGAATGTAAATTTTACGAATGTTTAAATGTTATTGATGATGATGTATATGATGCGACATATTATGAGAATGTGAATTTAATGAATGTTTATATGCTATTAGAATGATGTTGGATATGATGCAATCTATTTTGGTAAATGATAATCTTATGAATGGGTGTCGAAATTGAATTATGGGATATTATGAGATCTATTTCTAACTGGAAAACTTTGATGTTAAGTTGTTGRTACAAGGATACCAAATAGAAATGATGATTGTATGCAATTACATGATGATAATGCATAGAAATGTATGAGTTTGTGTTACAGACTAATCTGCAGGTTATGGGCTATGAAATAGCCAACATAATGATGATGAAAGTGGATATCATGACCACTAGCCGAGAAACATTATGGTAAGGATATGTGTATGTGAAATTATATTGGTTGGATGCATTGCTATGATATGTGGACAAGTGCAGGATTTTAGGTGATGAGACTGCCCAAAACTGAATAAACGATGACAAAACCCTCAGCAACATGGTGCCACTATATATTCCATTGTAGGGTGTGGACCCTAGTTATGATTAGGAGGGCTAGAGGCATTTACCATTGTGTATCCTCCAAAACCTGAAGTCATGTGAGGACAGTGTTAGATCACGCTCCCCAAGACATGTGATGATGATTGTCAGTTGCCTGTTGGGGAAGCTTTGTCGAGATAGCGACACTTCTACTTACGGGTTCTATTTGGAGTTAGGTCAATATAGTTGATGCTCGAAGATAGTCTAGCAGAGGAAGGATATGAATGGAGATGGAAGTAACTTAGGGAGGAAGGATGAGTAGAAATAGTTGAGAAAGTATGGAGATTTGTCTTATGGTGGAATTTAATGTTTTCCCTTCTAAAAAGAAAATGTGTATATATGAATATTCATAATTTCGTAACTAAACCACAGTTGTCTAAATAA
>ML788792.1:291129-301718 GCA_009831015.1 Picea engelmannii
AATACACTTTTCTCCAACTATCTAGTCTAAAATACAATTAAATAAAGTGGTCAATCCACACGTACAATGATCAAGATGAAATGACCCCTCAAAGAGTGGGACGTCTCCTGGAGTGAGAGAATACATTGGTAAAAAACTTATAATTGCCAAAGGATTCTCTAGGGGTACATCATCAAATGACCTCCATAAATGATGCAAGAAAAGATGTCTAAGTCTCCGCCACATGGATGTGTGGGCCTTTAGTAAGAAAATATCCCTGAAATATGAGTAAATACCCTACAAAAGGGGTGGTCCTTACAAATCAACAAAAAATACAATGTGTGAGGCTAAGATTCTTCTCCAAATGTGCAATTTAGGGTTCTTACTTCCCCTCCAAGTGGACGTTGTGGCTTCCAAGGTATTCTACCATTGCCACTGGTCATCATCAAATAATATGTTTGTTGTAGGAAAATCTCCATGCAGACAGGTAGATCACCTCTAAGGCTTGACCTTAACCCTAGAAAGAAAAATGCTTAACGTGGACACTGACTTCCTTTCAAATCTATCTAAACTAATGCATGAGAAGGAAAGATAACAGGAGTACCTTTTAATCGACATTTTTCCCTGCATGCTCTGAGTTGCGCTCCAATCCTTTGCTCCTCGCTGAGCTCTGTGGACAAAACAAGATACGACCACTTCCTACACTATTAACATTAGCTTGAAAACATATCTATCGCTAAGTGATAATTTCATGTAACATCAGACACAAACTAGAAAGAAACAGGCCAAGCGTGTCATATTAATGAGAATAACGACAGCAGTACTTACAATCGTAGATGCGAATGCGACAGCTTCGTCAAGTCCTCTTCATCTAACCCTTGCCTGAAATATCCACAACCTGGATAACAATAGCTTCACTGATCACTCTCCTTTGGCTGACTCTCAGTTTCCTCCAAGATCATAAGTTTCATATGTTCAATTCTTTCCTCCTCCTTTCCACCATCATAGAGCCTATTTATATAGGTTAAGAGGAGCTTAACCTCTTGGGTTATGTTTAGAACTAGTTGGGAACCTTCTCCATAGATCAGGGATCTGTTGATGAAAACAAGAATTCAAGCACAACTGCCTCCTAATCTCGAATGTTCCTCCCCTTATTCTTCTCAACGGGCTAACAACTGACCCAGATTAGGGAGCGCTCCTTCAGAAGGGGTCTTTGAGCGTTGTAGCGCTCCTGGTGAGCCTTGGGAAAGCGCCAACGCTCTCAAGATGAGCAGCGCTCCTCCAGAAGGGCCTGAGGGGCGTTATAACGCTCCTTGAAGCATGGCAGAGGAGCGCCAGTGCTTCTGCAGCTGTAGTAGAGGAGTGTTCCCCCTCCAAACCAGTGTTTCAGGGTCTCTTTCAGGTGTCAAGAGCTATTTGATTCTAGTAGACCAGTTCTCCTCCTTCAAATCAGTTATGTGAGGTGGCATAAGTGTCTCCTTAGTGTTTTTATCATGGAATCATGTTGAAACATCGTTTGCGACACTAGTGATCAACTTGCGACACTTGCGAAAGTTGTAGGGAAGATGCGACACTTACGACGATTGATAGGGACAATGCGACACTTATCCATCTGGGCAATTTTGACGTGTAACAGAATGCCCCCCAAAGTATGAAATCAGAAGATGCGAACCGATGACTGAAATTCTTTGTAGACGTTCAAGCAAGGGTATAGACTCGGAGAACCTTACGAAAGCTGCACACAAACATCCAAAAAATATCATGACATGTTCCAAAACCCAAGGCAGGCATACCTATGCTTGGATGATCAAGATTTCAGATATGGCCGCCATAGTATACACTGCGGATCCATAATTGTATTGATGAAGGGTATAGCCACCGAAGATACAATGTGGATCTATACTTTGATGACTCAGACTGATCGTAGCCACGAAGAATACACAGTGGATCTACGAGATAACAAGACATAGCCACGACCAATACAAAGTGGATATATGTAACAATGTACGTGTTCTTAGTCCAGAACTCCTTCACAACCTGGGCGAAACATATATCAAAGTGACTTACTCAACCCAGGGTCTTCTAACCAATCCCTGCGTGATATGAGTCTAACCATGTGAATAGATTTCTTGGTGTCGAACATGGCAGAAACCACTTGATTATCGGTCAATGAGGTAAACCGTTAACAAGTGCGAGGGAAATCACCATTAATGTCAATGATTCCCAAGGTATCTTAGTACATTCCACCGAACATGAATAGATGAGCTGAAGTCGAACATTCGTGGAATCATTCGATCAGAGGTCAATGATGTAAACCCACGGTCGAACATGAGGAGGCCTGCCATTGAGGCATGCAAGTCCCAAAGTACTAATTAGTTTCTAAGTCTAATTCTCGGATAATGTGTTGAAGTCGATAGGAATAGACCCGTCGAGGGAGGGCCTTGATGTATCCCCCATCAACGACGCGAAACATGTATGAATATGTAATTGGTAGATTAAAATAACATGGTCTGACACGGGTTGTGAAACAAGATATTTGGGATGGTTGACTCTTGAGGCGGATACTTCCCTTGAACACTGAGGCACAACAACGAAACATGACATGGACCAAAACTATGCAGTGGGTACCATGACTTGCGTCGGGTGACTCAAAGGAGTGAAAGGAGACTCAAAGGATTGGCTCAGTGCAGAGGTTCAACGGATTATGATATGTGCAAAGTCACAAAGTGCCGTGTTGAAGGGCGACTCCAAGAAGTGTTGGATGATGTTCTCAAGAGACTGCTTGGCTTGCTCCTTTCAATTTTTCCCCCATCCAGATAGATGAGTACCTCTTTTTAATTTAATGAGCTCGAGGAGGATAACACATGCTCGATATAACTCACCTTCGATAAGTTCCTCTTCCTTTGTTTAACGAACTGGAAGAAGTAAGGGTTCGTTCCCATATGGGTCTGTCGATGTGTGCTTTAACGAGTCCAAGGACAAAAAACTCGAAGGTTTTTCGGGATTATAGAGTTTGGAAAAACACTTAAAAGAGAACTCTCTCAGTTCCTTTTTCGTACCATAGTCCAACGAGACCGAAAAAGGGTTAAACTATCGCTCGCAAGATGCTCTTTCTGACCTTTTAACGAGTGTGAAAGAAAGCAAGATCACTCGACAATCTTTTCATATTTAGAGAGTCTAAAAAGAGGTTAAAGGAGACTCCAGGGGGGGTTCCTTTTTCGTGTGATCGTATCCGTACGGGTCTGAAAAAGAGATAAAAGTTTACCCGGTTGCGTTCTCATATTGTCGAGCTCGAGAACGAACTAAGACTATGCTCATAAATACGACAAGGTGAAAGATGCATTAGGACTGCCAATAAACCTGCGATGCCAGAAACTAAAAACCAGAGATTAGTGAAGCTATTTACACCATTAGAGAAACCCAAAATGACCATACCTTATGAAAAAATGAAATTTTATAAATAAGAATTGATTGGGAAACTCATTTACCATTTTCATTTGCAAGGATTCGTGGAGTGTTGGAGAATCTCGATTGGAGAAAATCTTGTCTTTCTCGCTGTCGGAGCTACGATTGATCATTTTGCACACCGTTCGGACCAGGTAGGTGTTCATTCTTATCTCTTTCAATTGCATGGTTTCAAGTTGATTTTCATGGCATAATTAATTTAAAACACAAAGCCCTAGGTTGTCCATTTTGAACCAAATCGGCCTCCTTTTAAAAGTCAATGAAATGGAGGGATTCTTTCACAAAAATGTATTGGGGAAGGGTTGTTAGGATGTCTACACCTTTTCACTTGATTAGACCGACCATTTTAGCAAAAGAAACTCATAGAAATTCCCCCCAAAGGGCCCACGCACCCTCTCAAATCGTTTTGCATTTGTACCATGTTTTAATCATTGTTTGGTAAATATTAAAGGGTGTGGTGGTTAAAAAGGATGATTGGCTACTTTTAGATGTCATGGGCATTTGATTTTATGTTTTAAAATGCTTTTTGAAAATCGTCGAAATCACAAAAACGTGGGGAATGATGGAAATCTTGAATTTTTGTTTTGTAGGGTATTCGGTAATCATGATTGAATGGAAAGAGCGGGAACATGAGATGGATGATATAGCCACTCTATGGAGTCCCCGTACGTGGGCCACTTTGAGGGCCTGTGGCTTGCTCAAGTTTTTCAAACTGCAAAAAATGAAAAGCGAGGTTCTACTGCTTGAGCACATGATTGGTCTTTGGGACATCATGGAACAGGGATTCCATATTGGTACACAGCTCCTAACCATCGAGTTGGAAGATGTGTACTTTCTGACCGACCTCTCGAAAAGAGGGGTCCCCATAGCTTTTACAGGGCAGAGGGCATTACCTGAGCAGGTGGACGTGTATCTGGCACGTCATTGTGTTCCGGGAGCAAGATTGGTAGGGGGAAGGATCCCTATCAAGAATATACAGGATCTGCCTCTTTGATCTATAATGTTTTCTATCACTAGCACGAATGGTAGCACTAGTGCTCATTTGGCTTCGAGATCAAAGGTGGCCTATGGTGTTCAGTGTTTAGAGCCAACATTGTTCAATTGGAGTGCAGCATTCCTTCAGAATGTGAAGGAACAGATCTCGCGATGCAGGAATGGTCAGAAACAGTTCGGTTATGGCTCGTTCTTAGTCTCATTTTTCTTGGAGCGCATCCCTCAGATGCAGCCTCAGATCGCACTGGCAGTACGACCAGTGGACGAGCCTCGAATGGAGAGATGGACTAGTTTGTCCCCAAGACTAGTCTCGGAGTCAGAGTTTCACTTTAGTAGTGACTTCTTCGCCTGGTTGAGACGACAGTACCTCTGGATAGAGGACTTCCCCTACGCCGATGTAGACTTCCGTGGGAGTATGGACTTGATTTTACCCGCGGGGGAAGATTGGGACGAGTCAGGTAAGAGACTAAGCCATTCCTTGTCTAGTTTTGTTTTTTAAGTTTTTGATGTATATATATATATTTATTTTTCTTGGGTATGTAAGAGAGTTTTAACAGATGTTTTGTTTTCAACATGCAGACAAGGGATCAGTGCACCCAGTGGATATACCAGTTCCATGACGTTGTGGCGGCGCCCCAGTTGTAGCAGACCCAGCAGTACAGGTGGTGGGCCTCCGGGAGGTTGAGAGGAACCTCCAAGGCCTTATGATAGGTATCCCTCCTCTGCGGAGGGGGGACGTGCCTTTGCATCTACAGCGACACACTATAGGGGTGCCAGAAAACATCAATTCTCTGTTGAGGCGTGTAGTACGTGCAGTTTTATGTTACTCGCAGCACAATGTGGCGCGGGGAGATTAGAGTCTCCCCGTGATCATATTTTTGTATACCTTGTCAGGCGATATTGTATGGGCGGATGGACCCAATATTTTTCTCTCTTATAGACTTTTTGATGTAATGAAAACATTTCAGTCACGCCATATATATATATATATATATATATATATATATATATATATACAGTTTCTAGTTTTTATGATGCCGGTGATTTGCACATGATGATGTCTGTGGTGTGTTTTAATTTACATGTAATGTACAGTTTTTTCTTTCCTTGAATCTTATCTGTGGGATAAATACCGATCCATGATATAATTGGCTAACGAATCCGAAACACTATTAAGTTCTCTTGGAATATGTCTATATTCAATGTAATCAAACATTCGTTCAAGACGACGAACTTGCAAGTGTAGGCATAGCAGGATAGGACTGCGGATAGCGTAGATGCGGTTGAGTTGATAAACCACGAGTTGGGAGTCTAAGTAAATAATGATACGAGAGATACCTAGGGAGGAGGCTTGTGTCAACAATCCAATGAAAGCGTGATATTCTTCCATATTGTTGGTTGCTGGTCCTAAACAGATGCCTCCTGAACTCACCACCTCGTCAAACTGATAAATAACCCATGCTGCTAAGGCAATGTTCCGGGTATGTCGGCTGGCGCCATCCGCGAACCCAAAAAAGATAGGAATGGAAGACGTCATCTGCGCATGAAAACACAGGCGCAGTCATGAGTGGCAATGGTAAAGACTCGAGCACGTGAAAGAAAAGACACACCAAACTAAAATACAATAATGTACAAAGTACAGATGCTAGGTGATTTAGGCATAGTACTTTTTAAGGTAAATCCCGTTTCGGGGCTCTCCTAGGGAAATTCCACCATGGTCTACTAGTTCATAAGCACCTCTGTGTAAAACACGCTTCACGATGTAAGGACCGTGCCACATAGGTTCTAACTTTCCTGTTCCCAATTTATCGTGTGCTTGGTCATAAACAAGGACTAAGTCTCCTTCCGCAAAGGTTTGAGGTTGGACGGATTTGTCATATTGACTCTTAATTTGTTTTTGATGTGCCTCATTAACGAGGGCAGCATCACGACATGTTTCGTCCAGCTTGGATAGATACAAGAATCGTTCTTCTTCCGCAGAAGTATGGGGCAGGAGTTCTACTTTCAACTTGAGTGATGGAATTTCACACTCGATTGCTAGGACGACCTCAATTCCATAGACCAACTGGAAAGGAGTGAATCCAGTTGCGGTGTTCACAGACGTGCGATAGGCCCAGAGAGCGAAAAACAGTTGTAAATGCCACGATGTCTTGTTTTCCCCTACCATGCGTTGGATCATGGTTTTTAGGACTTTGTTGATAGCTTCTACTTGCCCGTTCGCTTGAGGGTAGTAAGGGGATGAGTTTTCATGGAGAAAAACCAATTTGACATGTAACTCGTTCATCATCTGGTTTTTGAAGTGTGCACCATGGTCGGTGACAATGGCATGTGGTACGCCAAAACGAGTAATGATGTGGTTGAAGAGGAATAGAGCTGCAGTACGGCCATCGTTCAGGATGGTAGACATAGCCTCAACCCATTTTGTGAAATAGTCGACGACGACGATGATGTAACCATGCCCCCCGGCTAAGGTAGGCTTACACTGCATGAAATCGATCCCCCATTTTGAAAAGGGGCTGATGGCAATAATGGGGTGCAGTGCAGTGGGGTGGGTGCGTGCCTTCTTGTTAAAGATTTGGTAGGGTGGGCATCTTTTGACAACCTCGATGGAATCTTTGAAGATTGAGGGCCCAAAGTAGCCCTCCCGTAGGATTTTTTGGGTTGTGGCCATCCCGGAAAGGTGACCGCCACAAGTGCCAAGGTGACAATCGTTCAAAACTCGTTCAGCCTCTTCGTGAATCAGGAATCACCGGAGAATGGTGTCAATGCCATGGAGATACAGAGTGTCGCCGAGGATGAGATAACGGTGAGAGTGGTGACGGATGCGTTGACGTTCTTTGCGAGAGATGTTGGGCTGAAAACGTTGAGTTTGAAGGTAGAGGAGGATGTCTCCGTACCAAGGATCAGAAGTGTTGATGAGGAAGAGAGATTCATCGGGGAGAGAATATCTAGGTTCAATGTTTTCATCGGCACAAGGGAGAGCACAAATGAGCTCGGCAAACACCAGGGATTTTTTAGCTTTAGCCTTTGTAAACTCGAGATCGAATTCTTGAAGAATAACGATCCATTTCGAATATTTTCCCCCAAGTACTTGACGTGTCAAGACGTGGTACATGGGGTTAGAGTCTGCGATTACCGTGGTGGTGCGTAATAGGATGTAATGGTGGAATCTTTGGACAACAATAACGGTTGCCATGGTCAGTTTCTCAACATGAGAATATCTGAGTTCGGGTCCGGATAGACTTTTGCTCAGATAATAAATCACGTGTTCTTCGCCATTAGAGTCTTCTTGGACTAACACCATCGCAATGGTGGAAGTAGAAGCGGCCAAGTAAAGGATATAATCCTTTGTATATTCGGGAGGATGTAACAAAGGAGCGTGGGTCAAAGCGTGCTTGAGAGCGTCGAATGATTGTTGGGCAGTGCCATCCCAGATGAAAGGGGCGTTCTTTTGCAGTAGCCGCATAAATCCTTTAGTGATCTCGGCGTAATTGCAGATGAAACGGCGAAGAAAGTTTGCTTTGTCTTTCAAACTTTGAAGTTGGGTTAAGTTGGTGGGTGGGGGTAAGGCTAGAATGGCCTTGATCTTTAAGGGATCCACCCTGATCCCGTCTTTGGAGACGATGAAACCAAGGAGTTTGTCGGATTCGATAGCGAAAATGCATTTATAGGGGTTCATACGGATATGATAGAAGCGACATCGAAGAAAAATTGCCCGCAAGTGACCAATGTGATCAGGTCGGTTGGATGAGTGGGCAGGTAGAACATCGAGGTAAGGTTCCGCGATATGTTTGATGTCGTGGAAAGCGTAGGACATGGCCCGTTGGAAAGTGGCACCAGCATTTTTAAGGCCAAATGGTAGCTTTCGGTAAGCGAAAGTCCCCCAAGGGAAGATGAAGGTTGTCTTATGTTGATCAGCACGTAAGATTTCAATCTAGTTGTATCCAGAAAATCCATCCATGAAAGAGAATATTACGCTTCCCGCGCAATTATCGATGATCTGATTGATGAAAGGTGTAGGGTAGTTGTCCTTGGGACAAGATTTGTTGAGGTCACGGTAATCTACGCAAACACGGATGGTCCCTTGTTTCTTGGCAACCGGAACAAGGTTAGACACCCATTCTGTCAAAGGGACAGGGTAGATGAGGCCAGATTTTAGAAGTTTTTCAACTTCTGCCTTTATAGCTGCCAGTTTCTTAGGGTGAACCGGGCGGAGTTTCTGTCGAACCGGTTTTGCGTCAGGGTAAGTCTTGATTTCGTGTATAACGATCGAAGGGTCGATCCCTGGCATTTCCTCGTAGCTCCAAGTGAAGATATCGCGGAATTATTTGAACAAAGCGGTGTAAGAAACCACTTCGTCGGGCGTGCAATTAGCACCAAGATTAATGTTTTCCACGACAACTTCGTTGACTGAAATGTCAATCGTGATTGTAGTAGACATGTTACCCATGTTTCCCTCAGAGAAAGTATCTTGAGTGAGGATAGGAGATTGTGGAGTGTCGGCAACATCAGGGGGGGAGACAGATCGTATGTCTTTCACTTCTTCCAATGGTGGAAGAAAAGAGGATCGATGGTGGTTTTCATCCCAGGGAAAATCATCAATGTTCAACATTTCCATAATAGATTCATCTGAAGGAAAAATCTGGGAAATGTAGTTGACGACGGATGATAGGGAATATAACCACGAGGGCACCGAATAAGTATCGGGTGCCAATAAATGTGAAGTGTTTGAAGAGGTAGAAGCAGATTGAATGGCTACGTATGCGGCCTCGGCTGGGCTGAGTGGCATGGTGGCGCTGAGCCCATCGAATTCCAAAGGACTAGGTACAATCCAAGGATCTGATGATTCCAGGGATTGATAAGGCATAGTCGAGATCATGTTGACGACAGCGATTTGGTGTGCAGTAGGTGGAAGTGGTGTATGGAAAGTACCCATAAGGCTAGAATCTTTTAATAAGCCAACACCAACGCTTTCATACGTAACCAGGTGGTCTCCCAGAAAGGGAATGTTGTTGGTAGTAGGGATGCGAGCGTCGGGTGTGAAAAAATCGAGCTGATCGATGGTAACAATTTTACCTTGATGGGGGAATTGCACACATCGAAACACCGATGAGGCGACGGCGGTCATCATGTAAAACCAACTTCTTCCGAGCAATAGGTTGTAATTGAGGGGAGCATCGACCACCTTGACATCAACAGTAACAGTTTTACCGCCCAATTGAATGGCAAGGGATTGTAGTAATCCGTGAGGATGGAAACCTTGTCCATTGAAGGCACGTAACATTGTAGGGGATTTGTTAAGGGCAGGTGATTTCAAACCTTTCCAATAGGTTAGAGACATGACACAAGTAGAGGCTCCCTCATCCAGGATAGTTCGATGAATTTGTTGATTGTGGACAACAACGTCGATTTGGAAAGCTAGCTGGTGGGAGAGTCGCGGTTGATGGTCGTCCAGGTTAAACGTGATGTAGTTTGATGACTCGGGATCAAAAGCGCCAATGGCAGCTAAGAGCGTCCTACGTTGATTAGGACAGTGTTGTAGAACTTCCAACGCGGACATGGCACATGGGGCTTGGGCCAAATCTTCTACAATATTGTAGTTTTGGGAAGCCCGTGAATTAGGATTGAAAGTGGATTTCCGGATGGTGCTCTTAGGAGGGCGTAAGATGGAGTCAAAAGAGGGTTTCTCAATCTGAAGTGGCCTGGATGGAGGGCTGACAGATGCAGGATTAACAGAAGGTGGTAAAGGATCTGGCGAAGAACCATTAGCAGTCTTCGACTTGTCGGGTTTAGCTGGCGTGTCGTATGTCACAGAACGAGTGGTTAGATTAACCCCGTTAAACATGTAAATGTGTGCGCTTGTCGAGGCCTCATCATGGGGTTGGTTGGAACTACCCCACGGCGTGGGGGTTTTTGCAACCAAAGATTGTTGTTGTGGAAACGGATGAGTGAGCACAGCGGGTTGCGAATTTCCCTTAAAAATTTTAGCCACTTCATCGCGATGTGGGCAATCTCGAGTGTAGTGATCGTCACCGCAAATGAGACATGGGAATTTCGGTTTTCGCTGTGGTTGTTTTCCAGCAGCAGGGGTTTGTGGTTGGGTCTTGGGTTGTTCATTGTTATTGTTCTTCTTTGTTTTGTTTCTCGCTTTC
>ML788792.1:367935-396348 GCA_009831015.1 Picea engelmannii
CACCAGTTGGTTGATTTCGGTGTTGAAAGACACACCCTAGTCACCGGGAAGATCATCCAGGTCTTCCATCATTCTTCAGTGCTCCCATATTCTGGGTATTATCTTTTAGTTTCTTATTTGTATTCCGGCTAAGATCCTTTTGTATTTTGATCTAGTTGAGTGTTGTTATTCAGTCGCAGTTGCTTATTTATATTCCGGCTAATATCCTTTGTATGTTGATCTAGTCGAGTATTGTCAGTATTCAGCCGCATTCGTCCATTTTTGTAATCCACAGAGATATCATAATACAAACTTGCAGTCCTTTGTCGCATTTATTATTTGTATGATAATTTATATGTTGTAAACCTTTGATCCTACACACACATTAGCAGTGTTTCCTAGAGTAGCCAAGTCAAGAACATTACATATATATATATATATATATATATATATATATATATCATTTTTTGTTGTTTTGTTGACTTTAGAAAATATTTTGACATGGTTTCTATGAAAAATCTTTGGAATAAGTTGGTAGAGATAAAAGTGCCTCTCGAGTTGAGGGTTGTTGCAATGAGGATGTATGAGAACGTTATTGCTAAATTTAAAAACACTAATGATTGGTCAAAAGAGATTAACTGCAATATCAAAGTCAAGGAAGGTTGTGCCTTGTCCCCTACCCTTTTTGGCATATACATTGACAAGTTAGAAGATTGCTTGCAAAACGTAGGTTGTTTCAGCCCTACTCTCACTGGTATAGTCATCAATATTTTTCTTTACGCCGATGATATCGTTCTTATGGGAAGGAGTGCCCATGATATTGAAAACCAACTAAGAATCCTCAAGGCGTTTTTCTCCAATATGGGTATGACTGTTAATACTGATAAGACTAAGGTCATGATTATTAAATCCAATAATATCCCTTATGATACCTTTGTATATGACAACAACAACTTGGAGGAAGTGAATTCATACAAATATATTGGAATTATAATGTTGAGAAAAGGATTATTGGGGATGTAATGCTTATTATGGGCTTGAAAACAATTGTAAATCAGTTGATCTTTGGAGTTGGGATAATAAGAAAATCTTGTTTGAGGCTCTTGTTACACCTGTTATTATTTATGGATGTGAAATCTGGGGTTGTAGTATCTCTCGTGAATCCTGGAGTAAGATAGAGAAAATATAAAATAATTTGATAACCTATAGTCTCAAAATTAAAGGAAATATAGCCTATCCCATCCTCCTCTTATAAACAAGACTCTCCCCCATTGAGAGCATGGCTATGACTAGATACCTAATGTAGAAGAACAAGTTAAACAACATGGAAGACAAGAGGCTTCCTAAAACTTCTTCAAAATTGAGTCATAACCACCATCGAATCAAATGAGGATGGCATAAAGATGCTCGATCTTGGCTAAACTATTAGGGAATCATGGAAGGCACTATTTTGCAAAATAAAGATACTATTAAAAAAAACGTCAAATCAAAATTTAAGGAGAAAAGGTGGTGTGATAAAGAGTTAGTGGAAAAAAGCAAATTAAGGTATTATAAGGATGTAATCAACCCTAATCTAGAAGATCAAATTTATCTATCTTTTTTTCCAAGTGTAAAGAAAAAAATAAGCGTTGTTAAGATAAGAACAAATTCTCACGAGATCCATAGTGAAACTGGGTGTTGGTCAATTCCTAAAACGCCATGGGATGAAAGAGTGTCTCACCTTTTTGACACTAAGGAGTTTGAAGATGAAAAACATTTTTTCTTAAATTGTCCAGCCTATACCCACAATAGATCTCATTTTCAAAATATTTGTCACAGTACCAACCTTTCTAACCTCTTAACTCAACAAAAGTATGGTGATTTTGGAAAGCTTCTCCTAATGTTTTTCGAGCACAGAAACAAAATTCTAAAGAATCGCAAGTAATCACTTACCCTCTTAAGGTCCGATAGACCAATTCGGTCTTAGTGGATGTTAATCATCATCATCATCCTCATATATATATATATATATATATAACCAAGGCCTCTGCCAAGGATGTCCAGTTTCCTCTTTCTTGTTCCTAATCATGGCATAAACCCTCAGCAAGATGCTAAAACATATCTCTCATATGCTCTAAAAAAGAGGATTAAAAACGATGGGAAAAAAAAAAGATCTCTCATCTTCTCTTCATCGACGACAACTAGGTCAGTATCTATGGCTCTCTGAGGGATGTGTCTTCCCTAAAAAAAACTTTAGATTTGTCTTGTAAGGCAATTGGCATTAAGACTAACTTAGAAAAGTCTTGTTTACTAACTATTTTCTGTTTGGGGGATGAAAGAAATTATTTTTTTCGACTCTTTCCTGTCCATTACACTCCTCTAGCAGAGGGAGTTAAATACTTAGGCTTACACCTAAATCTTGATGAATACAAGAAGTCATACTAGGCCTGGATTATCCAAAAGGTGGAAGAAAGAATTGACTCGTAGGTTTTTAGAACTTTTTCTCGAAGAAGCAGACTAGTCTTACTAAAGTCAGTGTTGGAGGGAATTCTAGTGTACTGGAACTCAATATCATCCATTCACAAAGGAATATTCTACAAAATAAAAAAGATCAGTAGCCATTTTTTATGGCCCGACAAAAATGCTACAAGGGGATTACATTTGGCGAAGTGGTCCTCTATAGATTCTCCCAAATCCTATGGCGGTTGGGGCATAAAATATATATGTCTGTTTGCAAGAGCCTTGGATGGAAGGAACCTTTGGAGGCTCACAATGGGGAACTCACTCTAGACGAAATTGATGCGGTCTAAATATTTTCCTAACCTTTCATTCATCGAATGGTTTAGGCTTCCAAACAATCCTTCTAATGGATCCATTGTGTGGAAGGCTCTGGTTGAAGCCTTCCCACTGGTAGGAGAATGGGTGGTTTTGAAAATAGGTGATGGAAAAAATGTCAGGGTGGGAGAGGACCCCTGGTTCGGAGAAGGAAATTCGTTTATACTTTCTCTGCCTCTCATCCTTTCCTTAAGAACAAAAAACCTAATTTCTCTTCATGACGTCTGTATTGGTTTCCCCCATCCTCAAGGTTATCTAGGATGGAAAGACCTGACCACCTTAGATCTCCCAAATGCTCTACATGATGAATGTAACTCCTTTTTGACTCGACTTAGAGAAAACTTGGTCACCTTAACACAAGAAGTTGAGGATACTTTATGTTGGTACGGTAACCCAATAGTTGGTTCCTTCATAGCTAAATTGGGATACAAATCTTGGCAGGAGGAAAGGAAAAATATCCATCCACATTGGTGGTGGAAGACTCTATGGAAATCCAAGGCACCTTTGCAGTGTAAAATTATGATGTGGTTGGATTTAACCGACAAATTATTGACCTGGGATAACCTAGAGAAAAGGAATTGGCATGGCCCAAACCACTGTATTCTATGTAAAACCACTTTTGAATATGTTTCTCACTTTTTTATATCATGCCCCTATGCAGGTCAAGTTGCCTCATATTTAAAATAAATTCTCAAAATAGGCGCAGCCTGGAATTTTCCTTCCCTTGAGGAATGTTACAAGATTTGGATACAAGACAGATCATTAAATTTGTATGCAGTACTTTCATCGATTTTGGTTGCAAAATTTTGGTGGGCTTGGAACGCTGTAACTTTTAAGGATAAATGGATGACTTCATAAGTGATCACAACCTTAACATTGTCTCAGGAAGAAGAAACAAAAGAATACCATAAATCCCCAAAACAAAGGGTCCCCACCTTCCTTGTTCTAGATCACCCAGTGTCATGGGGTTATTTCGACAGTGTCAGCCAAGGATACCCACCTTCTATTTGGGTAGTTGTAGTTTTTTTCCTCAATCAAAACCATTATATTAGCATAAGATATACTCTAGGATGGGGATCCAATAATAAAGTTGAACTCATCTCTTTATGGACCCTCCTAGAGACAACAAAGAAAAATGATGTCAGGAAGCTTCAACTATTGGGCAACTCAAAATTGGTGATAGAGTAGGCCAAAGGAAAAATATGCATCCAAAACATGAACTTGTCCAATATTATGAGTCTAGACATAAGATTTTCCTTTCAATCTTTTGAATGCTTGTCTTTCCAACATATCCTGAGATAAATCGAAGTAAAAGAAAACAAAATGTCAAAAGAAGAATTACAACTGCAAAGAGCGAATTTGGGGTACTACGAATACTTTGAAGGCGATGGAACAAAAGCTAATTGACTATCAACCAACAAGTAGCAAGAACTAGTCAATGGAAAAATCACTTCTTTGTCATCCTTGCTTCCTTTTATATCCTTCTCTGCTTTGACACCCTGTCTCTTTCAATTATTCACCACACGTTCCTCCAAATGCTAGTCTCGCATGCTTCTATCACCTAAATATATTTCATGTAGTATTTCAGGAATTAGGGCCATCTTAACTACCTTTACAACTCAGCTTATTTTGGCTCCACATTACCTTATTTTGTTGGAAGTAATAATTCGGGGAGATTTCTTGAAGATTCTTTTCTTGATTCTGGCATGCATGCAATGCCTTATTTATTTTTGGCATGCATCAAAAAACTCAGACCGACGCGCATCGACATAACTCGAAATGGCACAGAAATATCAAAAATTGATCTAGCATGCAAACCTCTTTTTATTCTTCGTGCGATTGTTTGGGAATGCAAAAAACTAGAATGTGCACACATAAATTCATTTGTGTTTTTGCATTATATTTACCCAAAAAATTGGGTGCCAACAGGCCCCTACCACTATTACTTGGTTGGACCTCGAGCCAACTAACTCAGGGAATGATTGATGCAACAAATGGAATTGTTTGTAGGAGTTCTTAGACGAACTTCTTGAACTAGCGCTTGGGCTCACTGAGGTGGCCTTGAATATCCTGGGTGATATGAATAGACACATCAACATCGAATGTTTTGACCCGAAGAATGGCCAAGTTTGTTACATTCATCTTCGCAATCGATGGGACAACAATAACTTGCATGTTTTTGAGCTGAGTGTAAAATATCAAGTCCTTCTTGACCGCATAAGTGATGATCTCTTATATACTCTGATCCTCAACTTGGGCTACAAAGAGAGGGTAATTTTTCAACCTTGTGTGGAGGTAGTCGGTATCTGCACATGGATACATCTCACTACCCAAAGAACATCAGTGAAAGTTGTAATAATATCATTGTATTGAGCCTGCGCAGTTGAATGGGATCCAATATCTGTATCATACTTATTCTGTAAGTCCTGGTGGTCCTAAGCCTCCTTTTTATAATGTTCATGCATCTAATTATGCACGACAATGTCCACTTGGTGATGGAATTCTAATTGTCCATGAGTGTGGATAAGTGTTTAGTGTCGCTCACCCAACATAAAGAGTAGGGTGGTGAAACAGTCTTGTACTATTGGATTCAGAATCAAAACCAATGGAATACCATCATTCGTGATGTCCACTAGAATTGTTCTTGACGGGTCGAACCTAAAAACCCGTGTTGGATTACCAGAACTGCTTCTTGAAGCCAATGGTTGTGGTATAGTTTTTAATGATGATGTTGTGCCCTTGAGTTGTTGATATATATGGTCAACATTATGAATAGCCTCTATATCTATTTGTTATTGCAAAAGTATTTATCTTTTGATCACATTTATCAAAGTTGTGACACTCGGTGCCAACTGGTCAGGACCCTATTGAATTGAAGGGTTGGGAGTGTGAATATTTAGACCGATCCATCAGTTTTTTGCATCAGCTTGGGTAGACTGTATTGGTTGTTGTGTGGGACTTGGGTCTCAAGGGTTCTTGGACATGGTATCATTCTTGGATCGCTCCCCAAGGGGGGACCGTGTGTTGTTCCAACAATAGTGCAACCTTCGTCTACTTGTGGTATTTATTGTGCTTAGCGTGCATTTCAAGAGTCTCCATTTATTCATCTAGGATTGGTTATATATGTGTTGGACATTCAATGATGCCTTGTTGGATTTCCTCTTTTTTGACATAGAACAACAATAGCACCATCATAGCCTCCTACTCATCATTGGGATAGATGAACACATTATGAAAAGTACATTCAAATAGAAGGTATCCAACATACCTTTTCATAATGGTTCATTGGATGCACATTTGCGAAGTAGTTTCCTGAATCAGTTGTCGGTAGGAACTTTGAAAAGTTTCATCATGGGACTTCTGGGTGGTTGGATCCCTACTTTCATGTAATGGATGGAATCAAGGAGAATAAAAGAGATGTCCACTCCCAGAAGTTTGTTCAAAAGCTAGAGGTGTCCTCCAAAGCACCATGGAAAGGAGCAGTAATATCAAACTATAATGAAAGTGTTTCTTAGAGTCTTGGGTATCTAAATAATCGTCAAAGAACTCATTCAATACATAATGGGACCAAGTCATCTAGACACTTTCTAGACACTTCTCAACTGTGATGACGACCTCAAAAGGACTCTCCTCCTTTATACAATTAGAAAAGATTTTACAAGCAATCAACTGAGTAGAAAATCTAACTAGTTGAGAATTGATATCCAAACTTATAAGCCCATAAATTCCTCGACGTGTACTCTACCATCCATAGAATTCATGTTGGGTGGCATCTTTAGTGGTTAAATATTTTTCTAAATAATATCTTTGAGGAATCTAAATAAAATGTTCTCGTTGAGATTACGGTGTGTTGTTTTCTATTTTTAGGATACTATATTTTTTCTTGGGTCTACTAAACTCTACTAAAGTTGTGAATTTGAGAACCTTTTCTTATAGGAATAGGAAGGTTAGTTCCTAGGTGGACAAGTATTAATTCAGAGAGATAAAAAAATTTATAAGGGTATGGAAATACAACTGGGAGGCATGCCTGAATTCATTAATAACTTGGAGTGTCGTAATGTATCCTTCGACACCCACTGGAAGATTCATTCTTATACCATATTATCCATCCTGTCAAATGTAACAGATCGAGAGGATTCCTCATTGACATTCTAGTTTTTTGAGCTACTTTCTCCCTTTCCCATTTCTATTGCATGGCCACCTCCTTGTATTTCCAGTTGTGAGTAATCCTCAGGTTAGATTTTAACAATTACTATTGGTTTCCTACTGTAGTAAGCTATCCAAAAGTAACCATACAATGGCTATGTCACTCTTTATAGCATGAATAAATAAGACTGGTCATATTTTAATCATGATAATGACATGTTTGTACATGCGCTAGTCTTATTATTTGGGGGAACCACACATGCTTCTTACACACCCTTTCATCTGTTCTCCTTTGGTTATCTAGTCGCAGTGAACCTAGGTGGGATATAGAACCTCTTCACATGTGTCCATCTAGTAAATTGTCACCATTGAGGAATACAGTTTGACCTTTCCATATCCTATGGTATTCATTAGCTTCTCACTACTTCCTTATTCCTTTGGGACCACTCTCTTTTCTCAATGGGGTGAAGTCAAATAGGATGGGTGGATAGTCATTTTTTTGAGTTATATGGTGAATCAAAAGAAGGTCTTCATGCATGTAGCTCTTTTACTTGGCCCATACAAAACTAAGGAATTAGAGGAACAAAGTTCTCTCTAGGAAGAACGTGTGAGGATTTTAAGTATCTACTATGTGACCCACGTCGTTGTTTGGTTATCCACCTCCATTCACGAGAACATGTACCAATGAATATATACTTCTAGTCTAAATATTTCCTACATAGATGCTTTGAATGTTTCCCATTAATGGAGAGATTCACAATATGTTTCCCACCATTTTGTAGGTATTCCAATAAGTGTTGTATCAAAAGGTCAGACCCGATGGTGTTCAGGAATATGCTACATCCATGCAATAAACACATATATGCGCAACGGGGTTGGTTCAAGGGGTAATACATCCATATTATTCTAACATTTATTATGAGGTGACCTAGATATTTCCCTACTTGCAATCATGCAATACCATATACTAATGATAACTCTTCTCCCCCATCACTAGGGAATCCTCCATGTTTCTCTCCTTCTCATGTTCTTCTACTTTGTGCCTCATCTTCTTATGAGGTTGCAACATCCCACAACGACCAAGGGGTTTAGACTTTGTCTCTTGGGCCCCTACTACTACTACTACTACTACTACTGGTATACCCAATGGAAACCCTACTCTCAATGTCGCATGTCTTCATGGGCCTATCCTCGTATGTGGTCCTATCTGACACAACATACTCTCTCGCCTTTCCTCATGGTGCAGTTTTCTTCCTCCTCATCCTAGCCCTGACCCCTCTTCGCACACCCATGAAAACATTCCTTTCACTTCTTTATTCCACTCTCCATCTTAACTCAACTCTTCTTGCGTATTTTTTGTCTCTTTCTCTCCTCTTCTCTTATGGGTCCATTCTATTCCTCACCTCATTCTAACAACTTCTAGATCCTCCTCAATGGATCCATCTCCTCTCTCATTTTCCAACCATATTTTCACCTCCCCCAAAGGGATAGGGGAATATCCTCATCCATTATATTGAGATCCTTCTGCATCATCCCTTTCTCTATGAACAACATATTTATCCAAAGTGAGATTTATTCCAACAATCTTCTTTTAGGACCTTTTGCAAACGTTCTTTCATCTTCACTAAAAGAATCAATGTACTCCACAACAAATTCGATTATTTACCCTTCTTTTACTCGATAAAACCAAAAATCAATGGCTCGAGTGCACTTGTTTTCCAATTCCTTCAGCCTATCAAGTGTGATATGATCCAAAACCACTAGTTCTAGAGGCCTCAAAGCAGTATTTGTAGCAGCCTGCCTTTTCAACCATTCATATAATAAATAGGGAAATTCAACAAAGAAATTCTCATGCATATTAGTGTAGATATTCTTATGATTCCATCACTCCACATTGACTCTCAGACCTTGAGTTTCCCATTGGGAAAACTCATGTTCCTTTGCAGTTAGCCAATCTTGAATTTATTCCTGCGATGGATACCACCTCATTCTTTTCCTTCGTAATACAATACAATACTTTTATGTCTTGGAAACTAAACCATTTGTTGGTTTGTTTCACACATGCATGCATATTTGTCAATGTTGCGGAGTTAAGACCTAGGGTTCATCGAGAGGTGACAAAAAAAACCCAAAGCATTGGCATATCAATCCGTAGTCAAGGCTGAAGAAGGTCTCACATGAAATGATATGAGTATCACATAAACCATCTAGTGTTTTATTGAGGATGAATGGATAAACACACATAGATCCATATGGGTTGATATTCATATGGTTCATTGCAAATTACTTAACAATTAAAAATACATAAAATAAACACTACATTTAATTGAAGAACAAATACGATATAGGTCCAGAATCATTGTAGTTTTATTACCATCATCGTCCATTTAATCACAGACATATATGAAGAAAACCATACACTGACAAAAACAAAGTCTTACTTTTTCCTCAAATAATTCCCCAAAATTGCATTACATTGTCCCATGCACACCATTTCAGACTCTAGTACAAATACAACAGACTCAGACTTACAACAAGAGACATTAAAAAAATATGCTCAGAGCATGATTTTAATGACATTGGTGAACCCACTGACTCATGGCTAAATAAATAGCATCCCAGAACTAGCCAGAACTAGTGAATGAATGAACCCCTTCTTTTTCATTTTTTCTTCCTTTTATATCCTTCTCTTCTCTAACGCGTTGTCTCTTTTATTTCTTCCCCACTTGTTCCTCTAGCTGCCAATCATGCATGCTTCTGTCACCTTCTTTCATTCCATGTAGCCTTTCGAGAATCAGAGCTATGTTAACTACCTTTCCAACTCACCTTATTTTGTCTCCATGTTCCCTCATGCTGCTAGCGGTAATCATTTGGGGAGATTTCCCGAAGATTCTTTTCTTGATTTCGGCGTGCATGTGTCATCTTCTTGATTTCTTGTGCACATAACAAAACTCAGATTGACGCACATTGGTAGACCTAAAACTAGTGCACAAATATCAAAACTCGATCTAGTGTGTGTGCCTCCTTTTATCCTTCACACAACTACTTGAGTGCACACAAAACTGGAATGAGCATGCACAACTTCGTTTGTGCACGTGCACGATATTTACCCAAAACTTTTGATGTCAACATACATTTTTTTTGGTTATGATGATTTAGTTAAGCAATATACATTAGGGGATCCTACTGCCAACAAAATCATCATTAGAGAAGAAGTAGTGTTTAGTGAATCCCCCTCTCATAAAATTAGATGTTGTATAAGTTGAAGTGAAACATGAACAATTACCACAACATCAAGAAATTCAATTGGAGACGCAGTCATCTACAGAAAAAAGGGACCAAGAAGAAGATGTGAAACACCACATCCAACCTTGAGGAGATATACACGGGACAAAAATCCTCCCAAGAAGTATGAAGATTATGTGTCATGTGTTGCATTGATTACTAATGATGGGGAGCCTTCTTGTTATTAGGAAGCAATGGATGATGTTGAAAGTGCCAAATGGAAAATAGCCATGGAAGAAGAAATGAATGCCTTGGAGAAGAACAAAACATGGGGCCTGGTACAACTCTCTAAGGATAGAAGAGTGGTTGGGTGCAAGTGGGTCTACACATTGAAGAAGGGTGTTGATGGTAGAAATGAAAGATACAAATCTAGACTTGTTGCAAAAAGGTATTCTCAAATGGAAGGTATTGGTTTCCATGAAATATTTTCACCATTTTCTAAGCTTGTTTCTATTCATGCTATGTTAGAACTAGTTTCTTTATATGATCTTGAGTTGGAGCAGTTAGATGTTAAAACAATTTTTTTTCATGGAGATTTGGATGAGGAGATAGATATGGAACAAGTAGAAGGTTTTGTTCAATATCTCAAGAAAATATTTTTTTGCAACCTCAAGAAGTCATTGTATGGTCTGAAGCAGTCTCCCAGGCAATGGTACATGATGTTTGATTCCTTCATGGTGAGCCAAAAGTTTACTAGAAGTGAGTATGATCATTGTTCTTACTTCAAAAGTTTCAATGGAATATTCATTATCTTGGTGTTATATGTTGACGATATGATTCTTGTAAGAAAAATCATGGTTGAGATCAACATGTTAAAGGTTCAATTGGCTAGTACTTTTGATATGAAGGATCTAGAAGTAGAAAAATGAATTTTGGGCATGGAAATACACATACAATGGAAAAATGGAAATCTTTGGTTATCACAACAAAAGTATGTGGAGAAAATACTCATGACGTATGGTATGAATGTTGTGAAACATGTGAATGTCCCTTTGGCTTCCCATTTTAATCTTTCATCAGAATTATGTTCTAGCAGTAAAGAAGAAAATCATTACATGCCTCATGTACCTTATGCAAATGCATTAGGATGTTTAATGTATGAGATGGTATGTACTAGACCAAATATTTCACATGCAGTTGATGTTGTCAGTAGATACATGGAAAATGCAAGTAGAGAACATTGGGCAACATTGAAATGGTTGTTTCAGTATCTAAGAGGCATAAGCAATTATTGCATCACCTTTGATGGTTGTAATGATACAGTGTGTGGTTTTGTTGATTGAGATTTTATAGGTGAATTTGAGAAGAGGAGGTATGCTTCAAGATATGTCTTTACTTTTGTAGGAGGATCCATTAGTTGGATGTCAAAGCTTCAAGAAATAGTTTCTTTTTCCACTACCAATGCGGAATATATTTTTGTATCACATGCATGTAAAGAGGAAATTTTGTTAAAGGGTGTTTTGGATGAAATTGGAAGAGTGCAAGACAATGTGTATATATTATGTGATAGTCAAGGTGTTATCAATTTGGCCACCAATCCAGCTTATCACAATAAGACTAAGCATATTGATGTCGAATATGATTTTGTAAGACAGGCTGTTGAAAAAGGTGGAGTAGCTCTTGAGAAGGTCCATACTCGAGAAAATTGTGCAAAGATGTTCACAAAGCTAGTATTGTTATAGAAGTTGCTGTGGACTTTGGCTTCTCTTGGCTTGAAAAATAGTGATGATTGAATTTGTTGGGTGAGATACCAGACAAAGTGTTGTTAAGTTGGAGATTGTTGGGCGGTGACAACACATCTCTTAATGGTTACAACTCATTTCTTCTTCATTGAATGTGGTTGCGATTTCCCAAGCAATTGGTGTTTCATATCCCTGTAAAATTTTGTGAAATGTTTGTTAAATGCAGAATCTTGTGAGATTCTTTATATACTGTAAAACCTTGTTTTTGTTCACCAATTGACATAAGTAATACATATGAATTTCCCCCATTTATTTGTTGATTGGTGTTTTCTATGTTATCATTTTCGTAGTCCATTAATTTACTATTTGTAGGCTCATTAATTCACTAGTTGTAGGCTCGATCGGTTTTGAACATAAAGGGAATCCTTAACTTCTCATACATCAATTTAATAATTAACTAAACTATAATCCTAAAATTAAATTATTATTACTATTTACTTTTACATTCGATAAATCCAATTCCATTATAAAAATCTATATAAGGTCCAATATCTAACCATTTTTTTTTTATATTTTATTCACTCACTTTACCTTATTGTTAATGGAAATTTGTTCTCGGACGTTATTTTCTTTTTTTAGGTTATACACATGGCAAAGTGTTAAACCTTAAAATATCGCTTATACAATGGGTTACTTCCAATTTTGAAAGTAAGGTTGTCAATGGTCATAGTCACTCAAGTTCCACTTCGAAGGAGGGAAGACTTGTAAAGGTCTCCAAGGATATTGGAAGTATGTACTCAATCAACTAGGCGCATGTTCCCATTCTCATCCTCCAAATTGGATCTGGACGGTTAGATAATGATGAGCTTACAATGTTTTGAATGGAGGCTAGAAAAACTTTGAAATTCGATGCCTGATACCCATCATGCTTTATGCATATTGTAAGACCCCTAACTAAAGACGTGTGCGCCTGATTGAATTGACTTTGTGGGTACCTGCAAAAGCTAGAGTTGTTGAACAAAGAAAGTGGTATGAGCGCCCTAGACATAACAAAGTGTAACAATGGTGTCTTTATATCAGATGAGAAGGGGTACCTTGGGCATGCAATGCGTCAAGGGAGAATCAATCGAGATTCCTTGCGACACAAGTCACAGGACATGCGATTTGACTAAGGGTTGAGGGAAAGACTTGGGTGCTCCACCAAACGGATGAATTCGCCAAGGCGTGAGGAGGGAATGCCTAAATAAGTTGGCTCGACTTGGATAAGCACTGCACTCACCCAAACGATGGGTTAGTTGGAAAGATGGGGGCACCAGTGAGGAGTTCGATGGGTCGTCCCAATGATGGAATGAGGCATTCAATGGGTAAGTTGGGCAAGCCACCCGAACACCCCCAGATGAGAGGTCGACCCAACATTTTGAAGGGGCACAACTCATGGGTCATATCAGTTCACCTAGATGGATCATTTGGAGAGCTAGTCCCTATAAAGGCATAAGGGTGCATAACCAAAGATGGCGGCTTGGAAAAGAGCAAGAGGAGCTTTGCGGTTTTGAGGCAAGATTAGAGGAAGACAAGCGAGCTCCATCAAGGATCCAAGTCGCTCCACATGGGAGGACTTGTGCTTCTTTGAGGTGATTATGTGATGGAGATGGGGCAGTCTTTTTTTGGACTGAATTTGTTGTCTAGAAACATAGGTCTGTTGGAGGCATGTGTGAGGCATAAAAGAAATATGTGAAGTCTGTGGTAATGAAGTGAAAACAAGTGTGTAGTTGAGGGCACGTTTGAGGTGCACCGCAAGAGGTTGCAGAGAAAGTTGTGACAAAGAGTCTTGGTGTGATGAATCTATGTATGATTGTCTTTGTGAGGTGAGACGAAGCGTGTGACTTACCCAAGTTGTAAGCCGAGTTGGGAGTGTTGATATTGTAATTGTTTCGCAATAACAAAGACTTAGTCGGGTATTCGGCATGGTTCTTGCCACTATTTTTGTGTGACTTTTGTTTGTTCCAGTGTGCCCTGGAGTAGGAGTGTGACTCCACGGTAACCTAGAATGGAGTATGAGTATGCTCTAAATGAAAAGGAATGGTCCAAACAAAATATCCTTGGTGTTGCAAAGTAACCAAGAAAAAAATGTTGCCATGTTGCACACCCGAAAGAAATACAGATGGCAAGATTTGGCTAAACACACTTTGGGAAGTGACACATACAATACCTTAAAAAACCTTGTTTTTCACGTGAAACCGTAGTTCGTAACGGTCGTTCCAACTCCTCGTATGTTCTTGTCTCCGTGAACTCCAAGTGTCTTCCGTCGCGATGTTAAGCTGTAAGTTCCACTTCCAATGGAAGACTAGGTAAAGGCCCACATAGAGGTTGAAATTATATACTGAAACAATTAGGACCCGCATATCGCATTTGCACGGTGACCAGAGATTTAACATGTTTTCGGATTTAGAATGTGTTGGATGGCGACGGCCAAGACTTTGAAAGTCGATCATTGAATTTATCCGCTCGATTCCACAATAAATTTGGCTGGATTTCAAAAATTAAAACAATAAAACTCCGCTTGCGTATGGTGGTATTGCACTTTAACAAGAAGAAGCAAAACTAGATAGAGATACGTCCACTCCAACGGAGCGCAACAACGGGAGATATATAGAAAATATAATACCAGTAATGGCCGGCTTGTTGACTACTCCTTCACGTCTCTCTTGTCTATGACTACTGGTTTTCCAATTTTTTTATCACTTCAATGTATGGTTTTTTATTTCTTGGCATTTGTCTATACTAATTAAACCATAGATCGGGCGAGATTTGTGGTTGAATATTTATTTATTTATTTATTTTATTATGTCTGGCGGAATCAACAACTAGTTGGGCATGTGCTCTTGTTACACGTGGCCATGTGACACACATTGTAAGTCCGGGAGAGTTGAACTCGAAACCTCATGGAACTTCATTTTCACGGCACTTGCCAATTGAACTGCCCTCGAGGGCCAGATTTCTGGTTCAATATTGTACATAGCTTCTTTGTACAGTTTACTTAGTGTATTCTAATTCAAATTTTTGGTATATTTTTTTAAGCCTATTCTAAAATTTTAACTGAATTTTTTGGTATATTTTAAAAATCAATTTCGGTTTAAAATCTGCTAAAATTTTAAAAGAATTGTTTAAATGAAAAATATCAATTCAAAAAATTGTTGAAATGAAAGATATTAGTGGTTGAGTGGTTGAATTGCACAATCTTGATGTAATAAGAGTTTTACAGATAGCTAAATCCATTTTTGTTTTCAATTTTTTTAAAAGAATTGTTGAAATAATAGTTTTTCATAGAGTTGAATCCATTTAAGTTTTAAAAAAATTGTTGAAATGAAAGATATCAGTTATTGAAATCAAGATTGCACAACCTTGATGAAATAATAGTCCAGGGCACTGAATTTATTTATATTTTCAAAAATGCAATTTAATCAATAAAAAATTTAATTTCATCAATAATTATGTAGTCTTTTTTTGTTTGTTAGAAACCACAACATTTAACATGACTGTGTTTTTGGATGTTTCCTCTCTACTAAACTTACAGTAAAGATATTGAACTCCAATTGCCTAGTAAATGAAACCCACACTTTAACTCATTAAACTAACTAGATTTAACATCAATAATTATGTAGTAAAATTTCAATTATAATAATTGGAAATAAAATCCAAATAAAACCCACACATTAACTCATTAAACTAACTAGATTTGACATCAATAATTATGTAGTAAAATTTCAATTATAATAATGGGAAATAAAACCCTAATCAACGTTTAGAATAGTCCTCTTATTCCAATGATAGTTGAAAAAAAAAACCAGAGACTTCTCGTTTTATTTTTCTCAAAGAGCCATCATGGGCAAAACCACTCTCTTTTCATTTTTAATATTTTTATCAACGAAACTACTCTCTTTTAATTTTTTATGTTTTTCTTGTCAATAATGAATCTTGGGATACATAATATGTTTAAGAAATAATTAGTTATGTATGTGTTTAAATGAGCTGTTGGCTAAGTAATGGTTAAAAATATGTGTTTTTTTGTAACTGGGTGGAAGAGATCTCATACACTAATTTGATGTATGGTTTGATGGTGACCTTAAAAATAAATTATTATTATTATTATATGTTTAAAAAATAAAATGAACAATATTATTATTATTATAATATGTTTAAGAAATAAAATGAACAATAGATATGGTTTAAGAAATAGTTAGTTACTTATGTGCCAAAATGAAATGAACCGTAGAGGAAAACACCCCATTTTAGAAGTAAGAATATCATGATGTTGGACATGGTTTGAAGGTTGGGTTTTGAAAATTCTGTGGTTATATGGATAAATAAGAAGAGATTATGTAATTTGTTTTTTCTTATATATATGTAAGAAGACAAGAAGATACTTAATAGATAATAGATAAATAATGATTTAAGAATATTTTTCAAAACTTTGTAGAATTTAAGAAAGGGTTTAAGATACACATGAAATGAAATTCATTTTAGTATTATTAACATTATGATAATAGTATTATTAACATTATGATAAGGTAGAATATAAAAGTAAAATTTGATTTCAAATTTAATTTAATTAATGTAATAAAGTAATAAAAGATAATTATGTTATGTACATAAACAAATAACATGTGGTAGATTTGAGAGATTGGGAGAAGGAAGTCAACTCATTTATGGGAATCAAGTGCAACAAAATTTTGGAGTTTTGTTATTCAACTTGATCTAGTAAAACATTTTATGGAGCATATCGTATCCCCTCTAAATATACCAAAAGTGTAGTAAAGCCCCTTCATTGATTCTTCTCCCTAAATATATTTTTTTATGAGCCTGGGAGAATCTTCTAGAAATTCTTAAATTGGAAATAGAACAAGGTAGTGTTTATGCTATTAGTTTCAAGAAGAATAATTATAGTTCTCTAAAGGAGTAAGACTCAATGAAACATTGGTTAGAAGAAGCACAAAAAAACCAAGCATTTGGTATTTATTTATTTTTATGAAATTTTTTTTTTTTTAAGAAGTTTGTTTGTTCTATTAGTATGTAAGACAATATATCTACTTAATTAGAATATAGGGTATTTTTTAACCGCAATATTTTATGAATAAAACTTGGTTTCAATGTGAGTGGGAGTGGCACAATATATTAAAGAAAACACTAGTGAGAGATATATTAAAGAAAACACTATAATGTTTTTTATAATATATCCCCCCACCCCTACAGGGATATATTAAAGAAAACACTATAATGTTTTCTCTAATATATTCCCCCACCATTAAAAAAAAATTATAATGTTTTATCTAATATATCTCCCCACCTCCAATGAAGATGGGGTGGGAGTTGGGTGGAAGTGGGGTGGGAAAATAATTCTCATATTAAGGAAAACAAACATGTGAGGTATATATTAGAGAAAACATTCTAATATATCCCCTAATATTTTTTCTAATATATCAACACAATATTTGTTTTTTAATATATTCAATACCCAAACAAATACCATATTTATATTCATATTTGAGTGCATCTAAAATTAAGTACATGTATGTTAATTGTTTTTTTTTTTTTAAAGATAAAGTGTGTCCATGTATAATTAAACACATGTAACATGTATATATGATAAAGTCGTATATGATTTTCATTATTAAACACATGTAATATTGGAAATTTGATTGGAGATATTATTTTCCTTTTCCAGCTTATATATGGTAATGTTTTAAACCTTAAATTTTATTGTGGATGAAACAAAAAAATATTAATATAAATTTAGACTAAATCATTATTTTTTGTTATTTAAAATCTATTTTTATATGTAAAAATAAATTTAGCATTCTGAAAATCTTTAGAAAATTCTAATTATATAAAAATAATCATTCAAAATATTACATTTCATAAAATGTTTAGACTAAACTATCCAATAAGTTTACTTTCAAATTCCATTTGGAAAAAAGGTTATTAATGTTCACTGAAGTTGCACTTCGAAGGTAAAGCTAAGTGAAAACTGCCTCTCTGGAATTTGAAAAAAAGGTTATTAATGTTCACACTGAAGTTGCACTTCGAAGGGAAAACTAAGTGAAAGCTGCCTCTCTAAAGATATCTTGGAAGCATGTACTGAATCAACTAGGCCCACGTTCCGGATCTCATCCTCCAAATTGGTTGGATTTGGACTGCTAGGTCGATTATGAGCTTTACAATGTTTTGAATAGCTGCTGGAAAAACTTTGAAAGTCGATGCTCACATACCACCATGGTGTATGCACATTGCATACAATACCTAAAACGCCTTGTTTATTTGTGTGTATAAATTAAACTGCGAAATCCACAATAAAATTGGATAGAATTCAAATTCAATGACAACGTTGGGTTTCACGTGAAACCCTAGTTCGGAGTGCACGTTCCAACAGCTCGTATTCTTTTGTCTCCATGGGTTTCACGTGAAACCCTAGCTCGGAGTGCACGTTCCAACTATCAACTCAAATGCGGCTGCTACACAAAGTTAGGGGGACGAATTCAAATTTCGACGTGTCTTGGGGTCCACACTTCTGTCTCATCCATACTATTGTTGCTCCATGAAGCTTTGGAGTAGGTTAACTTCGTAGCAATTTAATTTTTTTTTGAGTTTAGTTTTTCAGGCAAAAAAAAAAGGGGGGGTTTGAATCTGGTTAGATTTTTAGGGTAGTTTGAATTTTGCATGGATCAAAATTCCATGCATTTCAGAATCTTATTTTAAAGGTTTTGCCTCATTTTAAACGAATTCAAATGCTCAAAAAAATTAATTATCAGAACTCTGGATTAACTGAAAATTTAAAAACATGTTGCCAAACAACCTAAACAACTTACAGAAAAAATAACTAGGGAGAAAAGATTGCTCCAAATTAACCCACTCCCAAATGTTTTTACCACCTAAATAGAAAATTCAGAGAGGAGAACGTTGATCAATATTTTTTCAGCAAACAATGATTGTGAATTGAGGTACTGTCTAATTAACGTACGGTTGGAGAAAACCGGTTATTATTTATAGATTCTCACATTACTGGTTATCGTAATTTTGGGATGTTATTTTTCTTTGTCACTTATACACGTGTGGATGTTTAGAGTTGAAAAAGTCCAACTTGGATATTACAAAAGCGCAATATAACAAAATACAACTTATTTGGATGGTCTTCCTTGCACGCGCAGGTGGGTTGGATAAGTTGCAATTCCGTGGTGAGGTTGTGCCACTTGTAGGGGAAGACTGGGTCAACGCCCACATAGAGCTTGGAATTATCCATTGAAACAACTACGACCCGTTCATTGCATTTGGACGGCGAAGAGACATTTATAATGTTTTGGATGCCGATGGCAAAGACTTCCAGAGTCGATGCCCAGTCCCCATCATGATTTCGACATACAATGTCTCTCTAGTCCTGAATCAAATAATTAGATTAAATAATTAATAGAGTTAAACCATTTCTAACATGAATTATGACCAACATGGGAAGATTATTTTATATGTTATAGATAATCAATAGAAATGTAACCCAAATACTTTGTCAAGAAAGTATATTTATGTTAAATCTTTAAATCATAAGAATGTGAAGTAAGTTAAAATAAAAAATTTAATTAATCTACTTGGTTTATGATGAAACATGATAGGTGAACTTCCATGAACTTGGTTTATGATGAAACATGATAGGTGAACTTCCATGAAATATATGTAGAATTCACTGACAGATCAATATCATATCACCTGAGCTTATATTGTAGGTTTTAAATAGTTTAATTTCACATGAGCTTATATTGTAGGTTTTAAATAGTTTAATTGTAATTCAATAGTTGGAAATATTACGGAGGATATGTGCATGTAACATAATCTGTTAAAATTTTCGGATGGGGTGACACATGGACCACACACGTTGTCAGATGGGGAATTTATGAGGGCAGTTAAAGCCCCTCATCGCCACCCTCCTCCCATGTCGAGTCGTGGTGGTTAGTTTGCATAAGTGCCAAGGTTTAGTGCATTGGATCTTAATGGAGACCCAGGCTCGGCTCCTCGACATCAGTACGATTTCGGTTATGTCCATTATTCCTACACTAATGGCTACCAGATCCATCAAATCCTTCAGTCTCTTGGTCTTTTTGTCCTATGGGAAGTTCTATATTGGGCACTTGGGTGCTATGCACAGTATCATTTTGTTTGTTCTCCTCCACAACTTAGCTCGCACCGCTGGTGTATTTGTTTGCTTGGTACTCTGTTCAGCCATGCCATGAGAAAGAGGCAAGCTTTGGTGAGGGACAACCTACTACAGTCAGTTTGGCAGACACAATCGCTTGAGACAAACCTCTCGAGCTCTCATACCAGGCGGCTCGGTCAGAGTCAAACCATCCAGGTTCTTCTAGTTAGAATTGGTTTGAATAGGCTCAACCAGAGCCCCGCCCTTTCAGTAAAGAGGGTCTGCATGGTGGGTGCCCGGTGGAAGAAGAAATTCCTCCCAATTAGGAGAAAATTTTTCCTTTCCTGTCGTCAACCACCTTGGAGCACCGGTTTCCCACCTGCACCACCATTCCTTTCCAAGAGCCAATCGAGATGGGTTACATCATGGAAGAAGAAGTCTCACCTCGGGAGGATCACTCGGGACAGAATTCAGCTGCTACCATGGACGAGGACCCTGTCACAGATTCCATCACTGCAAATCAATCTATTGTTGCTACCATGGATGAATACCCTGATGATGAACATACTCACCCAACTCCCAGCTCTTGCAGACTCACAAAAGACCACCTAGTCTTGATCTTTGAGATGAGAAAGGACCTGGTAGAGCAACACCACCACCAGAGCATCTTCAACAAGCTTATGGATGCCATGCCTAACTCCCTGTGAAGCGAGCCTAAGAAGGGTCGATGTCGGACTTGCCGCCAACCTTTAATATTTTGACTCCGTCAAGTTGGACACCCGAGTTCACCCCATGTCTAACATTTTCACAGGTTTTCTCTCTAGTTTAATGGATAATATTTTACAATTTTTGCATACAATAGTCTCTGGTTCAGGTTCGATAGGTGGTTGGGGCACTGAGTGCACCGCCTGATCTAGTTTCATCTTCAACCTTCTTAGTGTCACATAGGTGACACACTCTTTCATCCCATGGCATTTTAGGAATTGACCAACGCCTAGTTTCACTCTAGAGCTCGTGATGTTTATTTTTTTCTTTACACTTGTCAAAACAACTAGATAATTTTGATCTTCTCGATTAAGGTTGATTACATACTTATAATACCTTAACTTTCATTTTTCCTCTAACTCTTTATCACACAACATTTTCTCCTTAAATTTTGATGTGACATTTTTTTTAATAGTATCTTTATTCTACAAAATGGTGTTTTCCATGATTCCCCAATTGTTTAGCCAAGACCGGGTATATTTATGCCATTTTATCTTGAGTTGATGGTGCTTACGACTTGATTTTGAAAGTAGGGTTGTGAATGGTCATGGTCACCCAAGTTCCACTTCCAAGAGAAGACTAGTAAAAGTCTCCAAGGATATTGGAAGTATGTACTCAATCAACTAGGTGCGTGTTCCCATACTCATCCTCCAAATTGGATTTGGACGGTTAGATCGATGATGAGATTTATATTGTTTTGATGGAGACTGGAAAAACTTTGAAATTCGATGATCGCTACCCAACATACTTTATGCACATTGTAAGACCTCTGGCTAAAGACGTGCGTTCTTGATTGACTTGACGTTGTGGGGACCTACCAAAGTTGGGGTTGCTGAACAGAGCAAGTGGTATCAGCGTGCCATACTTAACAAAGTTTAAAAATGGTGTATCTATATCAGGCAAGATGGGATTCCTTGGGCATGCGATGCACCAAGGGAGACTCAATCGAGATTCCTTGTGACACAAGTTGGCTCGACTTGGATAAGTGTCGCACTGACCCAAATGATGGGATGGTTGGGAAGATGGGGGTGCCAGTTAGGAGCTTGATGGGTCATCCTGATGACAGAATGAGGCATTTGGTGGGTCAGCTAGGCAATCCACCCGAACACGCCCACATGAGAGGTCGACCCAACATTGCGAAGGGGCACGACTCATGGGTCATGTCGATTCACCTAGACAGAAAATTTGGGGAGCCAATGTTTATAAAGGCACAAGGATGCACAACCGAAGAGGGCAGCTTGGAATAGAGCAAGAGGAGCTCTGCGGTTCTAAGGAAAGATTAGAGGAAGACGAGCGAGCTCCATCAAGGAGCCAAGTCATTCAACATGGGAGGGCTTGTGCTTCTTTGAGATGATTTTGTGATGGAGATGGAGCGACCTTATTTTTGACTAAATTTGGGGAAGTCTAGAAATGCAGGTCTATTGGAGGCATTTGTGAGGCAGAACCGAAATATGTGAGGTCTGTCGTAACAAAGAAACAACAAGTCTTTGATTAATGACACGTCTGAGGTGCACAGTAGGAGGTTGCAGAGATAGTTGCGACAAAGAGTCTTGGTCTGATGAATATGTGTATAAGTGTCTTGGTGAGGTGAGACGAAGCATGTGACTTACCCAAGTTGTAAACCGAGCCGAGAGTGCTCATATTGTAACTCCTTCGCAATAACAAAGACTTAGTTGGGTATTAAGCAGGGTTCGTGTCGCTATTTTTGTATATCTTTCGTTTGTTAAATTGTTATTCTCTTGGTTTCTCATGTTCATGGATGTATGTTTATATATTACTAACTGTTAAATTGTTAACAATTGTCTAAGTATACAAGAGTTGGAGTGGAGTAGGAGAGTGTATCAGGGAACTAAATCTTGAGAGTATCAGGGAAAACAAGGAGAATAATGGCTACCAAATATTCATGAAAATTAAGAGATCGATGCCCATGAACAACTCTTGATAAGTTGAATGTATGGTTTTTTATTTCCTCGCATTTGTCTATACTAATTAAACCATAGATCGGGTGAGATTTCTGGTTCAATATTGTACATAGATTCTTTGTACAGTTTACTTAGTGTATTTTAAACATTTTACTTGAATTTTTTGGTATTTTTTTAGTGTATTCTAAACATTTTAATTGAATTTTTTGGTATATTTCTTAAATCAGTTTCTGTTTAAAATCTGTTAAAATTTTAGAAGAATTGTTGAAATGAAAAATATCAGTAGTTCGAAGAATTGTTGAAATGAAAGATATCAGTGGCTGAGTGGTTGATATTGCACAATCTTGATGTAATAAGAGTTTTACAGAGAGCTAAATTCATTTTTGTTTTCAAAGGTTTTTAGAGGAATCATTGAAATAACAGTTTTCATAGAGTTGAATCCATTTATGTTTTTAAAAACTTGTTGAAATGACATGTATCATTTTTTGAAATTGAGATTGCATAACCTTGATGAAATAATAGTCCAGGGTACTGAATCCATTTATATTTTGAAAAATACAATTTAATCAATAAAAAAATCCAATTTCATCAATAATTAGGTAGTTCTTTTTTGGGTTTGTTAGAAACCACAACATTTAACAGGGCTGTGTTTTTCTTTGTTTCCTCTCTTGTAAACTCACAATAAAGATATTGAACTAGGGTTTCCTAGCAAACGAAACCCACAACATTTTATTTCCTAGCAAGATTTGACATCAATAATTATGTAGTAAAATTTCAATGATAATTGGAAATAAAATCCTAATCAATGTTTAGAATAGTCCTTTTTTATTTTAGTGATAGTTGAAAACAAGGACTATTGACACTGCTAGAATAGTCCTTTTTTAATTATACATATGATGATGATGATGATAATTAATTTCCACTAAAAACGAAAGCATTAGGAGAGTCTTTCCAAGATCACCATAGAGGTTAGGAAGGTTGGTAGGATGACAAATATTTTGAAATGATATATAATCTAGATATATGCTCGACAATCTATGAAAAAGTGTTTTTCATCTTCAACCTTCTTAGTGTCACAAAGGTGACACACTCTTTCATCCCATGGCATTTTAGGAATTGACCAACGCCCAATTTCACTATAGAGCTCGTGAGAATTTGTTCTTATCTTAGTAATGTTTATTTTTTTCTTTACACTTGTCAAAACAACTCTAGATAATTTTGATCTTCGGGATTAGGGTTGATTACATCCTTATAATACATTACTTTTCTTTTTTCCTCTAACTCTTTATCACACCACATTTTCTCCTTAAATTTTGATTTGACGCTTTTTTTAATAGTATCTTTATTCTACAAAATGGTGTTTTCCATGATTCCCCTATTGTTTATCCAAGACCCAGTATATTTATGCCATCCTTGCTTGAGTTGATGGTGGTTACGACTTGATTTTGAAAGTAGGGTTGTAAATGGTCATAGTCACTCAAGTTCCACTTCCAAGGGAAGACTAGTAAAAGTCCCCAAGGATCATGGAAGTATGTACTCAATCAACTAGGTGTGTGCTCCCATTCTATTCCTCCAAATTGGATTTGGACGGTTAGATCGATGATGAGATTTATATTGTTTTGAATGGAGACTGGAAAAACTTTGAAATTCGATGCTTGCTACCCAGTATGAGTTATGCACACTGTAAGACCTTTGGCTAAAGATGTGTGTTCCTAATTGACTTGACGTTGTGGGGACCTGCAAAAGTTGGGGGTGTTGAACAAAGAAAGTGGTATGAGCATGTTGGACATAACGAATTTTAACAATGGTGTATTTATATTAGGCGAGATGGGATGCCTTGGGCATGCGATGCACCAAGGGAGATTCAATCGAGATTCCTTGTCACACAAGTTAGCTCGACTTGGATAAGCGTCGCACTCACCCAAACGATGAGATGGTTGGGAAGATGGGGGCACCAATAAGGAGTTCGATGGGTCATCCTGATGACAAAATGAGGCATTTGGTGGGTCAACTGGACAAGCCACCCAAACACGCCCACATGAGAGATTGACCCAAAATTGCGAAGGGGCATGACTCATGGGTCATGTCGATTCACCTAGAGAGATCATTTGGGGAGCCAATGTTTATAAAGGCACAAGTGTTCAGAACCAAAGAGGGCAGGCTGGAATAGAGCAAGAGGAGCTTTTTAGTTCTAAGGCAAGATTAGAGGAAGACGAGCGAGCTCCATCAAGGAGCTAACTCCTTCCACATGGGAGGACTTGTGGTTCTTTGAGGTGATTTTGTGATGGAGATGGGATGACCTTCTTTTTGACTGAATTTAGGGAAGTCTAGAAATGTAGGTCTATTGGAGGCATGTGTGAGGCAGAACCGAAATATGTGAAGTCTGCGGTAATAAAGAAACAACAAGTCTTCGATTGATGGCACATCTGAGGTGCATAGTAGGAGGTTCTGGAGATAGTTTTGACAGAGAGTCTTGGTCTGATGAATATGTGTATAAGTGTCTTGGTGAGGTGAGACGAAGTGTGTGACTTACCCAAGTTGTAAACCGAGCCGAGAGTGCTCGTATTGTAACTCTTTCACAATAACAAAGACTTAGTTGGGCAATAAGCAAGGTTCGTGCCACTATTTTTGTATGGCTTTCGTTTATTCCATTGTTATTCTCTTGGTTTCTCATGTTCATGGATGTATGTTTATATATGACTAAGTGTTAAACTCTTAACAATTGTCCAAATATACAAGAGTTGCAGTGGAGTAGGAGAGTGTGATTCATTGGTAACCTTAAATAAAGTATGGATATGTTCTAGGTGAAGAGGGATAGTCTAAATGAAGTATCCTTAGTATTCCCAAAAAGCTAACAAAAAACGTTGCAATGATGCACACCCACAAAAGTACAGGAAGTACAATATCTCAAGATTTCACTAAACACACGTTGTTAAGTGACACATACAATACCAAAAACACCTTGTTTTTCACGTGAAACCGTAATTCGGAACGGTCGTTCCAACTCCTCGTATGTTATTGTCTCCATGAACTCCAAGTGTCTTCCGTCGTGATGTTAAGTTGTAAGTTCCACTTCCAATGGAAGACTAGGTAAAGGCCCACATAGAGCTTGGAATTCTATACAGAGATTTAGAATGTTTTCAGATTTAGAATGTGTTGGATGGCTACGGCAAAGACTTTGAAAGTCGATCATTGAATTTATCCGCTTGATTGGATTTCAAAAATTAAAACAATAAAACTCGGCTAGGCGTATCGTCGTATGGCACTTTAACCAGAATAAGCAAAACTAAATAGAGATACGTCCACTCCAACGGAGCGCAACGACGGAAGAGATGTAGCAAATAGAATACCAGGAATGGCCGTCTTGTTGACTACTCCTTCACGTCTCTCTTCTCTATGACTACTGGTTTTACAATTTATATAATACGTCTCTCCATGCTTCGATTTGCTTGTTAATAACAAATCATCTCCATGCTTCGATTTGCTTGCTCATAACAAATCAGATAAATTATGGGCAACCATACGTCCTGCGTGATGGTGGGCAATAACAACGAAACCATCCAGCTGGTTCGCTCAGACGGCAGCATTACGATAGTTCCTAAATCCGTCAAGGCGGGCCAAATCATGCAGGAATTCCCTCAACATTTACTCTGTTGTTCCGATTCAGTCTACATCGGGCAGAAGACGCCCTCGCTTTCTCCAGACGATCAACTAAAGGAGGGCAACCACTACTTTCTTCTGCCCGATCACTTCTTTCAGTCTCCGTTTTCTCTTCTAACGTTGGCTTCCTTACTATCACCGCCGCCTACAAAAGTTTCTCTTTCTCCCACTTCCCGCGCATCTTCGGCTATCCGCAGTATCGGATATGCCTCTTCTCTCTGCCAACCGTTTGACATACAGAAGAACGATGTCGGCGGAGGACTTCGGATCAGAGTCCGCTCACGGTTTATTACAAAGTTTATGGAAGACGGGAGGGTTAACGTGGATGAACGCGGGAGTACGGTGCCCACGGCGTCTGCAGATGATGATGACACTAGGCTCTGCAATACTCCTGAATTGCAAAAAGCTTATAAGCAGTTGGTGAAGTCCAAAGGTCACTGCTGGGAACCGAAGCTTGAGAGTATCAGGGAAAAGAAGGAGAATATCGGCTACCAAATATTCATGAAAAAGAGATCGATGCCGATGAACAGCTCCTGATAAGCTGAATGTATGTTTTTTTATTTCTTGGTATTTGTCTATACTAATTAAACCATAGATCGGGCGAGATTTCTGGTTCAATATTGTACATAGCTTCTTTGTACTGTTCACTTAGTGTATTCTAAACATTTTACTTTAATTTTTTGATATTTTTTTAAGGGTATAATTGTGTTTTTGGGTATATTTCTTAAATCAGTTTCTGTTTAAAATCTGTTAAAATTTTAGAAGAATTATTGAAATGAAAAATATGAGTAGTTGGAAGAATTTTTGAAATCAAAGATATTTATGGTTGAGATTGCACAATTTTGATGTAATAAGAGTTTTACAGAGAGATAAATCCATTTTTGTTTTCAAAATTTTTTCTAAGAATTGTTGAAATAATAGTTTTTCATAGAGCTGAATCCATTTATGTTTTAAAAAAATTGTTGAAATGAAAGGAATCAGTTGTTGAAATTGAGATTGCAGGACAGTAATGAAATAACAGTCCAGGGTACTGAATCCATTTATACTTTATATGTTCAAAAATGCAATTTCATCAATAAAAAAATCGAATTTCATCAATAATTATGTAATCTTTTTTTTTTTTTTTTTTATGTTTCCTCTCTACTCATAGTAAGGATATTGAATGGGTTTCCTAACAAATTAAATTCACAACTTAATCCATTAAGCTAGTCAAATTTGACATCAATAATTATGTAGTAAAGTTTCAATGATAATTGAAAATAAAATCGATTAAGTTAGTCAAATTTGACATCAATAATTAAAATTATGTAGTAAAATTTCAATGTTAATTGAAAATAAAATCATAGAATAGTACTTTTTTATTTCAGTGATATTTGAAAACAAATCCACAGACTTGTCCTTATAATTTTTTCAAATAACCATGATATTCATGGGAAAATCATTCTCTTTTCATTTTTAATGTTTTTCATCAGCAAAACTACTCTAGTCTCTTATAATTTTTTCAAATAGCCATGATAATCATGGGCAAAATCAATCTCTTTTCATTTTTAATGTTTTCATCAGCAAAACTACTCTCTTTTAATTTTTAATGTTTTTCTTGTCAATAATGAATCCTGGGCTAGCAATATGTTTAAGAAATAATTAGTTACGTATGTGCCTAAATGAACCGTTCTCCACGTAACATGTTTAAGAAATAGTTAACTACGCATGTGCCAAAATGAGCCGTAGATATGATGTTTAAGAAATAGTTAGTTACGTATGTGCCAAAATGGAATGAGCCGAAGATATCACGTTGTCACTATTGACGAAAACACCTCATTTTAGAAGTAAGAATAGCATGATGTAGGACATGGTTTGAAGGTTGGGTTTTGAAAATTCTGTGGCTATCGGTAACCCATGTTATGTGATGTGAGGATGTTATATGGATAAATAAGAATTGATTATGTAATTTGTTTTTCTTTTATATATATATATATATATATTT
>ML788792.1:414970-426576 GCA_009831015.1 Picea engelmannii
ATGATGTTCGATGATGTCATACCTGACTTTATCACTGTTCTGCTCCACTTGATTGCTCTGTCTGTTCTTCTGTTTTTCAAGATCTGAGCACCATCCCCATTCTCTGCATAGATACTCTTCTGTTCAAATTCGCTGCTGCCCTCTGATCCTTCTTTCCACTTGAATCACCACCACGACCTCCAATAGAAACCCCAAAAAAAATTCCAACAACAACAACAACCTATCTCTTCTCTGTATCGTGTATTTATAGCGTCTGTGCACCTTCTGCATGCAATGTTTGCCATCCTCTGCATGCGGACTCTGTGTCGTTATCCTCCACCTCTTCAGTCCTCTATCTGATCATCATCTTGACTTTTTAAGTTCTCTGGTGATTACACAGCGGTCTTCTTCAACTTCTATGGCAGACGTCTTCAATGGCTTCTAGTAGTATCACTGTGTCGTGCCTCAGTAGCCCTCCGATCACTTCTTGATCCAACGGTTCAGATCAAATCGGGATTTCATATATATATCGCGATTTCGGAATTTTTCGATGACATAAAAATTATGTCCACGGGATTCGTGATTTCCCGATTTGCGATGCACTTCAGCCCTCCTAGCTGAGCCTTGGTCCATGTGACCGTCATATCGTGACCACAACCTTACCCCATTGGAGCTACGAGGTTTGTGATGCCTCTGTCCTCCTTCTCTGCTATGCTGACAGTTGTTCCCCACTTATCGGGGTTTCACGGATCGCGATTTCACAATACACAAATCTCTTGTCATCGAGATCTCTGATTTCCCGATGTATAACGTGTCGACGGTGCTCTATCCTTTGCCACGCGTCCTTCCAAATAGATGGCTCTGATCTTTTCGGGGTTTCGAGACCTGCAAGTCCCGATGCCTGGTGTCTCGGATCTCCGATACGGACGATCGTGCGACACGTGTCCTTCTTCAGACGGACGGCTCAGATTAACTCTCGGGGTTTCGAGATTTACGTTGACATTATGTTTATGTCCATGGAATTCATGATTTCCCTATTCGCGATGTGCTTTAGCCCTCCTGGATGAGCCCTGGTCCATGTGACCGTTACCCGTGACCGCCTCCTTATCTCTCACAGCCGGCCTCCACTTATCAGGGTTTCGCGGATCGCGATTCTGAATTGCACAAAACTCTTGTCAACGGGATCCCCGATTTCCCGATGAACAAAATGATGATGGCGCCTTGATCTTCGACACCTGTCCCTCAGTTGGACGGTCCCGATCCCTTCGGGATTTTGAGGCTTTCGATGTCAAGTGACTTTGTCATCCCAAAGTCCCGATCCCCGATACTCCTTTTAGATAATCAATGGTCCAGATCACTTCTAGCTCGACGACTCAGATTACATCGCAAAATCGCATATCGTGATTTCAGAGTTTCTGTTGTAGTGTGTTCTTAACATATCAAAGTCCCGATCATCGATGCCTATGCTGATGTCACACGTGGTTTGACACGTGTTAGATCCTACCACGTGTCACTCTGATTTGTGAATTGCATGAGCCTAAAGTGTTAGATCTTCCTGACACCTGTCATCCTCTGATTGTGCCACGTGTCCCTGGGTGACGTGGTCTACCGACATGAGTTGGATCAATGGTCTAGATGCAATCTTGGCTCAACGACTGTGATTTCATCGCGAAATCGCATATCGCAATTTCGGGGTTTTCGTTGTCATTGTTCACGATCCTCGTGAAACTCCAATTCCCGATTCTCCGATGAAGCCTCCCGGCTGCCACACGTCCATACGAATGAACGGTCCAGATCCCTGCTTGATTTTAACGGCTGCGATCATATCGCGAAATCGGAGTTTCCGTTGTCAAGTGTTCTTTGCATTTTGAAATCGCGATCCCCGATTCTCCGATGGCTTATCTCCCTCGCAAATTCTGCATATCTGACAGTTGTCGGGGTTTTCTTCCAATATGACGGCTGAGATCGCTTATTTTCTGCGCTTAACTCCTGCGCTTAACATCTGCGCAACTTCTCCCGATCCAACAGCTGTCGGGATTTCCGAGTGAGATCCGACGGTTCTCGGTCTCTTTCCTATGCTTCTTGCACATATAAGACTGCTATTCCTCCTGAGCTTAATTTCCTTTGTCTTCTGTTTTCCTGTCATCTTCATTGTTGTACTTTCCATCAATGACAAGCATATGCTAACTGTTACACATTTCCAACAAAGCCAACCACAACCCCTTTCAGGTGGGGTTGGGATTTCAACCATTGGGTCCTATGGATGTTGAACAACCCCTTGCATCCACATAGACATAATCATCCCATGCTCAACTCAACGTAAAAAAATTCACCCAATTCATCGAATGAATCCAATACATCTTCCAACATGTTCGGGATATTTTGCAGAAGTCCAATGCGAAGTACAAGTAGTTCCATGATCAACACCGGGTGCGACACAAATTTTAGGTGGGAGATAAAGTTTTATTGGACTTGCAGAAATAATGCCTTACATGGCCCCATCAGAAGCTCCATCCACTCCACTATGGACCTTACACCATCACCAAGGTTGTGGGTGACAATTCTTTTGAGCTCAAATTTCCTCCCTTCCTTGGATTGCACCTAGTGTTTAATGTGGACCTCTTTCAACCATAATTTCCACCATTATTGGACAACTCAGAGATAACAGAACAATTGACATCGACAGAGATCAACCCTGACTACATGGAACATGAATCCCTTGATTAGATCGTGGACACAGAGGTCAAATGAAGTTTCCAAAATAATATTAACCTTTATCGTCTTATCAAAGTGGGGCAGCTCCTACACCAAGGCAAGTGGCTCACCCGAGGCCAAATTCAACATAAATTTCCTCATATGATGGGGGAACTCAAAGAAATCGGGAATATTGACTCCTAATGTGGTAGGATTGATCCAGGTGGATATCTATGGCCACCCACCTATTCCAACTAGCTTACACATAGTTTTCATCTTGACAGGTTTTTCTATCTTTTCGGGTCCTAAACTTTCGGGGTTGTTTTGAGGCGTTAAACAACATTTTTTGGGATCGCCACAATAACAATAAGATTGAATTTAGATTTTTCTAGAAATATGTGTATTCCTCGAATATTCCTTTCCAATGGGATATCATGTGCCTAAAACAGATATTGTATGCAAAAGTTACGACCCGTGGAAGTTGATGTACCAACTTACCCCATCGGGGCCCACATGACTTTTGGTGCTTCATGTCCTAGGGTTAGGTTTTTGGATTCCTAGCGTGTTCTTATTACTTCTTTATGATAAAAATGTCTGGATGCCTCATTGTAATGTGCTCAGACGAATGCACGTAGCCACCACATCTCTTCTTGGATATTAGCTACCACCATCCTAGCAAAGATTGTTTTCATTATGCATTTTACAGTTTCAACAGATTTCTTTATTGAATAGAATTCAAGTTTCACTGTATCTTTGTTACTGTTCATTGTATAATTTTTTTAATGTGATGGATTCTTCTCATAAATTTGGATCAGAACCAATAAAAATTATTCAACAATTCCCCAATCTCCAACCTTGAAGAAAATGCTACATTTTAGGGGGTGGGGGGGTCACATTAGGTTCCTGGCCTCCCTAACCCCCTAAGTATATGGATATGTTTCTATGTACATATTCCATCACTAGTAAATAAGGCCCATGTATTAGTGTGAAAGAAATAAATTTAAGAATGCTTACTAGAAGGTTCTGCCTACTGGAAATTTCCTTCTCTAGAATGTTCTTAGGAGGTAGAAAGTACTATATAATATGTAGAAGCAATGAAAAATATGTCTTGTGAAGTTATTTTTAATCAAAGCTCTTCTTAATTAGAGGTTTCCCCTTGAAAGAGTCAAGTGAACATTGCTACAACTCAATAAAGGTATAATATTATATTTCTTATTTTGTCTATTGTGGATTGCAAACTTGTTCTTTTTTCTATGAACCTCAATAATATCTATAATTTTTTCTCTAAATATTTCCAACAAAGTTACCAAAGAAAACTCTAAAAAGTTCTTGTTTTTTTAGGGGTCCCATTTTTTACCTCGTTTTGAAAAGTCGTGCTATAGCACCCCCACCACTCTTTTTAGTATTTTTTTTTATATTTTAAATATTCTTATCCATAATGTATCCACATTTTTTAATGCTTATTTTTTCAACTATTTTAAAATTTTTCTAAATGGATTTTTTTTAGTGGCCTTTTTTTTATCATTTTTCGAGGCTTTTTTCAATGTTAAAAATGTTGTATACTATTCAATTTTTTGAAACTAATATTTTTCATATAATTATGTCTCCTTTATTAATTTATGGTAAAATATGGTGTAAAAATTATTTTTTAACACATTTTTTAACATGCCAAATAAAGCAATTTTATGGATGTAATTGAACAAAAAAAAGTGATTTAAAAAAAATAATTAATATTTTTTTCTATATTTTTATACATTTGAAGTAAAAAAAGGAAATATTTGATGTCATTTTCTCTAGTATATTGATTCGCATACAAATAAAATTAAAAGGAAAATAATAAAAAACAATTCATCATAAAATAACAATAGATACATGTTCATTCTTATTTTAAAATGTGAAAGTAAAAACATTACAGGTATAGCTCATGAAAAATTTGCAAATTGTTGATCAAGGATTCAAGACATTAGTGAAAGTGGGATAAGGTGAAGATTTTAGGGCATAAGGAGACTATTCTTGATAAGACAGGTAGGATTAATAGGAGATGATTGAATTTGTTGGATGAGATATTAGACAAATTGTTATTAAGGTGGAGATTGTTGGATGGTGACGACACATCTCTCAATGGCTACAAATCATTTCTTGTTCCCTGAATGTGGTTGTGGTTTCCCAAGCGATTGGTGTTTGATATCCCTGTAAAATCTTGCGAAATGTTTGTTAAATGCAGAAGCTTGTGAGATGTTTCGTATACTATAAAACCTTGTTTTTGTTCACCTATTGATAAAAACAATAAAGATAACTTGCCCCCATTTATTTTTTGTTTGATGTTTGGTATGTTATCATTTTCTTTGTCCATTAATTCACTATTTGTAGGCCCATTAATTCACTGGTTATAGACTCGGTTTTGAACATAAGGGGAGTCCTTAATTTCTCATACATCAATTTGATATTTAAATAAACTATAATCTTAAAATTATATTATTATTATTATTATTATTATTTACTTTTATAATTTGATATTTAACTAAAATATAGTCCTAAAATTAAATTATTATTATTATTTATTTTTACATTTGATAAAGACAATTCCATTATAAAAATATGTATAATTTCCACTCTCTAACAAAAAAAAATTGAAATTTTATTCACTCAGTTTCTAATTTCCACTATCTAACAAAATTTTTTGATATTTTATTCACTCATTTTGATATGGTAATGGAAATTTTTCCTTACACGTTATTTTCCTTTTCTAGGTTATACACGTAGCAAATTGTTAAACATTAAAATCTCGCATATAGAATGGGTTACTTCCAATTTTGAAAGTAGGGTTGTGAATGATCATAGTCACTGAAGTTCCACTTCCAAGGGAAGACTAGTAAAAGTCTCCAAGGATCTTGGAAGTATGTACTCAATCAAATAGGCACGTGCTCCCATTCTCATCCTCCAAATTGGATTTGGACAATTAGATCGATGATGAGCTTTATAGTGTTTTGAATGGAGACTCGAAAAACTTTGAAATTCGATGCCAGCGACCCACTGTGCTTTATGCATAAGACCTCGTGCGTGCCTCATTTACTTGACGTTGTGGGACCTGTGAAAGATGGGGTTCTTGAATAGAGCAAGTGGTATGAGCGTGCTAGACTTAACAAAGTGTAACAATGGTGTATTTATATCATGCGAGATGGGATGTCTAGGGCATGTGATGCGCCAAGGGAGACCCAATCAAGATTCCTTGTGATACAAGTTGGCTCGACTTTGGATAAGCGTCACACTGACCGAAACGATGGGATGGTTGGGAATATGGGGTACCAGTCAGGGGTTTGATGGGTAATTTCGATGACGGAATGAGGCATTTGGTGGGTCAGTTAGTCAAGCAACCTGAACACGCCCACATGAGAGGTCGGCCCAACATTGCGAAGGGGCACGATTCATGGGTCATGTTGATTAACCTAGAGATATCATTTGGAGAGATAATGCTTATAAAGGCGCAAGGGTGCACAATCAAAGAGGGAAGCTTGGAAAAGAGAAAGAGGAGCTTTGTGGTTCTAAGATAAGCTTAGAGGAAGACAAGTGAGCTCCATCAAGGAGCCAAGTCGCTCCACATGGGATGACTTGTGTTTCTTTGAGGTGAATCTATGATGGAGATGGGGCGACCTTGTTTTGGATTGAATTTGGGGAAGTCTAGAAATGCAGGTCTATTGGAGGCATGTGTGAGGCAGAACTGAAATATGTGAATTCTGCGGTAACAAAGAGACAAGTAGTTTTCGATTGAGGGAACGTCTGAGGTGCACCATAAGAGGTTGCAGAGACAATTGCGACAAAGAGTCTTGGTGTGATGAATATGTGTATGAGTGTTTTGGTGATGTGAGACGAAGCGTGTGACTTCCCAAGTTGTAAACTGAGCCGGAAGTGCTCATATTGTAACTGTTTCGCAATAACAAAGACTTAATTGGGTATTAAGCACACTATTTTTGTATGGATTTTGCTTGTTCCATTGTTATTCGCTTGGTTTCTCATGTTCATGGATGTATGTTTCTATATGACTAAGTGTTAAACTATTAACAATTATCTAAATATACAAGAGTTGCAGTAGAGTAGGAGAGTGTGACTCACTGATAGCCTAGAAGAAGGGAGTATGGGTATACTCTAGGTGAAAATGATAGGCTGAATAAAGTATGCTTGATATTGTCAAGCAACCAAGAAAAAAATGTTGCAGTGCCAGCGAGCCCACAAAAAATACATGAACTCAAGATTTGACAAAACACACTATGGTAACTGACACATACAATACCTAAAACACCTTGTTTTTGCCGTGAAATCGTAGTTCGGAACGGTCGTTCCAACTCCTCGTATGTTCTTGTCTCCATGAACTCCAAGAGTCTTCCGTCGTGATGTTAAGATGTAAGTTCCACTTCCAATGGAAGAGTAGGTAAAGGCCCACATGGAGCTTGGAATTATATACTGAAACACCTAGGACCCGCATATCGCATTTGCACGGTGACCAGAGATTTAGAATGTTTTCCGATTTAGAATGTGTTCGATGGCGACGACAAAGACTTTGAAAACCGATATTGAATTTATCCGGTAGATTCAACAATAAATTTTAAATTTGGATGGATTTCAAAAATTAAAACAATAAAACTCCGTTAGCCTATGGTCGTATTGCACTTTAACCAGAAAAGAAAAACTAAATAGAGATACGTCCACTCCAACGGAGAGATATAGCAAATAGAATACCAGGAATGGCCGGCTTGTTGACTACTCCTTCAGGTCTCTCTTGTCTATGACTACTGGTTTTTAAATTTCTCGATGAGTTCAATGTATGGTTTTTTATTTCTTGGCATTTGTCTATACTAATTAACCCATAGATCGGGCGAGATTTCTGGTTCAATATTGTACATAACTTCTTTGTACAGTTTACTTAGTGTATTCTAAACATTTTACTTGAACTTTTTGGTATATTTTTTTAAAGTGTATTCTAAACATTTTAATTGAATTTTTTTGGTATATTTTTTAAATCAGTTTCTCTTTAAAATCTGACAACAATTGCTGAAATGAGAAATATTAGTAGTTCGAAGAATTGTTGAAATGACAGATATGGTTGAGTGGTTGAGATTGCACAACCTTGATGTAATAAGAGTTTGATGAAATAAGAATTTTACAGAGAGCTAAATCCATTTTTGTTTTCAGAAGTTTTTAGAAGAACCGTTGAAAGAATAGTTTTCCATACAGTTGTATCCATTTATGTTTTAAAAAAACTGTTTTAAAAAAACTGTTGAAATGAAAGGTATCAGTTGTTGAAATTGAGATTGCACAACCGTGATGAAATAATAGTCTAGGGTATTGAATTCATTTATATTTTCAAAAATGCAATTTAATCAATACAAAAATCCAATTTCATCTATCATTATGTAGTTTTTTTTGTTTGTTTGTTATAAACCACAACATTTAGCATGCCTGTGTTTATGGATGTTTCCTTTCTACTAAACTCACAATAAAGATATTAAACTCTAATAAACAAAACCCACACCTTAACTCATTAAACTAACGAACTTTGACATCAATAATTATATAGTAAAATTTCAATGATAATTGAAAATAAAAACCTAATCAATGTTTAGAATTGTCCTTTTATTCCAATGATAGTTGAAAAAAAAATCCAGAGATTTGTGCTTTTAATTTTTTTCAAATAGCCATGATAATCATGGGCAAAACCACTTCTCTTTTCATTTTTAATGTTTTTCATCCACAAAACTACTCTTTTAATTTTTAATGTTTTTCTTGTCAATAATGAATCCTGGCCACGTAACATGTTTAAGAAATAATTAGTTACGTATGTGCCTAAATAAGCCATTGGCCACGTTATATGTTTAAGAAATAATTAACTACGTGCCTAAATAACTAATACGTAATTATACCAAATAACTACGTGCCATAAGTAACTAATACGTAATTAGTTACGTATGTGCCAAAATAAGCCATTGGCCACGTAACATGTTTAAGAAATAATTAATTAGTGTATGGTCCTTGGAGAATTCTCCAGAAATTCTTAAATTGGAACTAGAACAAGATAGTGTTTATGCTATTAATGTCAATAAGAATAATTATAATTCTCTAAAGGAGTAAGATGCAAAGAAACATTGGTTAGAAGAAGCACAAAAAAAAATCCAAGCATCTGGTATTTGTTTTCCTTATTAAATCTCTTTTTTCAAAACTCGGTTTCATTTTTTCTTTTGGACTTAACACCTAAACTAAAGTTTTGATTTTTTTTTTCATCCATCACAAGATTTGATTTTTAATATACTCAATACTCATTACTATTTAAAAAGATATTATTATTCATCATTGCCTTTATCCTAAAAGTTATTCAAATAACTGTGAATAAATTCAACTCAATTAACTAGTATTTATTTTTTGTTATTATTAGTCCATGCCAAGGGAGTATGGCAATGAGTTTTATATTGATTTGACATTAATTTGCCTTGTATTTTAAATTTGTGAGTAAAGTGTAATATTTAACTTAAGAAAACAAATATATATTTTTTGATATAATAAAATATTTGTTTTTCTCATTTCTAATTGGTTAATATATTTCAAGTCTTATTGTGCTTTCACTTATTTGAATATTTGAAATTAATTACATAATCAATAAACTTGGTTATAAGTACCTATAAAAAAATCAGAAAAAATGTAAAAAAGTCATGTGTTCTCTCATTATTAGGATCATTGCAGAGGAGTTTCGCAATACTAAAACCAATCTTTTTTGTTGTTTTGTTGACTTTAGAAAAGATTTTGACATGGTTCTTAGGAAAAACCTTTGGAATAGGTTAGAAGAGATAAAAGTGTCTCTCGAGTTGAGGGGTGTTGCAATAAGGATGTATGAGAACGCTATTGCTAAGTTTAAAAACACTGAGGGCTGGTCAAAAGAGATTAACTACAATATTGGAGTCAAACAAGGTTGTCCCTTGTCCCCTACCTTTTTTGGCATATACATTGATAAGTTAGAAGAATGCTTGGAAAAAGCAGGTTGTGTCGGCCCTACTCTCACTGATATAGTCATCAATCTTCTTCTTTATGCCGATGATATCGTTCTTATGGCATGGAGTCCCCATGATCTTGAAAACCAACTAAGAATCCTCAAGGATTTTTGCTCCAATATGAATATGACTATTAATACTGATAAGATTAAGGTCATGATTATTAAATCCAATAAGATCCCTTATGATACATTTGTATAAGACAACAACAACTTGGAGGAAGTGACTTCATACAAATATCTTGGAATTGATTTTCACCACAAGCCTAATTGGAATTATAACATTGAGAAAATGATTATTGGGGGATGGAAAGCTTATTATGGGCTTGAAAACAATTGTAAATCAGCTGATCTTTGGAGTTTGGATAAGAAGAAACTCCTCTTTGAGACTCTTGTTACACCTGTTATTCTTTATGGATGCGAAGTCTGGGGCTGTAGTATCTCTTGTGAATCCTGGAGAAAGATAGAGCGAATACAAAAGAATTTTATAACCTGTAATCTCAAAATTAAAGGAAATATGCCATATCCCATCCTCCTTGTAGAAACAAGCATCTCCCCCATTGAGAGCATGGCTATGACTAGATACCTAATGTATATAAACAAGTTAAACAACATGGAAGACTAGAGGCTGCACAAAATTGCTTCAAAATCAAGTCATAACCACCATCGACTCAAGCGAGGATGGCATAAAGATGCCTGGTCTTGGCTAAACTATTGGGGAATCATGGAAGAAACCATTTTGCAGAATAATGATACTATTAAAAAAAATGTCAAATCAAAATTTAAGGAAAAAATGTGGTGTGATAAAGAGTTAGAGGAAAAAAGAAAATTAAGGTATTATAAAGATGTAATCAACCCTAATCTAGAAGATCAAAATTATCTAGATTTGTTTTGCCAAGTGTCAAGAAAAAAATAAGCATTGCTAAGATAAGAACAAATTCTCATGAACTCCATAGTAAAACTGGGCATTGGTAAATTCCTAAAACACCACGGAATTAAAGAGTGTGTCACCTTTGTGACACTAAGAAGGTTGGAGATGAAAAACACTTTCTCTTAGATTGTCTAGCCTATACCCATATTAGATCTCATTTTCAAAATATTGATCACACTACCAACCTTCCTAACCTCTTAACTCAACAAAAGTATGGTGATCTTCGAAAGCTTCTCTTAATTCTTTTCGAGCACATAAACAAAATTCTAAAGAATCACAAGTAATCACATACCCTCTTAAGGTCTGTTAATCCTCCTCCTCATCATCATCACTATCCATTTATTTCATTATTATTGAATTTCAATAAGCTTGGTTGTAAGTACCTAGTACTTTTTATATCAAAAATTAAGAAAAAATGTAAAAATGCCATGTGTTCTCTCATTATTACTATCCATTTATTTCATTATTATTGCATTTATGCTTTTCCATATTTGAAAAATTTCTCTTATCATTAATAAAAAAATTATTCTTGCTAGATTAATACAAAATGGTATACATATAATTAGGTATGATGACATATGTGCAATTTATTTTTAATAGTAATTTTAAATTTATTTTTAAATGAAAATAAATTAGTAGAAATATAGTTAAAGATGAAAAACAAAATGATATAGACAACTTATATAATAATCTATTTTTAAGGTCACTACCAAGCCAAACACCAAATTGGTGTATGAGACCCCCTCAACCCAACAATTTGATTGGTAAAGTCTACTTAGGTATACATACCCTACCCACCTATGGATTTTAACTTGTGACTCATTAGGAGTATATATATATATATATATATATATATATATATATATATATATATATATATATATATTTCCCCTTTAATAATGATTTTGAATTTTTCTTTAATAAAAACAAATAATAATTACAACAAATTGAGAGTGGTTTTATAGTAAA
>ML788792.1:460425-472672 GCA_009831015.1 Picea engelmannii
TCTCATGTTTTCTCTTCGTTAGATTCAAACTTTCCACCACCCTAGGATCTACATAACTATGTCTAGCCCCTGAATCAATCAAAATAACAAGTGGTCGGTTGTTGATCATACCTTCCACTTCAATCATGTGTGATTGAAATTCTACTTGCTTGTTGTCTAGGGCTGCGTAGATCCTCGACATTCTGCTGCCCATATCCTCCACTGTTTTAGCTTGCTGAACAACATGGACAATTATTGCTTTGTCTTTTCTGTGGGGGCAGTCTCTGTACCTATGATTCCCTTTATAGCCCCAACACTCCATGGGTGGAGGCCTTGTCATCTGTTCACTCCCTTCAACTTTCCTGGGCTCTTCAAAAGATGGCTGTCCCCAAGGACTGTTTCTGAAAAAGGAAGGCTTGCTTCCCTTCTACCTCTGTTCTTTCTTAAACTTCTTCTTGTTATCCCAAGCCTTCCGAAAGGTAGGCTTTTCTCTCTGTTGTTCGTATAGGCATTTATCCCTTCTTATGGTTTCTTCCATGGTCTTAGGATCATCGTATTTAATTTTGTCACAAATAGAAGGTGGCAGTCCACTCAGATACCTCTGAATTTTGACAGCCTCATCTTTGATGAATGGAACATACTTCAACAGTTCCAGAAAACTTCGCTCATACTCATCAATGGTCATGCTGCCTAGCTTGAGTTCGAAGAACTCCTTCATATTTCTGTCATAGTATCTTTTAGTCAAGCATTTCTTCTCGAAATACCTCTTGAATTCATTCCAAGTGACCTCTTTCTCTTGAATGTGTTGCACCTGCACAAACTGATCCCACCACATGGACGCTTTTCCTTTCAACTGGTACATTGCAATTCTTCCCTCTGCATGGGCAGAATAATTCTACAGCTGGAAGTATTTCTTCATGCCCAACAACCATGTATCGGCATGTTCCTCCTTCTTATGTTCTCCATCGAATATTGGAGGCTTAATATTGTTCATCTCTCCTTTCAATTCCTCCCTTCCAGATTTCCGATGTTTTTTGGTAGGGGACGGGCTCGAACTGCTATGTGTCTCCCTATCCGAATGTTTTTGGGAGCGATTGTGTTGTTCATGTATCATGTTTTCCACTATGTAAATGAGTTACTATGGAATGCTATGGAATGTTTAATTATAGCAGTAACCAGATATGTTTCACTCTGTAATTTAAATGTGTTTAATTGTGTTAAATGCATGCGCTTATAATGTTTGTACAAATTATGTAATCATTCATGTATAGAATGGTAACTGATAGGTTTGGAAACCTCGGTAGTGAAAGGGTACACTACAGAGTGGTATCAGAGCTAAGGTTTTGACACTAAGCCTAGATGGACCAGTTGAGTGGTCTTTGGACCGAGGGTGAGAGGAGAAATTGTGTTTGGAGGACCAATTTCGGACCCTGGTTTGCGCCGAAGCGTCACGGAGATACTTGATGAGTTTTTAAGCTCAGGATGTTTAAGCGGTGCTATGAAACCGCAGCTGGTAAGTTCTATGACCACAGGGAGACAGGTCTCTACACCAATGGTGTTAGAACCGTCAGATCTGTTCGCAAGGGAAGGTGAACCCTTGTAACCGTCAAATCTAGAGAACGTACACAAGGTTTAAAGAATTTGGATACTGCACAGGAGTTTAAACTCAGGAGGATCGTGAGTCGTAAGATCCCTGTGGGATTACTCGTCAACCGTCCGAGTTGACAGAAGTTGCGCAGGACTTAAGTCCTCATGGGTAGAGGAGAAGTCTCGGAGAGGCGTCGGGATTTTAGAAGTCAAGAGAATCGAGACCTTGTGAGTCTCGAAACATCGAAGAAATCATAGTCATAGGATCTCAAGGAGGACACGTGTCAGAGTCCTAGAGAGAGTCGGAAATCAGAGAATCGGAGTTCTCGAGCACCTAGGAATCTCGTCACATGGAATCGCGATCCACGATTTCGCGACAAGATCTAGACCGTTCATATTAGGGAACACGTGGCAGAGATCTGCCATCGGGGAAAGTCCCAATAAGGAGTAATTCCATCGGTGTTTGAAGTTCATCGGGAAATCGGGAACCCCGGTGACGAGTGAGTCATACACTTTGAAACTACGAACCCTGAAACCGTGATAAGAAGTCGATTATGGTCACGGGGTAGAGGTCACATGGACCTGACTTAACCGTGAAGGGTTAAAGAAAAAGACGTGTCGGCATATCGGGAATCGGGATATCGGAGATCTCAGAAGCAAAGGTTTCGTGCATTGGAAAATCGTGATATGCGATTTCCCGATAAGGCCTAGGAGCGTGGGGCCACACCGACTATCAGGAGGACAGGTGGAAGATTTTTAGCAACAGGCAAAAGGAATATTGACAAGTCAACAACTGGGACCCATCGGGGATCCCGTGAGTGTATGAGCATGACATTGAAACTGCCCAAACCCGACGGGGTAGGGTGGAGGTCATATAGTATGGTCATGTGGACCAGAGGCTGAGCCAGGAGAGCTAGCCAGTGTAAAATCACATCGAGAATCGGAGGATCGGAGGTTGTGAATGCATGTGCATCGCGACATCAAAAATTTTGAAACCCCGATAAGAGGATTGATCACGGTCATGGGCAGTGGTCGTATAGTGAGGCTATAGCCCGGAGGGCTAGCACGGACGGAGTCCATCAGAAATCGGGAAATCGGGGTATCCGCTGTCAAGCGTTTTGGCACATTCAGATTTGTGAAACCCCGAACCCCGATAAGGGAAAAGGTCGGGGTCACGAGTCAACGATCACATGATGTAGAGTCCATAGCAGGGGCTACCCGTAAAGGTAGCGCATTGGGAAATCAGAAATTGGGGATTCAACCCACCAGAACACTGTCGGTTTCAAAATCCCGATAGAGGTAACCCCGATAGAAGGAAGGGAGACCTCGAATATTTCTCTGTGGGAGGAAAATTTTCCGATAAGGAAATAGGAGAATTTCAAGAAAACCGAAAAAACACAGAGACAGAGAGAGCTCAGAAAAATTGTGAAGTTGAAATGTCTTTCGTTCTTGTTCATATTAATTATAAACGTTGTGGGTTATTCATGAAGTTTAATGGCCTGACAATTTTTGAGTTGGATTTCACAGTGCGTGTTCAGAATACAACAGAGTCCAAACTCTAGTTAATCAACGCCGAGTATGGAGTGGGGAAGAGTGCAAATTACCCCTTAAATGAAAGACGAGCGGGAGGGAAATGATGTTAACCTAAGAGTCGAAGGATCGAACTCTAATGGGCATGGAAAGGAGATGGATAAGGAAAAATATATAATGAAAATCCTTGAAGGATTGCAAAGAAAGGCCAAGGAGCGTCGAGCTGATAGCCGAAAGCTGATGAAAGTCAAGGAAATTAAACTTAAGATTCTTGCAGAGTCTGGAAAGAATAGAGAAGAAACTTGAGAAAGGAAGAGACTCAAGTACGACGGAGAGTCACAGAACCCATGGTAGAAGAAGTAGATCGAGGAGTGGTAGACGACGTCACAGTCGCTCCCAAAAACATTCGGACAAGGTGTACATGGTTTCTTCGGACAGCCACATGCTTTACGGCTTTCAGAGTTAAACCAGGGTATTCTGGCAGATGGCTTCCACGGCTCTCCCCAGAACCCCCTCACAGCTTACTGCATTGGTTTAATTTTCATGCACCAGGGTTGACACTTGTCACCCTGGAAACTGCATGCGTTCCATCCGTACGCCTTCCTCCCACCACTTGGGAAATCATGTGTCCTTCCAAAGGACTTGGGATAAAATAATATGCACATGACTCTTTTTGGAAATAATATTAAAATATTATTCCAGGCCTAAGCCCCCTAGGCTTAGCCCCTAGGATCAACATTCAACCCATTTCCCAGCTTCCAGCCCCTAATTCCTTCCCCACTCTGTGGACGCTCAGTCCCCCATCACTCATTCATCGTGGTTGGTCTACACTGGCGGTGTTTATATTTTATTAATTGATCTGCATACATACAAGTACATCAACAGGCTCCTGGCCTTCAACACTTAGGCTCCCTGGCCTATGAAAACACATAAGCCTACAGCTTATGCAAAACTTGGCTCACCAGCCTATAGAACACATTTACAATTATTTGCATATAACATGATCTGTAATGGGGCTCGGCCTTGGGGACACTACAATCCCTTTCACTACCGAGGTTTCCAAACCTCTCAGTTACCATTCTATACATCAATGATTACATAATTTGTACAGACATTATAAGTGCATTCATTTAACACAATTAAACACATTTAAATTACAGAGTGAAACATATCTGGTTACTGCTATAATTAAACATTCCATAGCATTCCACAGTAACTCATTTACACAGTGGAAAACATGATACATGAACAACACAGTCATGCCAAATGTGATAAAAACATAATTCAGATACTTATCTTTGAATAGTTGTAGAATTCACCAACCAAGTGCAGGCCTTCCACGAACCTCCCAGCCTTAGACCACACTGTTCATCATCTCAACAATGGGTCACCCCCGAGATGGGACCAAGCTCCACCCCAAGGCAGGGAATCCTAGGCTAAGCTGAGGTTACAGGGAAGATAGCACATACACATCACCAGGAAGAAAGCTCTCCCAGGAATCTCCCACGCTCACTGCCCACAAACCCTCATTCCCCACATGCCTGTTCCACCCCAGGAGAGTGCACCTTCTCTTTCACCTAGACAGTCCTTCGGCTGCCAGTCTCCCTTACCTTGGGTTACAGGAATAGACCGAACCAGAATTCTCTGGGCTCTATGGCAGCTACAGGGTTCCTTCCAGGAGTTCTCTTCTCCCTCTGCGCACTCTCTCACCTGGAGGAGTCCCTCACAGGCCAACAAGCCTCACGTAGTCCAGTACTGCGTGGTCACAAAAATCCACGGGAAACACAGACAAATGCTTCCTAAAACGGTTCAGCGGTCACAGAATAATCCCACAGGATGATTTCGGAACAGGGACTTCACACACAGGCTAGCTCAGCTTCCCCGAATAACAAGATACTTCCACTCAATTCAGCACAGGCTTCTCGTTCAGCGAATGCGCACACGAGTTTTCCCGGAGACACGCACAGACTCCCCAACTCTCGACAAGGTGTACACGGTTTCTTCGGACAACCACAGGCTTTATGGCTTTCAGAGTTAAACCAGAGTATTCTGGCAGATGGCTTCCACGACTCTCCCCAGAACAGTCGGATCGAATGGATCAAAATCCCCTCACGGTTTACTGCATTGGTTTTATTTGCATGCACCAGACTTGACACTTGTCACACTGGAAACTGCATGCGTTCTATCCGTACGCCTTCCTCCCACCACTTGGGAAATCACATGTCCTTCCAAAGGACTTAGGATAAAATAATTTGCACATGACTCTTTTTGGAAATAATATTAAAATATTTTTCTAGGCCTAAGCCCCCTAGGCTTAGCCCCTATGCTCAACACTCAGCCCCTTTCCCACCTTCCAGCCCCTAATTCCTTGCCCACTCTGTGGATGCTCAGTCCCCCATCACTCATTCATCATGGTCAGTCTGCACTGGTGGTGTTTATATTTTATTAATTGATCTGCATACATACAAGTACATCAACAGGCTCCTGGCCTTCAACACTTAGGCTCCCTGGCCTATCAAAACACATAAGCCTACAACTTATGCAAAACTTGGCTCACCAGCCTATAGAACACATTTACAATTCTTTGCATATAACATGATCTGTAACGGGGCTCGGCCTTGGGGACACTACAAATTCCAAAAGATTACCCCTTCAAGTTCAATTTGAGTGGATTCTTGAGCCGAAGCTCCACTCTATTGTTAGATATGTCTAGAAGGACCCCATATTTCTATATTGAGCTGAATTTGCAGAAAATACTAGTCTAGAAACTAAAAACTCTTAAACACAGAGTAAATCGATGGGCTAAAAATCTCAGAAAAAAAAATCTACACAGACTTCAAGAACTGGAGACTTATCTACAGGATACTATCCTTTCGGATATACATGCTAGAGGACAACATGACAGGGATAATTCCTTGAAACTTCTAGAATCATAATAGAATAAGATCTTCTTGGAAGAAGAGGCTTTGTGGTGCCAATGCAACAGGGTGATCTGGATAAAGTGCGGTGATCATAACACTAATTTTTTTCACCGCTTTGCTAGTAACAACAGAAATAAAAAGCATATTTTGGAAATCATCGATGACTTTGGAATCAAGCACAAGAAACAACAAGCTATAAAATCTGCATCAGTAAATCATTATAAATATTCTTATGGGGCTAAAGACCATAATACACTCCAAGATTCTATTAGGGTGGCTAGTCTCTTCCCCTGTACGGTTATAGTGGAGGAAAATCATGTTATGGAAAACCCCTATACTTTATAGGAAGTAATATATGTTCTAAAGTCTTTTTCATCTGATAGAATCCATGGCCCGGACAGCTGGACCGTTGAATTCTTTCTACACTATTTTGAGCTAGTTGGCACTGATCTTCTAGAATTGGTTGACGATTCTAGAATGAGGGGAAAAGTGTAGGTCTCTATAAACTCAACATTTTTGAATTTGATTCCAAAAGAAAACTATTCAACAAAATTTGGAGATTACAGTTCAATTTCACTTTGCAACTTGTGCTATAAATTGATTACAAAAATTATTGTGAATCGTCTTAAGCCTGTCCCCTCGAGATCCCTATCAGGTGAGCAATTGGGCTTCCTAAAAGGTAGACAGATTCTCGATGCCATAGGCATGGCACATGAATGCCTTCATAGTATCAAGGCAAAAAACTCAATCTGGCTTCAGTTTGACATCCATAAAGTGGATTATGCGCTGTGTTTCGAGTGTTACTTTCTCTGTTATGGTAAACAGTGGAGCTTCTCCCTTCCTCCATAGTGACAAAGGTATCAGACAGGGCTTCCCGAACTCCCCTCTACTCTTTATATTAGTCATGGAAGGTCTAAGTTTACTCCTCAAACTTGGCCAGTCATAAGGGAAACTAACATGAGTAAAATTCTCCAGGATGGTAAAGATCCTACATCTCCTCTTTGTTGATGACGTCTTAATTTTGAAAATTGACTCCATACAGGAATGGAGAGAAATAGAGAACATTTTATATATCTTCAGTAGTGCTTCTGGTTTACAGATAAATTGGTCGAAATCGACTTTTCATTAGGAAAATCTTACGGTGCAGTCACCGACACAACTTAAAGAACTTGTTCCATATAACTTTGTAATTCTTACTGAAGGTTTTAAATACCTTGGATATTTTATAAAGGCTAACTCCTACAAGATAGTTGATTGGAATTGGTTCGTGGAAAAAGTGGAAAAAAGAATTGGAAACCGGTGCAACCGTTGGTTCTCCTTGGGAGGATGATACACTCTCATCAAAGTTGTTCTAGAAGGACAACCAGTCTATTGGATGGCCTTAGTAGCTTGACGAGTCACTGTACTTCATAAGCTCCGAAAACTATCATATAATTTCCTCTGGACGGGTTGTACAGATATACATCACCTCCATCTCTGTAGTTGGGATACACTTTCCAAACCTAAACATAAAGGAGGATGGGGCCTCAAGAATATTTTATACTTTAATTTTGCTCTTGGTGCAAACACACTCTGTCATGTGTTAACAAAAGATGAGATATGGCATATTGTTATAAAATACAAATACCTCCCACTCTATTCTATGTCTTCTTGGCTCATATCGACTCCACTTATCACAGGATTGGCCTTGTATACTTGGAGAATATTGGCTAGATCGACTCCTCTTATTTCACACTGGCTCTCTTGGAACCCGGGGTCTGGACACTCCATATATATTGACAAGGATCACATCTTGGGATTGGGGGATTCCTCCTACTTATCTCCTTAGCTCCTTAATCATCTACACTCCATACATATATGTTATCTATTCCATGCAAAAGACACCTCCACGCATAGGACTATTTCACATTGTTGGAAATATAGTGCGAAAATTGGTCTCCGAGCCGAATGGAGTGGGACACATACTGTAAGAATCTTATGAGCGCTCATATTCAACTCCTTGATAGAGAGGATGCACTCTTGTGGACGAGGGGTGACTCCTCGAGCTATCTCACTGTCTACAATATCTACACAACTATATAAAATACGCTATCGTTACACTCAACAGTTGGATGGAGGAGAAAGCTCTAGACTTGGAACATCCCACAGAAAATTAGAATCTTCATTTGGATGGCTATTGAAAACAAAATTCTCACTTGGGACACATTGCAAAGAAAGTGTTGGATTGGACCAAGCGTCTATTATCTCTGCTCCAGGGAGGCGGAGACAGTGACACATATTTTTGTCCATTTCCCATTTACTAGACAGGTTTGGGCCCAAATAACAACTGTACAAAACTTATCTACGATTTGGGATGGGACTATGTTGCTAGACTATTTTGATAGATGGAGCAAAAAGCAACGATATCATCTTGCTTTTCCACCAATCATTTGTTGGTTTGTATGGTTGGAGAGGAATAACACAGTCTTTGCAAATGGGGTTTCCTCTCCAACAACAATTATCTTTAAAGCTCTTGGTTTGTTCTCAAATTGGAATGGAGTTCACCTGAGACAAAATATTATCAAACCAAGAACAAAGGCACACAATAACGAGGGTCTTTTGATGGAGCTGCAGAATCAAATGGTCTACAATGTGGTTTAGGTGGACTAATAAGGATATCAAAGAACTCATATTATTGTTGGACTCTCGATTGTGGCCTTGGCACCGATACTAGGGCAGGATTACTGGGGGTTTGGGCAACCCTCCATTTGGCTTCTAGGCTAAATCCAGTGGATATTCAAATCATTGGGGATTCAAACATTGTTATGGACTGGTTAAACTACAAAGGAAAACTCCTAGTATCCTCACTTCTAGGCTGGATGGACAGGGTTCTAGAGTTGCACACTACCTCCAGGCATATCAGTTACATCCACACTCTACGGGAAGACAACAAGGAAGATGTTGCCCTCTCAAAGACTCTCTCCAGAAACAAGTTGGATTATTTTCTTATAATCACTGGCTAGATGATCATGAGGGCCCTACTCACTATCTAAATCTCTACTAGCTATTTTCACCTTGCAAGTTATCATGAATCCATATCTATAATAGTTTTCTTGCAATTTTTCTTTTGAAAATAGATACAGTACTATTTTTGAACTATATATTTATTTTCAATTTTCCTTGTATATCCTTTTTGTCTTGAACAATGTAATGGCTCTGATCACCTTCCTTTTATATAGAAGTATAGATCATAGCTAAATACATGATATCTATATGTTGAAAGGGGATTTTGTAATCTTGCTATGTGAAGCAAATTATATTTCAATATAATGAGCTGAAAAAGTTCCACTTCCAATGGAAGAGTAGGTAAAGGCCCACATAGAGCTTGGAATTATGTACTGAAACAACTGGGACCCGCATATCGCATTTGCAGGGTGACCAGAGATTTAGAATGTTTTCGGATTTAGAACGTGTTGGATGGCGACGGCCAAGACTTTGAAGGTCTATCATTGAATTTATCCCCTTCATTCCACAATAAATTTGGATGGATTTCAAAAATTAAAACAATAAAACTTATTAGCGTATGGTCGTATTGCACTTTAACCAGAAGAAGCAAAACTAAATAGAGATACGTTCACTCCAACCGAGCGCAACGACGGGAGATATATAGCAAATAGAATACAAGGAATGGCCGACTTGTTGACTACTCCTTCACGTCTCTCTTCTCTATGACTACTGGTTTTACAATTTAAATAATACGCCACTTCTGCGATCCTTCCTTGCATCTCCATGGTTCAGTTTGCTTGCAGATAAATTATGGGAAACCATACGTCCTGCGTGATGGTGGGCAATTACAACGAAACCATCCAGCTGGTTCGCTCAGACGGCAGCATTACGATCGTTCCTAAATCCGTCAAGGCGGGCCAAATCATGCAGGAATTCCCTCAACATTTACTCTGTTGTTCCGATTCAGTCTACATCGGGCAGAAGACGCCCTCGCTTTCTCCAGACGATCAACTAAAGGYGGGCAACCACTACTTTCTTCTGCCMGACCACTTCTTTCAGTCTCCGGTTTCTCTTGTAACGTTGGCTTCCTTACTATCACCGCCGCCTACAAAAGTTTCTCTTTCTCCCACTTCCCGCGCATCTTCGGCTATCCGCAGTATCGGATATGCCTCTTCTCTCTGCCAACCGTTTGACATACAGAAGAACGATGTCGGCGGAGGCCTTCGGATCAGAGTCCGCTCACAGTTTATTACAAAGCTTATGGAACACGGGAGGGTTAACGTGGATGAACGCGGGAGTACGGTGCCCACGGCGTCTGCAGATGATGATGACACTAGGCTCTGCAATACTCCTGAATTGCAGAAAGCTTATAAGCAGTTGGTGAAGTCCAAAGGTCACTGCTGGGAACCGAAGCTTGAGAGTATCAGGGAAAGGAAGGAGAATATCGGCTACCAAATATTCATGAAAATTAAGAGATCGATACCGATGAACAGCTCCTGATAAGTTGAATGTATAGTTTTTAATTTCTTGGCATTTGTCTATACTAATTAAACCATAGATCGGGCGAGATTTCTGGTTCAATATTGTACATAGCTTCTTTGTACAGTTCACTTAGTGTATTCTAGACATTTTACTTGAATTTTTTGATATTTTTTTAGGGTATTTTAAACATTTTAATTGTCTTTTTTGGGATATTTCTTAAATCAGTTTCTGTTTAAAATCTGTTAAAATTTTAGAAGAATTATTGAAATGAAAAATATGAGTAGTTGGAAGAATTGTTGAAATGAAAGATATCCGTGGTTGAGATTGCACAATTTTGATGTAATAAGAGTTTTACAGAGAGATAAATCCATTTTTGTTTTTAAAAGTTTTTCTAAGAAGAATGGTTGAAATAATAGTTTTTCATAGAGCTGAATCCATTTATGTTTTAAAAAAATTGTTGAAATGAAAGGTATCAGTTGTTGAAATTGAGATTGCACGACAGTAGTGAAATAACAGTACAGGGTACTAAATCCATTTATACTTTAAAAAATGCAATTTCATCAATAAAAAAATCGAATTTCATCAATAATTATGTAATTTTTTTTTTGGGTTTGCTAGAAACCACAACATTTAACATGTTTTTTTTTTTTATGTTTCCTCTCTACTCATAGTAAGGATATTGAACTGGGTTTCCTAGCAAACTAAATTCACAACTTAATCCATTAAGCTAGTCAAATTTGACATCAATAATTATGTAGTAAAATTTCAATAATAATTGGAAATAAAATCATAGAATAGTACTTTTTTATTTCAGTGATAGTTGAAAACAAATCCACAGACTTGTCCTTATAATTTTTTCAAATAACCATGATATTCATGGGGAAAATCACTCTCTTTTCATTTTTAATGTTTTTAATCAGCAAAACTACTCTAGTCTCTTATAATTTTTTCAAATAGCCATGTTAATCATGGGCAAAATCAATCTCTTTTCATTTTTAATGTTTTCATCAGCAAAACTACTCTCTTTTAATTTTTAATGTTTTTCTTGTCAATAATGAATTCTGGGCTAGCAATATGTTTAACAAATAATTAGTTACGTATGTGCCTAAATGAACCGTTCTCCATGTAACATGTTTAAGAAATAGTTAACTACGCATGTGCTAAAATGAGCCGTAGATACGATGTTTAAGAAATAGTTAGTTACGTATGTGCCAAAATGGAATGAGCCGAAGATATCACGTTGTCACTATTGACGAAAACACCCCATTTTAGAAGTAAGAATAGCATGATGTAGGACATGGTTTGAAGGTTGGGATTTAGGACGTGAAACCCTAGCTCGGAGTGCACGTTCCAACCTCTGGCATTCTGTTGTGTCCATGAGAAGTGTCTTCCTGTATTAGGAGTACGAATGAATTCAAATTTCGACTTGTCCCTGGCTCCACACTTCTCTCTCATCCATACGACTGTTGTTCCGTTAAGCTTTCAGCCACCGAATTTGAATTTGAGTATTTCAGAGAGGAGAACCTTGAATAATATTTTTTTGTCACTTATACACGTGTCGATGTTTTGAGTTGAAAAAGTCCAATTTGGATATTCCAAAAGCGCAATATAACGGAATATAACTTGTTCGGATGGCCCTCGTTGCACGGGCGGGTGGGTTGGATAAGTTGCAATTCCGTGGTGAGGTTGTCCCACTTGCAGGGAAAGACTGGGTCAATGCCCACATAGAGCTTGGAGTTATCCATTGAAGCAACTACGACCCG
>ML788792.1:477886-492573 GCA_009831015.1 Picea engelmannii
TTTAACAAAGGAATTTGTGAAGGATTTTTACCATGTCCTTTTTGAGAATTTGGAAGAGGTCTTGAACTGGTAGAAGAAGAAGAAGATGGAGGTGAGGGTGGTGGAGAAGCACCATTCCCTCCATTTCCATTTGGAGTTTTATCGCCACTGTCTCCCTTGTGTTTTGAAGGGTTGGAGCCTTCACCTTGCAACCTTGTATTCCTTTCTTCCATCAAGAGTTTCATCGTTTCTCTCATTTCCATGAAATCCTTTCTGAGATCTTCATCTTCTGTAGGAATATGTTCATGACTCTCTTCATGATCCATACTTGGTGAATGCCTCCTTGAAACTTGCGGTGATGATATAAGCTTCCTCCTTGAAGGATGAGAACTTGGCCCTGCAAGTTGACCTTCTCCTCTTGTGAGTTTCAACCTTGTGAGCATCAGAAAACAAAACACTTGCAAATAATCAAGTCTTCAAAAACCTATGCTCTGATACCAACTTGATCTAAAAATGAAGAAGACTTGTATTCTTGAAATTATTTGCAAGATTTAATTTATGTGTTAAAATGCAAATGGATCAATTTTGCAACACATCCTTTATAAAAATTACTCATTCAAGATGCATATAAATAGTAGCAATAAATAATGAATAGAAAACACATAACACAACAAATGATAAAGGAGTTCACCCCTCTCTTGGGCTACATCTTCTGGTCCAGCTTCCAATGGATATTTTGTATTATTTGTTCAAAGTGCTAAAAAATGTGCTTTACAATGCTCAAAATTTCAAATAAAAAGCTCTAATGGATTCAGAATGTCCAAAAACCCCTAGTTGGGCTTTTTCAACACCTCGTTTGACCAAAAATTGAAGAAGATAGGGTTCCCGGAAGTTCCCCTTCAAACTTGTTGTTTGGATCGCCAAAATGCACCATTGTTGGCTCAACCTAGCCCCCACGCGCATTTATGTGGAAAACCCCAGCACCGGGCGCAACCGCACAACTGGTGAAAACTGTAGGATGGTTATGGTCATGCCTAGCCCCTGACCGCCAAGGCTATGGTCACAAAGGTCACCATGTGACCGCACGCTCACCCGAAAAGGGCCAAGGTTTAAAGAGAGAATGTGCAATGGACAAGTGGTGGGGTGTTATAACCGTTCAAACCAAATACAAATCCATGCGCGTATGCCAACGATGGTTGGGGAACCCACTGTATGGTCATATGGATATGGACGTGCGATCGGGGGTTGGGGCTAAGCCCCAGCCCGGACCCCCGCGCCAATGGTACATCAACTCAAACTTAAATATATATTAAACCATATATATAAAAAGGCTCATATGGTGGTGTGACGTTTGGTGGCCCTTCCCAAGTCTCTTCCCTTGCCCGAAGGTCGTGGGGTTGAGTCCTGCCGATTGCAAAAATTTTAAACCACCGTCTAGGTGAAACGTGGAGGCCATTGATTGGGCCACGTGTCACCATACTATTAGCCACCAAGATGCCACGTTTCCAATACTCATTTGACCACATCTTCCAACCAATGAATGCCATGTGTCGTATGGTCAATTCTACCACATTTCGTACGGACATGCCACGTCAACATCCATACGGACTGTACAGTCAACATCCCTTTTTTTTGCCTATTTGTCGTTTTGAACAGAATGCAATATATCTCTCTCCCGACGTTCGTTTGAACCCAAACAAGTTGCATTGGGTTCGTGATGATGAGGCCTATGCTCCCGTTCAATTTGAAGCGATTCCGAGCACTTTGAATTTTTGAGGAAAATTTGATCCCCTGGATCATCAAGACTCTTCATCATCAGGAGTCCCAGAATCAAGAAATGCGAAACCACGAAAACCCGAAACCTAAAATAGGCACACCAACAAAGAATTCCGTAGACTGGGAAATAACTCCATTTCGGGGCCTCGAATACGGGGAGTTGAAGTGTTGAAACACTTCATCACAGGAGTGTCGAAATGCCGAATCGCCGAAATCTGAAAACTTGAAACCCAAAATAGGTACACCAACAAAGAGCTTCGCAGAATGGGAAATAACTCCATTTCAGAGTCTCAGATACTAGGAGTTGAAGTGTCGAAACACTTCACCACAAAAGTGTTGAAATGTCGAGTTGCCGAAATGCGAAACAATGAAATACCGGATCTTTGATCCGACTCCATTTCAGAACTTTCGTTATCGGGAGTTAGAGGAGTTAAGCGTCGAGACTCTTCACCACAGGAGTCCTGAAATGGAGAAATGTGAAACACCGAAATGCCATTGATCCGACTCCATTTCGGAGTTTTGGATACCAGGACTTCGAGTTGTCAAGAACTCTCACATCAAGAATGCCAAAATCACAATATGCGAAATCACGAAGAGATCTGGACCGTCGAATCATTAAGAGTGTGGACCATTGATCTGACTCCATTTCGGAGGTTCAGATACCAGGAGTTGGAAGAGTCAAGAGTTGAGACTCTTCATCAAAGGAGTCCCGAAATTCTAAAATGTGAAATGCTGAAATGCGAAAAGTGAAAACACCTTTTTGGTGTAAGCCTTGGTCACCGCTTGAGGTCACATTGTCGAAGAGATCTAAGAGAAAAGCTCCATTTCAGAGTTTGGGACATAGAGAATCGAGACTCTTCACCACAAGAATGCCAAAATTCCAAAATGTCGAATTGTGAAATAAACGCAAGATCCTACGGATCCAATCCAACGGTGCAGGTGAATTTAAGTATGATCGGAGGGATATTGTTGCACTTCAGAGTGTAAATTCTAGAAACAAATGATGGTTTCTTCCAGAGGGATGAAACAGGCCTCAGTGTGATCGCTAGAGAAGATGAAGAGGCTCGAGGCATCTTCCGGTGGAAGGAAGACTATTCTTAGAATTGATTGACAGATGGAAGAGTGTTGAAGCCTATAACTGCAACAGAGAGGATCAACTCGACTTTGATAGAGAATACAAAGAGTCTCAACTACGAGGCAGGCTAAGGAATCTCAGCATAACACCCAGTGATGATGAACACATGGGTTTAACTACCAGAGAAGTTGAAGAGTTGCCATGATGATCAGGCAGAGCACTCGACATGGAGAGAGCATGCAGAAGCATGGCAAGATAGCATACACAAGTTGCATAGAGACTATAAGTATGCAGAACAAAGAAAAGATGGAGTTGTTGTTGTTCAGAGTGATCAAGGAGTGTAGAAGGAGGATTGTGTAGCAGCAGAAACACGGAGAAGGGGAATAGTGCATTGAATCGACATGGCACATAGAGCATAAAAGGCAAAGGCACATAAAGGACAAGGGAGGTGTGCAGCAAGACAGTGAGGCAGTAAAGGAAGACCGAGGTGCTCTTTTAGAGAAAAATAGAAGATAAAAAAAAAAACGTAAGAAGATGTAGACAGAGAGACACTGATACAGGAGAGAAAAGAAGCATAGCAGAATAGTGATAAGCCTGGTAAGCCAATGATAAATATTGTATCACTGTGATAAATTTATATATAGAAAGATTTATATGTTAAGGTGGAAGGGAGGTGCTAGGGGGAACTGTTGTCCTCAGAGGTTCAAGTGGGTGCTTGAACACAGGGAGTTGTAGCTTCCATCTGGTTGCAGCCAAAGAAACCATTGTGGTAGGGTGGTGCAAGGGAGTACTATTTTTCTCTGTTATACAGGTAGGTTCCTGTGTGACTGGAACTTGGTGCTTCCATCCAGTTGGTGCTGGAACACTTAGGGAGTTGGTGCTTCCTTCTAGTCGGTGCTAGAGAAACTAGGGAGTTGGTGCTAGAGAATCCATAGAGTTGGTGCTCTCAACAAGTAGCAGCTTGAAAAATAGATGTCGTAGCCTCATTATGAGTTGGTTCTCATATGTATGATAATGTAAAGAATGTAAAGATTACATATCATATAAAGAAGAAGAGGTTTTTTACCCTTTATGGGTTTCCTCAGGAAATATCTGTCTCTGTGTATCTCATATGTGTGACTGATGCTGAATGTTCTATTTCTTACTTCCCTGCATTATTGTGTCTATCATTAAATGTTGTGTAAAGAGTTTAAAATAAGCATAATTGTTTAAGCCCAGTAACAACTGATTCACCCCCCCCGCCCCTCTCAGTTGTCCAACAATTGGTATAAGAGCCGACCCCTTTTATCTAAGGGTAGATCCTAGAGCTTAAACATGTCAAGCCATGAAGGAAATTCAACCAATAAGGCCCCTCTGTTCAACGGAACAAACTTTGCCTTCTGGAAAGTTAAAATGAGAACCTACATAATGGCTTTAGGTGCAAATGTCTGGGATGTGGTAGATACTGGTTATGTAAAGCTAGTTGTACTAGCTAATAAGGATGAAAAGATAGAATTTAGCTTCAACGCTAAGGCTATGAATGCTATCTTGAGTGGGCTTGAAAAATCATAATTCGTAAAAGTTATGCACCTAGGAACTGCCAAAGAAATGTGGGACAAACTCATTAGCAGTTATGAAGGTAATGAGAAGGTAAAGGATGCCAAGCTTCAAACCTATAGAATACAATTTGAATAGCTGAATATGAAGGAAGATGAAGCTGTTGGAAAATACTTTCTGAGAGTAGAAGAAATGGTAAATGCAATGAAAGCACTTGGTGACAAAATTGAGGAACCTTCTTTAGTTCAGAAAATTTTGAGATCTCGACCAGATAGGTTCAACCCGAAGGTCTCTACTATTGAAGAACTTAATGATCTAAAAACCTTGGAGTTTGATCAACTTCTAGAAACATTGTCTGCATATGAAATGAGAATAGTTAAAGATAAACCCACCTCTAGAGAAGCATCATTTAAGGCATACAAGAATGAGGATTCAAAGCCTGATGAAATTGAAGAAAAATGTGTGAAGAGACTGAAGAAGGGATCAGGAAAATACAAAGATAAGATGCCTTTCAAATGTTTCGACTGTGGTAGGATAGGTCATTTTGCAAATAAATTTCCCCACAAAGGAAAGGATTAGACATGTGATGATGAGGAGAAGCACAAACACAAAAATTTCTTTAAAGAGAATAACTTTAAGAAGAAAAGTCTTTGTGTAAACAATGATGATGATCCTTCAGATGATGAAGACAATGACTCCACTATTGAAGATAAAATAAATGACTTCATACTTATGGCCAAAAAGGATTATGATAATATAAGCACTGGAAGTGATGATAATGAATAAGAAGTTGTGGTTGACATGGAAGGAGAACTGATTAGTGAACTGGAAGAGATTGACAGACTAAGAATTAAGAATAGAAAGCAAAGACAATTGCTGATACAGTTCGAGAAAGACAGTAAAGAACCTGATGAAGAACGTGTCCTACTAAAAGTGGAATTAGAAGAGGCAAAGAAAATCGAATACATTCTGAAACAACATTTATAAGAAAAGAAGGCAAGATGTGAAGCCTTAGAACAAGAAGTAGTGAAAACTAGGAAAGAGATGGAGAAGTTTCAAGCCTTGTATAATCAGAATCTATCAAGTATCAAAGCTTCAGAAGGACTAGCCACCATTCTGAATTAGCAAAGGAATCCAAAGATGAAAACTGGTTTGGGTTATGAAGAGGGATCAAGTAGTGATAAGCCAAGAAACGAAGAACCCATCAAGTTTGTCAAATATACAACCAATGACAACAAGAAACCTAGAGAAACAAAGGAAGACAATCAGCTACCCAGGACAAGTAAAGAAAAAGGTTCCAGGACTGAATCTATAGAACAAAAAAATAATGCGCTCCCTGCTGAAAGACACCATTAGCATTGAAGAAATTGATTTTCTCAAAGAAGACAACCATTTTCGAGGTACAAAGAATTTTTCTATGGCTATTGTTTCTACTGTTCTAACTTTGGTCACAAAGATGTAAATTGTTCCTTAAGACTTATACATGAGCAATTAAGATTTCAAAGGAATAAATACTTGCCATAACAAAGAATGATACAGCCAAGTAACAAACCTTCATAGATTGCAAATTGCCAAATTAAGTCTAGATACATGCAACTAAGGAGGTCAAGAAATAATCAACAGTCAATGAGTAGACAACGTTGCAACAATACTTTTGACCTATTGAACAATGAGATTGAATGCTACATCTATCATAACTATGGACATAAATCTATTGACTGTCGATTAAGGAACTATGAACCAGATTTGAATTCCCCTATTGAAAATGTCAAGGTTTGGGAGAAGAAAGAAAGTGACAAGTGTGGATTAGTGTTGTCAGCTCAAAGAAAAATGAACCCTTGGTATATAGACAGTGGATTCTCCAAACATATGATGGGAGACAAAGGTAAGTTTCTATCTCTAAGTGAAAGAAAATCAGGAAACGTAACCTTTGGAAATGATTCTCCAGGTAAAATAAAGGGTAAAGGGATGGTGAGTTTAAGTAATGGAAAGGGAAAAGCCCAAGATGTTATACTTGTAGATGGGCTGAAACATAATCTGCTCAGTGTAAGTCAAATGTGTGACAGAGGATGTGAAGTGGTGTTCACGTCCAAGGACTACAAAATAAAGTCTGTAAACTCAGGACAAGTGGTGGCCAAAGGCATAAGGAAAAAAAATAACGTATATATGCTAAAAGAAAATAGAAAAGAGTGTCATCTAAGCAAACATGATGAAAACTAGTTATGGCATAGGAGACTTGGACATTTAAACTTTGACCACTTAATCAAGTGAAAAAATCTTGAGGCGGTAAAAGATCTTCCGAGAATATCAAAGCCCCAAGATTCAATGTGTAAACCTTGCCAAGTAGGAAAGCTAACTAGGACACAATTTAAGTCCAAGAGCTTTACTTAAATAGAGAAACCACTCCAACTAGTTCATATGGATTTATGTGGACCATCAAGACAAGAAGGCACAGAGAAAGAAAATTACTTCATGTTGATTATTGATGATTACTCCAGACTTACTTGGGTTTCCTTTCTCAAGGAAAAAACTGAAGCATTTAAGAAGTTTAAAATATTTATGGCTTTAACTGAGAATCAAATAGGAAACAAGTTAAAAGAAGTAAGATCAAACAAAGGAGGAGAATTTATTTCAAGTGATTTCAAGGAATTCTGTGATAAGCATGGGATCAAGAGAGAATACACAATCCCAATAACTCCTTAACAAAAAGGAGTAGTTGAGAGGAAAAACAGAACAGTGAAGAAAATGGCCAGGTCAATGATGAATGAGAAGAACATTGGTCAAACCTACTGGGTAGAAGCAATACACATAACAGTCCATGTTCTTAACAAAGCCCACCTCAGAGCACAAAGTGACAAGACACCTTATGAACTATGGTATGGGAGACCTAATTTAATCAAACACTTCAAAGTCTTTGGGAGTAAATGTTACATAAAGAATAATCATGAGAACCTTGGCAAATATGATGACAAGGCTGATGAATTTATCTTCTTAGGGTTTGCTACAAACAGTAAAGGATACATATGCTATACTAAAAGGCTGCATAAAATGGTTGACAATATTGACATAAAAATTGATGAAGGAATCCCAACAAGAGAGGTGTACAATAATGAGTCATCTATAGAGGACATAGCTAAAGATGAAGTTGAATAGGTCCAAGAATCATAAAATCAAGACTCTAAATCAGATGAAGACACGGATACTCAGACAGATTCAAATCAACAGACAACTTCAAATTCCTCCTCCAAAATCACTCAAAAGAATCATCTTGCAAGTCAGATAATTGGTGAAAAAGACAAAGGTGTACAAACTAGGAGAAAGATAATCAAAGACATCGAGGAATCACATATAGATTTCATATCCTTGCTGGAACCCAAGAATTTTAATGAAGCTAGAAAAGATGACCATTGGGTTAAAGCAATGAATGATGAACTTGATCAGATTGAGAAAAGCAATACGTGGGAGATGGTTCATTGACCTGAAGGTAAAAATATCATTGGTTCCAAATGGATCTTTAAGAATAAGTTGAATGAGCAGGGAAAAGTTGTCAGGAACAAAGCAAGATTGGTCTATAAAGGATATGATCAAATAGAAGGACTGGATTTTGATGAAACATTTGCGTCCGTAGCAAGATTAGAATCTATAAGAATGTTTATTTCCTATGCTTGTCATAAAAGGTTTAAAGTCTATCAAATGGATGTCAAGTCAGCTTTTCTAAATGGAGATTTAAGTGAAGAAGTCTATATGGAACAACCATAGGGTTTTGAACTATCTGATAACCCTGACTTAGTATGGAAGCTAAAGAAATATTTATATGGGTTAAAACAAGCCCCTCGAGCCTGGTATCACAGACTGGATACGTATCTCAAAGACAAAGGGTTCAAGAGAGGAACAATTGACAACAATCTATATATCAAAACAGAGGATAATGATCTGCTCATCGTATTGGTCTATGTAGATGACATCATCTTCAGATGTAATAAGGATTCATTGGTACAATAGTTTGCTTAGGGGGAGCATGTTTTCTTTGACATTGATGTCAAAGGGGGAGAAAAAAGGAGTGGTCTGGACTAGGTGATACAGTTGGAGGTCCAAATAGATTAGTGTAGTCATTCAGGGTTTCCATCAATGCCAAAGGGGGAGATTGTTGTGATTATCATTGATGGTAGGTGTGATTGTCATTGATGACAAGATCAGAGTATGCAACGATGGAAAAATAGGGACAACGAAAGCTTGGGAGGAGAAGTGATAGTGATCTTTGGATCCCATTGATAATTCCTAATGAACGTCAGATTTGAGCCCGAAGTCCGACTGATGTTGGATCCAAGAGAACCTTCACGTTCGTTAAAGAGCAAGGTGAAGCAGGGTTACGAAATCCTAAAATCAGGAGGACAGTTTCAGATACCGGGAATTGGAAAAGTCAAGACTCTTCATCATCAGGAGTCCCAGAATCGTGAAATGCGAAACCGTGAAAACCCGAAACTCAAAATAGGCACACCAACAAAGAATTTCACAGACCAAGAAATAACTCCATTTCGGGTTCCCAAATACCAAGAGTTGAAGTGTCAAAACACTTCATCACAGGAGTGTTGAAATGCCGAATTTCTGAAATCCAAAAACCTGAAACCCGAAATAGGCACACCAACAAAGAGCTTCACAGACTGGGAAATAACTCCATTTCAAAGTCCCAGATACTGAGAGTTCAAGTGTCGAAACACTTCACCACAGAAGTGCTGAAATGATGAATCGCCAAAATGCGAAATAATGAAATACCGGATATTTGATCCGACTCCATTTCAGAACTTCGAATACCGGGAGTTGGATGAGTTAAGCACCGAGACTCTTCACCAGAGGAGTCTCGAAACAACAAAATGTGAAACACCAAAACACCATTGATCCGACTCCATTTTGGAGTTTCAGATACTGGGACTTGGAGTTGTCAAGAACTCTCACATAAAGAAGGCCAAAATCACGATATGTGAAATCACGAAGAGATCTGGACCGTCGAACAATCAAGAGTGTGGACCATTGATCCGACTCCATTTCAAAGGTTCAGATACCGGGAGTTGGAAGAGTCAACAGTTGAGACTCTTCATCAAAGGAGTCCTGAAATTCTGAAATCCGAAATGTGAAAACACCATTTTGGTGTAAGCCTTGGTCACCGCTGGAGGTCACATCGTCGAAGAGTTGTAGAGAATAAATCAAAGAGAGAAGCTCCGTTTTGGAGTTTGGGACATAGAGAATTGAGACTCTTCACCACAAGAATGACAAAATTCCGAAATGCGAAATAAACGCAAGATCCTACGGATGCAATCCAATGGTGCAAGCGAATTTAAGTATGATCGGAGGGCTACTGTTGCACTTCATAGTGTAACTGCTAGAAATGACTGATGGCTTCTGCCAAAGGGATGAAACAGGCCTCAGTGTGATCGCCAAAGAAGATGAGGAGGCTAGAGGCATCTTCCGGTGGAAGGAAGACTATTCTTAGAAGTGATTGACAATTAGAAGAGTGTTGAAGCTTGTAACTGCAACAGAGAGGATCAATGCGACTTTGATAGAGAATACAAAGAGTCTCAACTATGAGACAGGCTAAGGAATCTTAGCATAACATCCTGTGATGATGGACACATGGGTTTAACTGCCAGAGAAGCTGAAGAGTTGCCATGATGATCAAGCAGAACACTCGACATGGAGAGAGAATGTAGAAGCATGGCGAGATAGAATGCACAAGGTTCACATAGATTATAAGTATGAAGAACAAAGAAGATATGGAGTTGTTGTTGTTCAGGGTGATCAAGGAGTGTAGAAGGATGAGTGTGCAACAGCGGAAAGACGGAGAAGAGGAATGGTGCATTGAATAGACATGGCACATAAAGCATAAAAGGTAGAGGCATAGAAAGTGCAAGGGAGGTGTGCAGCAAGACAGTGAGGCAGTAAAGGAAGGCTGAGGTGCTCTTGTAGAGAAAAAAAGAAGATAAAAAAAAAACGTAAGAAGATGTAGACAGAGAGACATTGATACAGGAGAGCAGAGAAGCATAGTAGAACAATGATAAGCCTGGTAAGCCAATGATATATATACTATCACTGTGATAAATTTATATATAGAAAATTTTATATGTTAGGGTGGAAGGAAGGTGCTATGGAGGACTGTTGTCCTCAGAGGTTCAAGTGGGTGCTTGAACATAGGGAGTTGTAGCCAGAGAAACCAGGGTGGCAGGGTGGTGCAAGGGAGAATTGTTATTCTCTGTTATATAGGTAGGTTCCTGTGCGACTGGAAGTTGGTGCTTCCATCCAGCTGGTGTTGAAACACTTAGGGAGTTGGTGCTTCCTTCTAATGGGTGCTAGAGAAACTAGGGAGTTGGTTCTTCCTTCTAGTTGGTGCTAGAGAATACAGAGAGTTGGTGCTCTCAGCAAGTAGCAGTTTCCAAAACAGAGGTTGTAGCCTCATTATGAGTTGGTGCTCATATGTATGATAATGTAAAGAATTTAAAGATTACTTATCATATAAAGAAGAAGAGGTTTTTTACCCTATATGGGTTTCCTCAGGAAATATCTGTCTCTATGTATCTCATATTGTGATTGATGATGAATATTCTATTGCTTACTTCCCTGGATTATTGTGACTATCATTAAATGTTGTGTAAAGAGTTTAAAATAAGCATAATTTTTTAAACCCAGTAACAACTAATTCACACCCCCCCCCTCTCAGTTGTCCAACAACTAATGCTTATATGAAGGCATGCCATCAAATCAGTATGACTGAAAGTTTAGTAATAAATGCACTAACAATGATCTATAAAGGCGTTATCTAATTCTAGACAATGCCTCTTTTGTAACACTTAATTCAAGGTTTACAATTCTAGGAACCGGTAATGGTTATATGAAGGCATGCCATCAAATCACTATGACTGAAAGTTTAGTAATAAATGCACTAACAATGATCTATAAATATGTTATCTAGTTTTAGACAATGACTCTTTTATAACCCAACAAGGTGGATTCTTCCTTTGTAACTCAAAAATTAATAAAACTTGCAAAATAATAACTTAAGAGTAATGCTATTCAATTAAATGATTTATGAATCAATTAGAACTGGAATAGTATTTCCCTCATCTAGTATGATTAAACTATTAGTTAGTATTTTTCCAAAAAAATCAACTAGTCTTTGGAACTATATGGTATAAATGAAAGTCATAGTTATTTGATATTTGTAAGAAATTTTGGTTATGATTTTTGTTAGGTATTTGAAATGAATTAAGATATATGGTTTATATATCACAATTTAGAATTAGATTTTCCCATGATCTCATACGAGGTACCGTTGATTATGACTTTGGGAAGATATATTAAAAATGAATGGTACCATTGATTATGATTTTGGATAGATAAATTAAAAATGAATGTCTTGGACCACTTTATAAGTTTCATTTGAATATTAATACATGATTTGTTTTTATATATCATGTATCAATAAATAAAAACCTTATAGGTAGCCAAGCCATTCTAATATTCATATTCAAGGCTGTTAGTAAATTGTGTATAATGTATCTCTAAATTATAACTTTATGTATTTCTTCAATCTGGAGTTTCACGGAATTGATGTTGGTCATGGCCCCAGCCCTGCAGTAAGCCAAGTTGTGGCCCCACGAACACGACTTGGCCTAAGGGAGCACTTGAGTTAATGTCTGTCATCGTCTCTGACAATATTTCGGTAAATTGTGTACAATGTATCTTTAAATGATAGCTTTTTGTATTTCTTCAAGCTGGAGTTTCATAGCATTAATGTTGGTCATCGCCCCAGCCCTGCACCAAGACAAGTTGTGGCCCCATGAGAACATGACTTGGCCTGAGGGAGGGGTTGAGGTGATGCCCGACATCATCTCCCGCAACATTTTGGCTAATAGAGTGTGTTTTCTTCCAACTGAAGTGTCATGGGGAGATACCAGGCATCACCCCAATCCCCGCCCCAACTCCAACATGCCAAGTCCTAGCTCCATGGGACCATGACTTGGCCTATGGGGGGTTGGGGAGATGCCCGACATCACCTTTGCAACATAATACAACTGTGTGTGCCTCTGTTTTTGTTTGTCTATTTGTCGGCTTTAATTTCTTCGAACAATTTGTGAATAACACAGGGTGATAAAGATCAAATTGACATCACCCCAGCCCCCTGCATGCCAAGTCGTGGTCCCGTGGGGCTAGGAATTGGCCTAGGGGAATAGGATGATGCTCAACATCATCTTCAAAGAATAATACAACTATGCGTGCCTCTGTTTTTATTTTTGTCTTTTCATGCTTTCATTTCTTCAAACAATTTGTGAATAATACATGAGTGATGGAGATCGATTTGACTAGAAGAATTTGTTATGATTGGAAGTTGCAATTAGTTTTCATAGGTGAGAATCACGTGGGCCAACTTTCCATAAGAATCCAATAATTTATGTACTTCGGGGTGGAGAAGGTGATCATTAGAGGGCATTAAAAAATTTCTAAATCCATAATCCATTGTCATGCCAGAGGCTCAAATTGTTTTCCATCAAGTGGAATACGGGCACTATTGAGACCCTCCCATTGGGAATTAGTTACCTTATCACAGAGTGTAGTTGAGTGGCTATATTTTATGAAGAGATACATGCACATTGGACTTGCACCAACTTGAATTGTTGCGATTGTTCGACCAATTTGATTCTTGTCATTACATTGTCGCAACCACGATCTAGTATGAGAACTTTGAGTTGAAGCATTGAATTGGCTTAAACTAGTGGGACTGTCAAATTGAACACCCATCTTAGGACACCGTTAAAAATGTTATGTTCATCACTTGAAGTGTATGTATGGGGAGAGATTACATAGAGAGAAGGAAACTAGGACCATAGTGTGACAAAGGTTGTAGAAACCATTTTACATGAATCTCCCCAATGACCATCTGTCCTTTTGGTCCAGGCTTGTAAGTGTAGGAATTTTCATATGCATTCTTCATTCGATGACCTTGATGTTATCCATTTTCATAGAGGCACATAAATGGAAAGTATCTCATACCAACACCCATCTCGAGTGGCCAAAGAGGAAATTTTGGTAGTTTTACAATGTAAACCATTTCAGTCGTAAGGCCTATTAAGGTGCATTTTGGGCCTATTTTTTGTAAAATCCAAAAGTAGGGAATAATGGGAATCTTCAATTGAATGCTTGTTGGCCTTGTTCATAATGGCTATAAATATTACATCATGAGTTCTTCTTGAGAGAGAGGAGCTACTTGATTTCAATGGTGCAGTTGTTGTAAAGTGAATCTTAGTCTTGATGTCAATTCATATATTGAATCAATATTGTTGTAGTTGTAGACTCCAGGGTGGATTCAACCCCAACAACCAGATCCAAATCAAGGGAATGGGGCTTATTATGGTTATCCATAAGGATATGATGTAGGTTATGTTTATGCACGACAACCTCAAGATCCAAATATGTACAGTTATGCTCTTTATGCATATGGAAATTATGAGCAGTAGGAAAATTTGTTTGAAGCATTTCCACTTGGAAAAAGGGAAGCTATGTTGGATCATGTTTTCATTGATGCCAACGGTTTGATTGATTGATGTCAAGTGATTGATTGATTTCAAAGGATTGATTGATTGATGATTTATGTAATATAATATGTATTGTCCTTGATGAGAATGCATAGATGAAGATGCATCAATGAGTTGTCATTGATAGATGATGAAGACGGATCGATGTGGTTCCATTGGTATATGATGCATTGTTGGAAAAATGTATAGATGACTCATTATTGTCTTATCATGACTGATAAGGTGCACAAATGGATGAACTCCAAAGTGGTCCCCTTATGGTGAAATCCCTCACAGGAAGACGCGTTGCGGATTGAGTTATCCTAGAAGAATGGTTGGAGGACCCATGCTCTCATTATTGTCTTATCATGATTGATAAGGTGTACACATGGATGAACTACAAAGTGGTCCCCTTATGGTGAAAGCCCTCACGGGAAGACGCTTTATGGATCGAGTTATCCTAGAAGAAAGGTTGGAGGACCCATGCTTGTATGAGGAATAACGAGATGAAGATCAAGGAAATTGTTGGTGAAACTATCCTAGATGGATAGTGCTTGTCATGCCATTTATGTTGGTATGTGGAATGTCACATAACTCCTCCTATTTTGAGAGTTATGTCCTTACGAAGATGAAGGACCCTTACATGAAGGCTTGAAGCCCCCAAAGTCAAAGAAGTCAAAGTGACCTAAAAGAAGAAATGATAAAATAAGGTGACAAAATCAAGAAGGAATATTTATGGAAAGTGGTTAACCCTAAAAATA
>ML788793.1:7843-27369 GCA_009831015.1 Picea engelmannii
AACAACCTTATCCCCCCATTAATTTCCCAACAGCCTTATCCCCCCATTAATTACTTCACCTACCTTTTAATAATAAAATAATAAAAATACTCATTTATTTACTTTAATAATTAATTAATTTAAATTAAAAACTATGATAAATAATTAATCAAATTGGGTTGTTACATACACCCACCCTTCAAGAAACTTCGTCCCGAAGTTAGAGTAATTTACAATAAAAGGGTAATGACACATGATTCATACATCTGCATCAAATAAACGACATCATCAATTTAAAACACTTATACATACTAGTGTATGTGTGCAAGCATGCATGTGTAGCTAGCACATGCATGACTTGCACATGTTCTAATGACAATAATTATCACACCTAAAGTAATTCTTGTATGTGTCCAATCCAATCAACAAGACCATTCATTTCATAAAATATAGTAAACCATTTAAAATGTTCGCAAAATCCCGCAATTATAATAATTTAGCACAAGCAACTTTCACTTAGATAATTGTAGTTCAGTCAAGCAATTATAAACATACATATATACATATTTTTCAAAAAGAGGAAATAAAGAAATTCTTCTATAAGGCGAAGCCCCACACACTCTCAACTACTTCTAGTCATCCTTCCTCCCTAACCTACTTCCATCTTCCATCTCTATCCTTCCTTTGCTGGACTATCTTGGAGCATCAACTATATTGACCTAACTCCAGATAGAACCCGTAAGCGGAAGTGTCAACTCTCTTAACCAAGCTTCCCTAGAAGGCATTTGGCAGTCTTCATGACATGTCTAGGGGAGTGTGAGCTAACACCATCCTCCTATGACTCCAATTTTCAAAGGATACACTGTGGGAAATGTCTCCACCCCTCCTAATAGAACTAGGGTCAACACCCTACCATGGACCATACAATGGCACTGTGTTGTTGGGAATTTTTCCATCATATATTCAGTTTTAGGCAGTCTCGCCACTTGAAAAACATGTGCTTTTCCACATATCATAACAATTCATTTGAACCAACATAATTTCACATACAAATATTCATACCACATTGTTTCTCGGTCGATGTTCACGACATCAACCGTTTATCATGATTATCCTTTGGTTATTTCATAGCCCATTGACCTGCATATTAGTCTATAATGCAAACTCATACATATATATGCACTACTATCATGTAAATGCATTTAATCATAATCCCAATCTAGTATCCACTTACCAACAACTTTAAATTCCAAAATTTTCAAGTTAGAAATAGATTGTATAGTATCCATCATAATTCAAATAACGTTAAACATTCATAGAATTGACATTCACATAGATTCATATGTCTTAAAATTCAAGTGTATCATTAATAGTGTTCCATGGATAATAAACAAATGAAGATACGACTAGGCCATAAGTAATTATAGTTTTACAAGTTAAAACAGACATTGCATACACCCATTCTTTGGGAAACATATTCCTAAGGTTGTGGTCAAAAGTGTGGGATGATCTCGACGTATCATATCTACATCCTCCTAGGTAGCTTATCAAGTGCTATACTATTCCTACTATACCTTCACGTTTTTAGATATATGTTTAGTCAATTAATACATTATTTGGCTACCCCTATTTAGCAGACCTCCATCGTGTCCAAACTCAAATCTTATTACCACTTGTTGTATGGTGCAATGTTTTGGCCCCTTGTGGGCTCCCTCCTTGGCACTCCATGCTTGAGTACTACTTTGGTGACTCAAACTTGACACTTGTGATTTAGTTAATGTTAAGACATGCACCTCTTATCGGGTTATTCTTCCCAAGCTCCATATAAGATTCCCATATTTAAAGTATGGCTTGTTGGTTGACTATCGATCAAAACATTAGCTTATTATTAGTTTTTTTTTTGTTAAGTGATTATAATAATGAGATTTGTATAAGTTTCATTAAGTCGTGAATATAATCCCTCCTAGAATATATTGATAATTATAACCCATTTACTACTAACTTGTTTATCACTCTAGATCGATTGATACCACACACATGCCATTGCAACAGTTTTCCATGCCTAGGAATATTGACTAAGATATTGTCATGTGATCATTACATGGGGCAGACATTTTAAGGTTTCTTTGGTCGCCAATCTTTATTAGTTATTTTCTTGTTAGGTCATAAGATTAGATCTTGACAAGGTAAATGTCGATTATATGATTCTCTTATCATAGTCGAAGTACATATGCTTTATACCTATAAGAGTAATTTGACCATGCTTTAGTGAGAACCCTTGAGTCAAGGCTAAGTTTTCCATTAGGGTCCATTCTATTCTCTACAATTACTTGACTTTAAGGTCTTATTTTCTCACAATTGAACTTCACATGTGTCAACTTTTATATCCTCTATATCTACATGATACTTACCGACACTAGTCTATAGTCCTTTTCTAGGTGCATCACCAACACCTTCCAGGTTCATTCCCCTCACTAACAACCCACCATGTATTTATATATTCCATTTATCTACTACAATTTATTGTTCGCACTTTACATCTTCCTTGACACATCATACCTTATTACTTTATTCTTCTTCTTCTCTCTCTCTTGCTCTCTCTCTCTCTCTCACATACATTCTAACCATACTTATCATGTCCACTTATACTCACTTGCCTCTCGCTAATATACCATTATATTGATTACTAAGGTGTTGCTTACTTATCACCTTCATTTATTACCTTTATACATCATTTACATCCCTCTTCAATTATACCTTTATCAACTTTTAATTCTTTTGATATTATACCTTCTATTCCTTAAACAATGTATTTATTTACTAACCCCTTATGTTGTCTTTATTTCATAACCTTAAGTATATATTTTTCCTAATACTTCATTTTCTATAACTATTATTTATTATTTGTAATGTGTCTTATTCCCTTTTTCGACCTGTACATCTCTAAGCTCTATATTACCATTATTATCACCCCCTTTTTTTATTTAAAACTTGTATACTTTCATTATATATTTATTCACATTAGTCCTTAATTGTTGTTATGCTTCAATATCCTTTGTTTTTACTATATTTGTGTTATCCTATGCTTCCATATATTAATTGTCATATCTCTTCATTATCATCTATTTATATAAATCTTCTTTATCCTAGATATACCACCACTTCCTTATCTTATGTGTACTTAATTGCACACCAACTCTTTGTCTAAATCACACACTATCCTTATCTATTACTATAGCATACACATTGCATTCCCTTAAAATGTTATGTACATTATTTATTATCTCTTGAATTCACTCCATAACTCCTGCAATTAATTTATTACCATTATATCATGCATAATTACCCATTTTACGTTGTGTACTTTATACATTTATTATAATTATGTTATATATTGCATGCATCCCTTTGACATACTTTATACCATCAAGGATTACATTCCTTCCACATTGTCCTTTATTATTATAACTTTCAAGTTGTCACTATCATCACTCATTACTTGCAATAATGGGCCCCTTTACTTTATAGCCCTTCCACTACATTTCTCTTTACTTTTAGTTCCATATTCATTATCTATTACTCAACCAACTGGTCATACCTGGCTTATTATTATGAATATGGACTATCATCAATCACTAATATAATCAATTTATATTATAACCAATATTACTTTACCTATACCTACATGCTATAACAATACATTTTTTTTTGTAAACTTACTCTACCTAATTCATTTGGCATTTTTTCATTTCCCCCTAACTTACTTGCCAAATATAGCATAAATGGTATTTGATAACTTTATATTCACTATTTGTTTGTAATTTGTATGTGTGTCATCTTTACATACAATGCTAATATTATCAATGCCACATGGTTAAACACAATATACTAACTCATCTAAACATATATTACTATTATTATTAACTCCATATTGTATACTTACAAGTATTACTATTAATACTTACATAATGTGATTATATTATATATCATTTCATAATGTTACTACTTTAATGCATACTATTATCATGTCATATATTACCCATATGTTTTCGCTTATTTTATACTCCACTTCTCAATCACTAGATTGACACCATGATTATATCTTACGAATTTTAATGTCCTTTTGTAATATCATCTTTCATATCCAATAACAACATTTCATTATTAACAATGTAGCATATGTTAATATACCTCACAATTATAATTATATATTGTTATTACGTTTATAACACATCACAACTATATAATTATAAGCTAAATTTATCACATACTTACTATTAGTTATTGTCGATATTTTGTTTTATACCAGTACTCAACATTACTATAATGTTTACCTAACACATTTTATTATCTTCAAAATTATCATCTATGGTGTGATAATTAGTGTTCATGTCTTGATATTTACAATTCTCATAAAAGTGTCATCCTTGCAAGTTAACTTATGCGATCACATAATATGCTAGCTCGACTGAGGCAAAGGCAAAGGCAGCAAGGAAACTCAACGGGAGAGAAGCATAATGTTTGGGCGAGAGGGAAGAATTGGTAGAAAATAACCAGCTGAGGAGAACACACCAGCAGGAGGTGACAACTCGAAGAGGTTGTCCAACGCCATGGCTGATTATAAGAGGAAGGGATGCTAGAGTGAATAGCATATGTAGCCACCATGAGTTAGATATAAATGATGGAGGGGGTGGCAGGTGCAAGCCACATGGTCGCCACTGGCTTGGCGCATGCCAATCCCTCCTCGTTGTCCTAATGCTTGTCGCGATCAATCACCCCATCCAGGGGGGAATTTTCTCATATAACTATTAATTTAAATAGCCAAATTTTATATTTGTGTTAAAAGCCATTCTATTTTTATTATTTTTACTATATTTACATATTTCCCTATCACCCAACAAATTCTAATACATAATAACCCTATCCTTATTCCAATACCTTATATATTTCTTGTTGTATTTAGAACCATTTGTTATATTACTTTACACCCAAAACCCCATATAGTGAGTAAAATCGTTTTATAAAGCTAGTACACCCTTTTAAATTTGATATATAGATATAATCATTCATACTATTTTCTTGTTCTATTATAATAAATAAATAAAATAAAAAATAGATAATTAAATAAATTAAGAAAACATAAATCTAACCCTAAATGTGAAGTGGAGGGTGGGAAATGTGGGTTCTCTCATGAGATCCATGTGTCTCGCTCTCCCACTTCCTCATCTCCCAAAACCTTACCCCTCACTCAAACACTCTAACGTTTCTATCTCTGTGCCCCCCTCCCTACCCCCTCATCTAATTTCGCTCTACAGGTCGATCATGTGTAGCACATGGACCTGCGCCGTATGGGATTTTCTCCTCGTGGTTTGGTGTTGGTGGTGGCTTATATTCAAGCAGAGTTCATGGATCAAAAATATTAAATAGATTGCTAGTAAGACCTATTGGGTGACTTTGCCCTATCAGTTTTAAATGCAAAACTGTGGCTCGATTTTGGGCCTTTTATCGCATCGCTCGCACTTGAACTGCCGCATATTTGTTGTGCATGAAAACATCACCATATTCCACCATTGTTTCACAGAAAAACTTAGATAAAAATCCCCTTTGACCTTATTTTTTGTCCTTCGACACATTGAGCACTCTTGGTGCCTCTCTTGGCTTTTGCACTTGGTCTTGGGCCTCGACTTATGACATGTTGGCAGTTTGTGTTATGTGTGATAACTCATGGACTTTGGCTAGAACACTTGGAGATTGGGCCTTCGGACCCAAAGTTTTTCCAAAATGGCTCTCTTTTTGTCCAGAATCGCAGTAGAATGATTGTCTTCGACAAGGAAACGAAGTTACAGTTTGAAATTCAAAATGGATTTGGCTAAAAAATCCCATTGACAAGTACTTATCCGATAAAATTGCTACGAAATGCTTAGAATCTTAGAGAGGGTAGTGATAATCCTGTCTGTTCAGAAATTCCATGGGTGGAGTTTCACATAGATTCAGAGGAAATAAGCCTTATGATTGAAAATAAGTGTCTTACCCTAATTTTACCCGACCCAGTCCTAAAGAATGTAGAGGAATCAGAGACCAGTTTCTCGACTTGCATGGTTTTCCAAAATAATTTGCTAGCTTTAGGACAAGATTAAATGCTAAAGTTGTGGTAGAAAAAACTACACGACGACACCTATTGCTTTTGGATCGAAAAAAATGGGGAAGAAAGTGTGAAGGTTGAAGATATAAATGGAAGGAATTCCTTCTTTGAGAAACATGAATCTGAAACTATGCATTCGGTTTCCCCTTCTGAAATGCAAGAAACAATGTTGAACTCTTTGATAATCACTTTGTTTTCACAGAATACCACTGAGGCAAATTTGAGACGATCTATCACTTTAATTAAGTCCAGATTCCAAAGTTGGGAGGAAGTCCTCAAGGAAGATTCAAAGGTTGTAGAGGATGCCATTACGTGTGGTGGCTTAGCCGAAACAAAATCTTCTAGAATCCATAACATTTTAGACACCCTGTTGAAAGAGCGAGGAATTTTATCTCTGGAGCATTTGCGCAATATTCCTGTAGACAAGATCAAAGTGGAGCTTTATTGTTTCAAAGGAGGATTTTTTGCAATGCCTTTTTCTCGGGATTTCAGAGAACAAATCCTCTATGACTAGAATCTCTAGGGACAGATTTGTTGTGGGTTTTTTTCATTCTTGAAAGGAGGCTATTTATTCTCAGGGTCTCTGCAATTCTAGACCCTAAACTTTTAGGACCATTTTCGGCCTTAAAATACTGAAATCCAGGTTCTGTTAAGAAGCTATGGGAAGGCTTGAAAATGTTTTTGTTTGATTGGTTTTACGGTATTCTTGCCACTCTAGGCCTGTGGCAGAAAGAGGCCAAGATTATTTTTCTTGTCCTAGATAATGCAGGCAAGACTACCTTGTTGCATATGTTGAAATATGAGAGGTTAGTCCAATATCAACCTACTCAGTATCCTACATCCGAGGAACTGAGTATTGGTAAGATCAAGTTTAAGGATTTCAATCTTGGTGGTCATCAAATTGCTAGAAGAGTCTGGAAAGACTATTATGCCAAGGTGGATGTTGTGGTCTATTTGGTTGATTCTACAGATAAAGAGAGATTTAAAGAGTAAAAAAAAAGGAGCTTGATGCTTTACTTTTAGATGATTCTTTGACAAATGTGTCTTTCTTGATTTTAGAAAACAAAATTGGTATTCCATATGCATCTGAAGATGAGTTGCGCTATTATCTTGGCATATCAAATTATATTATTGGTAAGGTAAAAGTGAAATTGGCATATTCTGATGTCTGAGTGTGTAACAACCCAATTTGGAATGCAGATGAAAAGATATTTCTCTTAGAGGTATGACAAACTATAAGGGAGATGGAATGTGAAATATATGGATTATGAAACTGGGTAGAGGTAGCAGGCCATGTTGGCACAAGGAAAAAATCATGTTGTGGGTGGTCAAGCCCAGGTTTCAGTTTTGAAAATGGGCTCTGATACAATATGTGAGGCCTTCTTATTTCAGGTCCTCAAAACAAAACAATCAATATTTCCTACTGAAATAACTTCAAATTAGTTCATAGAATTTATTTTATGATTTTCTTATACTAGGAATAAAAAACAACAACATAATAACAATGGAAACATAATAACAATAGTATAATGATAATATACCAACTGGTAAAATACATACCTTGACCTGCAAGTTGGTTGATTCAACCCCTGGTTCACTTGTTCTTGAGCTTGCGAAAATTTTCCAACTGAATATTAACCTCGCAACCAACTAGCAACATCCTCTCTATCTCCCTAGCTCCAGTAATCCTTGTGGTTTCCTGGCCCCTAAGCCCAAAGTTCCCAGCAACAAAAGTGCCATGTGAGAGTTCCCAAAACAAGTTTTTCTTCCAAATTCCTCCTCTCTTTCAAAATTTATTCCTCCTATTTCTTCCCCCAATCTTCCCCAAAAAAAACATAGATCCCCTTTTCCAAGCCCTCCCCCTCTTCCTTATCCTCCTCTCTCAAATCCCCCTCATTAATTCCCCAACAAGATTATCCCCCCATTAATTCCCCAACAGCCTATCCCACATTAATTACTTCACCTACCTTTTAATAATAAAATAATAAAAAGACATAGGATTATCCTAAGTAACTACTTCTTGGTTACTCTGATTTTATCCATGATTTATTCAAACCATTTCATACCATTCACTCTAGTCATGGGTGAATTAGAATCGGATTAGAAATTATTATGGTTATGTGCTTCACACATGATCATATCCCACAAGTTATAAACGATTTTCTCAGTATCATATTTTCACCTACAATCATGACATTATCCATCGACTTCCATAACCATATCCCATAATTGTGTGCCATAATTACCAAGAGGTGAACCTTACATGAAATAAGTACAATCTTTACAAAAGGATATCATTTGATTTGATCAACTATAGTCTGTCGTCATTTGATGTTTTGAGTCTTTCGTGCATTTGAATTAGTTGGTTAAATGGTCATTTAATCCACACATTTCTCCTGCATTTTTCCGTCGCTTCACAAACTCCTCCCATTTTCAATTTTCATCACCTTTTACCTCTTCTTGTTGCAAGGAATCGAACATGGCACCTAAAAAATTCACTAGACAAAGAGGGGTAAAATGGTAGGTCCTTTTGTGATCATACATGAGCCACAGAGGAAATCATTTCTCGATGAATTTCCTACATGTGGGATTATCTTTCAAAAAGTAGGGTTACTGCAATTGTTCACGAAATTCAAGGGGCACAACATATCAACAAAGCAAGGGAAACAAAAATAAAAAGGAAGGATCCTAAAACAACTGTGAAGGGAATAACTTCAAAACCAACAAAGAAAAATAACTACAAGACAAAAAGAAAAGAGTATCAATCCCCTGAAGAGGTTGACTCCAAAATCAACAAAGAAAATTTCACTTTGTGGACTTTCCTTTTTCACATAGAAAATTTCCTGTAGCAAGCATTTTTCCATAAAGAGAGCATAAATTGATTTGTTGATATCTCCCAAACCATGAACCCGTTGATTATGAATCTTGGACCATAAATGTATCAATGTATGATGAGTAAAAATAATAAATTTCAACCAAATCCAGTTTAAATTTTTTAAGGAGTTGGCCACCGTCACCTTCAACCATTTTTCCTCTTTCTCAAAATTTATGCATATCTTGGTTTTGATTTTTGGTGAGAAGAAGCATAGCAGTGATTCCAACAACCTCATCGAATTTCATATAAAACCAATTTGTAGTTTGACATATAATGGATATACAAGTATGCTACAAGAAATCAGTTGCATGAATCTGGGTGACTCTGATGCAACAAGTTTTTTCATGTGGATAAGAACTTAATTTTCATTTTATGTTGTTCTGGTGTGCTAGAATATTCTATAGGATTGCTAAACATTGGAATGAATTTGAAGAAGTATCAACATGGACACAAATTGGTAAGATGCTTGGGATATTACACATGAACAGAATTTGGCCACCTCGCATACTACTGGAATAATGTGCATTTGGGTTTACCAGAATAAAATTAACCAGTAGCATGAAGACATGCAACATCCTCTATCTAGGGGAGATGTTGGGTGCCAGTTTTGACTCTTTTTACCATTTCAATCCATTCCATTCATCTCCATTGTTTGACTAAAAAATCTTCTTTTTTCCCACTTCTATCTAACTAATGGCATAATGAGTACAAACAAGGTAATAAGTTGGATTTTTGTGATTAACTCTTAGTTTTTCTTGTAAATGGTATTAAGAGCTATTTCTGCAACAAAATTTCCTACAATTCAACTATTATAGGAATTAACTTTGTTTTGTGAGTCATTATAGGAATTGAAGGTTAGCATACATACACTTGCTCAAGGGGAGAATTTTCACCTGGAGGCACTTTATCGATATCAAGATATGTTATTTTACCTATTTTACCATTCTCATGGAATTTGACACCCAATTGTCAATGCATAGTCAAATCTGACAAATAATTACAGGAAATTCGTAGAATTAGCTGCAAATATTCCATCTTGCTTACAGGATTAGGACTGTGATTCCAAAATCAAGGAATATGATTCTACCAATAATAAGGTCAAGGATACAACCAAAGGGATCAGGGAATTCCTATTCTACATCTTGAATATAAGATCTGAACTATAATTTCTTCAATTTGTTAGAAACAAAATGTAATCTTCATTTTCGAGCAGTGATATTCAAATGTGATTTCTAGAACGATGAAGATGAATCAAAAGATTCCACAACATAGGTTTTGTGCAAAATGGGCCCATTTAAGCGACACAAGTGTATGTTCCAAAAAAAGTGCATGATGTAGGATGTACGAGAATTTCTTCAAAATGGAATTTCATAGATTTTCCTATTGCGATCAGTTTTAATGTTCTTAATTTATAAAACCCAGATTGAATCTGATTGGTTAGTTCGAGGATTGGATAATTAGTTTGTATCCTCCCAATTGAATCTTTTGAATAATTATATCCTCAAAGAATAGTATAGTGAGATTAATTGTAGAATGAGAATGTTGTTATGATCATCCAATACATATTGTAACTGTTGATTTTACATTTATGCTTAATACCAAGGAGTTTTGAACAATTTTATGAGTTAAATTTCTTACATAGTCTATTTTTTCTCTAAACAACACATGCCAGGAGGCCCCCCCTGGTATGTGTTGTATTTCCATAGTTGTTTTAGAATTACATTCTATTAATTTCCTTCATTTTATGTAGATTTCTATAGTTGTTGTAATTTCATGTAGATTCACATTGGTTGTTGTAATTTCCCATAGATTAAATATTTTCCTTCTTACAGATAATATCACTCTAAGTATGGTGATTTAATTTTTTACGATATTGATGTCAAAGAAAATCATAGAATTGAATGCTCTTTCATCTATTTCACCATACCAACAATTATCATGTAATATATTCATAGTTTGAACTGAGTCTGAAACTCCTTTTTGTTACCACATTTCTTTATTACATTGATGGAATAATTTACCTTTCATTCAGCCTTTTAACTCACACTTGGAAATACCCCTTGTTGGTATTAGAGATTGGTTAACTAAAACAAAGTGTATTTTCAAATAAGCACATATGAGAGTTTATTTGTGATTTGATTCCCTACCATTGACGGTCAAATATGAGAGATTATGACCAGAATCAATTTCTATTTGTGATTTTGGCACTTCATTGTTTGATTTTTAGTAGAAGTCTTTGCATATAATTCTTAGGTAATTTAAATATCAATTCTACATGTATTGTGCTTATTACTTATAAGCTTACGCCCTTGAATTCATAAATAAATGATGAGGAATCTAGACCAGTAGATCAGTCCAAAAACCATTTCTAGATTGGGGACATAATAGAAAACCTTATCTATGTTGAGGAAACTATGGACATATTAAAATCCCAACGTTAGAACCCTAGCCACATAAGGGAGCTCCATTGAGTGTACGATTCTTCAATTTATGTTTAAAACCCCTAGATATTCTACTTATAATGGAATATTGCATTTAAAATGGATATATTAGCCCCCACCATTGAGGTATATCCAAGTTTATATGAAACTTATGTGGAATGATCATGTCCTATAAGTTTTCTTGAAATTGATATGGATTATGAAGAACATAACAAGAAGTGGTTACTTGAAGTTGAAAAAAAATCTAGGGAACACCAAGATTATTCATACCGTGAAGTAGTCCATGAACAACTACTCCTATATAACTTAGTACAAAATATATAGGAAGCATGTGAAACAATATATAGGTTTAAACTTTGGAGACATATTGACGAGGAGTATACAAGAGACATATTTGGTTGTGATTTAGAGGAGGTTTACGAGGAATGGTATATGTATATGTGTAACTTATGGGAAGACAATTACTTGTATCTTATGTCTGATGAATCTAATACTCCATATAAAGTGACCATCATTGCAGTCATGAGAAAGGTATGTCTACTAGTTTCCAATATGATTCTTCTATAGTTATAGTGTTCCTTCCATACCCACCCTTTTACAAGTATATGAAGGATATTTTTTCAGTGGGGGTACTATCTATTTGGATCCAAATGACTATAGTGACCCTTTTGAGAAATACACTCAACCATTCTATATCATCAATTGGGAGTCAAATTAAGAACTTGTACATGGTACCTTGGATTAGGGACACACTTCTTAGACTACTTCAATGTTGAGGCCAACACTTGTACATGATACCTTGGATTATTAGTAGACCTTGGCTTAGGGATGAGCTTCTTGGACTATACAAACATTGATACAAACACTTATACATGGGACCCTAGCTTATGGGTGGGTTTCCTTGGCTACTTCACCATTGTCATTAGCACCTATAAATGGGACCCTTGTTTATGATATTACAACATCACTACAACCACAAAGGAAAATGCTTCTAAAAGGGGTATGGAATGGTGGGATCTTCCTTAGAAGTGTAATAAGGGCATGTGGGCCCAATTGGAATTAATAATAGGATAGTTATGGTAGCCATTCAATCTAATATGTAATAGTCCTACTTTTAAATAAGCACCACTAAGTAATTAGCATTGAATATATGTATTGTGACCTCATTAAAGAAGGCCCACCATGTAGTTAACATTTGGTTATAGTTAGGGTTCATATATAGGTATAAATAAGGATGGAACCCTCCTTATGTGATAATGTATTGAAATATTTTTTGTATTGGAGCCTAGATAATTTGGAGGTTGGCCTCTCAAAGGGGAAATTGAATAGGAGATGATCCTTCCATAAAAGGATCACTATATGGTGGTGTAACATCCCTAATTTGAATCCCCACAATTATAATGTATTGTATAAATGTGAATTAGGTTGGTGAGCCAATATGTTGGGGTGTAGAGAACATTTTTATTAATATTGTTGAGGGTCAAACTATGCATTATGTACATTGAAATTATTAATAAAAATGATAATTGTTGGTTGCGATATAAGAGGGATGGAAATGGTGGGGGGATATGATTCCACAAGAGAGGGGGATAAAGGGGGATCCAAGGGAAACCCATGTTAATATCCTAAGTTAATGTGTCATTACCATATAATCCCCCCTTTGAATGGTTAGATACTCAATCTTTGAATTCATGTAAGAGGGTGGGTGTGAGAAGTCACATCTCATAGTTATTGGGAACATGGGGCTAAAGTAAAATCATCCTTGGGAAGAGTGTGAGTCAAACAAACATGGGAGAAGAAGGAAATTCAAGTAGGACAAGAGGTAAGGTTTTACATGTTGATTTTGGTAAGCAAGAGAGAATTTGAGTGTTGGGAAGAGCACCACCATGTTGTTCTTGAAGGAAAATATTGTTTGTCTATGTTTATGCTAGAAATGTGGCCTATGTTCCTGTAGAAACATTCTAAGCTTGTATTTCATTTTCTTGTTGAGGAAATGGCTCAAGACCCTTGTGAAGGTTGTTGTGAGCACTCCTAGAGTAGTTGTGAGTTCCTAGAGTCTTGGGTTGAGATATTCCTAGCCAATCGGGTGCACTGACAACCCTGATAAATGAATGGTATAGCCTGATGGACTAAGAGCGGTGAAGGAGGTACATTCCTTAGGTTGTGTAGGTTGTGGGGAAGAGAGTTGGTGGATTGGAACTGTTGTTGGAGTATAATATGGGTTTTGGATTGCTAAATGTGGAGAGTGGATAACCAAGAGGGTCAAATATCCTTTTGGACTCATAGCCTTAGCTTGGGGGTGGCTTGTTGTTGAGAGAAAATGAACATCAATCCTATGGCCAGGAGGAACGTCCTTCGTATGCATTGATTTGGTTATTTTTATAAATATGTAATTTTCTATTGTTTTATTATGATTATTTTGATGTGTAAATGAATATTTGAATGTTGTTTGTTTGCTTGACTTATTAAATTCATGGGTTTTTATTATGATGTTAGTTGCATGACTTATTTTTCATGTTGCACGCATGCAAATTTTAATTGGTATCAAAATATGCTAAGTTGTTTTTGTATTAATGTGGATCAATTAGGAGGTTGGGTACGTTACAATATGGGATTAGAGATTTTGTTTCAACATTGAGTTTGCATGGACCAAGATCAGTGCAAATTTGGAAAAAGAAATTGTTACAGATTTTGGATCTATGAGAGATTTGGGGAAAATGATGAATTTAGTAGTGAAATCCCCATATTTCTGAGAGAATTCAGATAGAAATTTCCCTCAAAACTATCTAAAAGGTGTTCAAGGGTGTCGATCTGCATGTTGCAGAGCTAAATTTGACTTGAAAGGTTGAAATTTATGCTTTAATGGTGGATGCAAAAGTTGGGAGAGTTTGATGGATTGATGGATGAGATCACATTTTATTTTGAGATCAACAACCCAGATTCATCCTAGATTGACCAAAAAATTGGAAGTTTTTTTTTTTCGGAGTTGGAAGAATGGACCAAATCAACAGTCCAGATCCATTCTTGGAGTTTGTAAAAATGGAGTAGATCAAGCCAAAATCCATTTTCAGGGTTTGGAAAAATGGACCAAATCGATGATCGAGATTTGTTTTGTAGTTTGGAAAAATGGTGTAGATTGATGGTCACGTTTTTCTTTTGAAGTTAGAAAAATGGAATAGATTGATGGTCGAGACTCATCAGCAGAGTTTGGTGAAGTATGGTGAATCAATGGTAAATATCATTTTGTCTAGGAGCTCAATAGCTAGATTCTTCCTAGATGTTAGTCGAAAATTTCTAACTTTAGGAGTTCAACGAAGTGTTTTGTTCGGCTAAGAGAAATTCTTAATCACTAATGATTGGATCAGTGAAATCGGTGAAGTGTTTCGTGTAATACCCCTAATATAAACCCCAATTGTAAATGAAAATGTAAATGTACATATAGAATAGTGAGTTGTTGGCACCAAGTTTTGGTTCAGTTTTATGCACACCAGAGTAGTGTGAAAGGATTGTTTACCAAAGAAAGAGTTCACACATTCCACAACGTTGCACACACCTGAGTAAGTGCACATGGATTTCACCATCAAGGGAAGGGTGTGCATATTCCATAGTGTTTCACACACCTAATAAAGTGTGTGAGGATTATCTTGAAGTGCGCACCAAACCGTGTTTGTAACTAGGATATTTTTGGGTCGAAGATCCTTTGTATATATGTATATTGAGGGCAGAGTTCCTTTGTGGTTATTAGGTTGGATATCCTAGATTACGACAAAGGCCAGTACACCTATCCTTGTAAAATGTAATCACACTTAAATTATTAATAAAATCACATCGTTGTGGGTAGACTAATCAGACGAAAAGAGACGGGGGGCTAAACTCCACTGAAAAGGTAAAAGGGGGGCTTAAGTCCAAGGGAATATTTATTAATATTTTCAAAAAGTACAATTTATGGATATTTATTTATCCTAAGTTCTCGATGGATGGGAACAAATCACCAAGTAGCTAAAGCTAATTTTGAAGGTGACAAGTATCTAGTTATGACCATGCAAATATATTGTTGAGCCTTAGTGTATTATATAGAGAAAATATTGGAAAGGGGTTTCCATCTAGTATCTAGAAGGTATTGTTGTCGAAGAGGTAGCATGTCAGGCCTGTGAGCATTCTCTCTAGGTGAGAGACTTGTTGTCGAAGAGGTGGGTTGTCAGTCCCATGAGAATTCTCTATAGGTGAGAGACATGTTGTCGAAGAGGTGGGTTGTCCATCCCGTGAGAATTTTCTCCAGGTGAGAGACTTGTTGTAGAAGAGGTGGGTTGTCAGGCCCATGATAATTTTCTCCAGGTGAGATATTTGGTGTCGAAGAGGTGGATTGTCAAGCCTGTGAGAATTATCTCTAGGTGATAAATTTGTTGGGAATTGTTCCCTGGTGTTTTGGGAATTAGTTATAGGACTATGAGACTTCTTGTCTAGCCTATTGTTGAATCCCTGGAAGGGAAGTGGGGCAATCGAGGGACTGTTGAGCATAGAAGGGATACACTTTTTGGGGTGGGATAGGCATGTGGAGAATGAGAGACTGTATGCTAATTACAGCAGTTGGCACCTTGGAATGAGAAATTCTATCGATTATTAGACCTTAGCCTAGAATTAGGAATCCTTTTTCCTTGGTGGAGTTTAATCCCTAGCTCGGGGGTGACCTATTGCTGAGAGTTTATGAGAAACAAAGTCTATCGTTGAGAAGAATGTTTAAGATTTGCATGCAGTTGATGACTCTTTATAAAATGATAAGTGTCCTTTATGTGATTGTCTAATTACCATGTGCCTATTTACATATGCATGATATGGGTTTATTTTCTTAATGATGTTGCATATGATCATTTGTCATTATTCTGTATAATTTTGTTTGCACATGTAAAGCATAATGTTGTTATCCAGTATTTGTTGTTGTGCATGCAAAGTGTGACAGACATTATTTTTTCATGTTATTTAATTTTTTAATAATGGTTATGATTTTTCGAGGAGAGGCTAGAATTGTCGTGTGTAAAGGAAAATAATCCTTGTGTGCAAGAGACTAGATTCGATGTGTGCACAGGGAAGTAGATCTGGGTGCACAAGGAGAACTAAATTTGTGTGTGACACCAGAATGGTTGTGCGCACAGTAGTAATCATGTGTTCATAGTAGTTACATGTGCAGTGGTGCTTGTGTGCTCAGAATGATTGTGTGTGTAGTTGTATTATGTGTTAATTCCACTATTATAATTGGTGTTAGAAGAGAAAAAATTGTGTGGCACAATCCATCTTGGGATAATGCGCATTACCTTGAGTTTCCTACGCAAATTTTCAAGTATGACTATAACAGGGAACAGTATAGTATAGAATCTATGCACTAGATTTTTGGAGTGGCATTGCTCAATAGTAATTTAGGGATGTTACATATTGGTATCAGAGCATTTTGTAAGTGCTCACAATGGGGAACTTTATAGATTGGTATCAGATATTTATTTAGCAAGTTTGCAGTAGTGGAAATATTACAATGTGGTAATGAGTCTCAACTAGGAGGATGGGTATGTTACATATTGATATCAGAGCTTTATTCAACGAGTTTACAGTAGTGGAAATATTAAAATGTGGTAACGAGTCTCAACTAGGAGGCTAGGTGTGTTACAAAATGGTATCAGAGCTCCAGTTTCAACATTGAGCCTGCATGGACCGAGTTTCTACTTAAGGAAAAATTCAGACTGGTAAGTGGCCAAATTTGAAATTATAGCACGACCATGGTACACATAAAATAAGAATGCAAACTAAAATTTTCACATTACAGGGTGTGGTACTGGAAATGCGTAGAAAAGACTGGTACACGGGTGTGCACACTAAAATTTGGGGTTGCGTGGAGCAAAACTTGTTTTTCATGCATAATATTGGTATGTGGTGTATATGTTAAATATTGACATTACACATTAGTATGTGTTTAATACTAGTGTGTGCATGGGATTTAGAAGGAATAAAGAAAGAGTAAAAGGGTAATTATGTGAATTCCATATGACCATAATTTACTGGGCAAGACTCAGAATTGCACAAGGGAGTGGTCGATGGAATTTTTTTGGACAGAAGAGTCCAATTATTCACCCGTAAATTTTGAATTGGGATGTTATAATCATCCAAGAAATCAGAAGAAAGGATTCTGACAAAATTATGCAGATTTTTCATGAAGTCGTCACATGAATTCATCTAACAAACCTTATTTCCTGCACATTTTGCAAAATTAACAGTTATTAGATCAGGACAGAATCAACGCAGAGAGTCATGTAATGTACCCAGTCTCCTAATGAGTCTTGTTACCACCTTACACATACTCTAATACCAAAATGTAACGTACCCAGTTTCCCACTAAGTCTCGTTACCACCTTACATATGCCCTGATATTAATTTGTAACATCCCCAACCACCCTAGGTTGGGCCACCTCACACAACCTCAACTTTAGGAGCACTAAGTAAACTAGATCGTAGCATTCCCAAAATACCACTGAGAAATGTTACACTAGAAGTACACTACTTGGAGTATACTTTAAAATCAATCCGCGCAATATCACTTGAAGTAATGCGCTCAACCCAAGTCTGAGTCATGTCACACAATTTATAATAGCAGAAGTAACATTCTCTTTTTAATAAAAATTAGCATCATAAATAACTCAAAATTTCACACACCAACATATTGTTCACACGGTACAACCTCGTGCACAACCATCTAGGTGTCATGTGCCAACTTAGATGACTTTGCGTAGAATCTAATTCTATGTCCACACACACAATTCCATCCTCATGGTGTACAAAATCTACCATCCTACACACCCTACCACTCAATGTTCTTCTTGAAGGCTCATAATCAAATTTACAAGGTTAACTTTAAAATAAAGACTAACCGCATTGGTCATATCCATGCACAACTACAAATACAGACTATAAGAACCATACTTACAGGTGTAATTAGCATTAAAAAAAATAACAATAAACACTTATATGCAACTACATACAAGAATTGACCCAATTTCAAACATAGATAAATAAGCACACAAAAAATAAGGAAAACACATAAAGAACACTTATCTTATATTAAATTCACCAACTGTGGCCTTGACTCAGACGTTACTCCCAGCCATAGACTTTGTTTCTCATAAAATTTCAGCAACGGGTCACCCCCAAGCTAGGGCTTAACTCCACCAGGGAAAAAGGGTTCCTAACGACAAGATAATGTCTGAAACTCAATAGAATTTCTCAATCTTAAGTTCTTGTTGCTACAAATATCCCACAGTCCTCATTCCCCATGTACCTATCACACCCAAGGAAGTGTGCCCCTTATCTTCTCACCAGTCCTGCATCTTCCCCACTTCCCTTCCCAGGGTTATCAGCAACAGGTCAGACAGGAAGTATTTGATCTCTATGACTAATGCTTAATGCACCAAGAAATAACTCTCACTTGAAGAGTATGCCCACGGGTCTGACAACCTCTTCACAACAACCAATATATCACCTAGAGAGATTTCTCACAGTCTTTCCACCCATCTCCTCGATAGTGACTCTGATTATATCCCACAACTCCATACAAGATTCTCTATGCAGATAAGGTAATAATTGGATTTTCCATACATTTTGACCCCCTTCTGATCACCATAGCTTGCAACATCAATAATAACCATAGTAATGCAATAATAATACCTGAAATACATTAATTCCAACAATATATATTGCATGCATTCCACTTTACACTTGTCACCTTCAGAAGTAGCTTTAATCCACTTGGTGATTCATTCCCTACTCTCAAGAACTTAGGATAAAAACATATATGCACTACACTTTTCAATAAATATTATTAAAATATTCCCCAAGACTTATGAATCACCCCCCTTTCCCTTTTTTTGGTGGAGCGGGCCCCACATCTCTTTTTGTCTGAGTCAGTTAGCGCACAGTGATGAAGTATTATATTAGTAATCACAATTATATTTACATGGATAGGCACCCTAGCTTTTCTGCCTCCATGCTCACCGACATCCTAATCATATGGGCTCTCCAGCCTCAAAACATAATATATATATATATATAT
>ML788793.1:27406-50877 GCA_009831015.1 Picea engelmannii
TGTGTGTGTGTGTGTGTGTGTGTGTGTGTGTGTGTGTGTGTGTGTGTGTGTGTGTGTGTGTGTGCAACACAGTAAGATGTGTGCACCTACCCAAGTGCTCACATTACTCAAATGCGTGCAACACCAAAATCTAGGTGTGAATGGCTCACCAACATATATGTATATTACATTTACACTTGGGTACCAATCGGCTCATCGAACTATATATACAATTAAAAAGGGTTCTGGATCAGAGACATTACAATCCCCTCCCCTTTATTTATATACTATCCTCACTGCATCATATACACATGTACATACAAAATTTCAAACACCATAAAAAATATGAGGATACTCTGCTCGTATAACATCCTTGCATTCCCAAGTTGCATCCTTAGGACCGTACCAGGTCCATTGGACCTCTACCAGCTCCATGGATCAATTTTAGAGCTTCTTGACTTTTCAATCCAATATGCCAACCAATCGCACTTAAAATCCGCCTTCTGGCATCACTTGAATCACATTCCAATCAAGGACATGATTAGCAGCAAGTACATACTTCTTAAGTAATGACACATGGAAAACATTATGAATACACAAGGATGCAGGTAATGCAAGCATATACGCGACAAGTCCATTCCTTTCAAGGATTTCAAATGGCACACAATAGTGTGTTTCTAACTTAGAACACTTTCCCAACTTCAGGTATCTATGCCTAGCCTTTACTTTCAAAAACATGTGATCACCCACTCCAAATTCTCTATAAGTTTTGCCTTTATCTGCACAACTTTTCTACCTATCTTGTGCAACCTTTAGATTATTTCTTATCTTTACCATTTTCTCCTCCATTTCCCAAAGAAAATATGGCCCAACTACTGCGTGGTCTGCTGGGTTGTCCCAACTCACTGGCATGTTTCACTTTCTACCATAAAGTGCCTCAATTGGGATCATCTTTAAGGATGCTTGATACCCATTTTTGTAATCAAAATCTACCAAATTAAGGTAGTCTTCCCATTTTGATGGCTTATCCATCACATACATCCTCAAAATGTCTTCAATCACCTGATTTACCCTCTTGGTTTGACCATCTAACTCAGGATGATATGTCGTGATGAAATTCAGAGTTGCTCAAAATCCCTTGAATAACCCTTTCCAAAATTTCAAGGTGAACTTGGAATCTCTATCAGACACAATTGTCTTAGGTACACCATGCCACTTAGCAACTTCGGGTATGAAAATATTAGCAATGTTGATTGCCTTGTACGTTGACTTCACTGAAATAAAATGGGAAAATTTAGTAAGCTTGTCCACCACCACAATAATAGAATCATGTTGCTTAGCAGTCCTAGGAAACTTAGTTATGAATTCCATGGTAACAAATTCTCACTTCCAATTAGGAATGGGAAAGGGTTGTATAAAACCAATTGGATGTCTATGCTCAGCCTTGACCTTTTGACATTTGAGACATTTCACAATAAAATCTGCAACTTCCTTTTTCATACCTGGGAAAAAATATTTCTTCTTGACCGCAACAATGGTCTTCTGGTAACCTGGATGTTTGGCATAAGGAACCTTATACATCTCTAACAAAATCAGGTTCTTCAACTCTTGATCATTTGACACATAGACTATGCACCTATGCATGAGGATCCCATCCTCTCTTAACTCATAACTTTCAAACTTTGGTTGTGACATACCTTGTTGTAAAGTCTTGCTTATATCCATATAGTGCAAACCTTATTTGGAAACTTCCAAAATTATGTCGCGCAAATATATCTAGTACATGATAATGGTTGTAGCATGCATTTCATTCATCCTCCTGTTGAGTGTGTCAGCCACCTTGTTCTCTTTTCCTCTCATGTGATTTATGTTGAAGTCATACTCACTGAGTAACTCTAACCACCTGCTTTATATGGAAATCAAACTTGGTTGTCCAAACAAATACTTCAAATTGCAATGGTTTGTTCTCAGTTCAAATATTTTTCCCATGAGATAATGTCACCACATCTTCAAATCATGTACTATAGCTGCCAATTCTAAGTCATGTGTAGCATAGAGTATTTCATGCTCTTTCAACTTCCTTGATTTGTAACATATCACAAGTCCATTTAGACTCATAACCCCACCAAGTCCTTCCTTGCATTTATTTGTGCACACAACGAAGTCTGCATTTGGATCAACAATCCGTAAAATTGGCGCACTTGTTAACAAGATCTTCAAGTGTTGAAAATTCCTTGCACAATCCAGACTCCACTCAAATCACACACCTTTCTTTTGTATAGATGTGATTGGATGCAAAATCTGCAAGAATCCTTCAATAAACCATTTGTAATACCCTTCTAGTCCCATAAAGGATCTCATTTATACAACATTTCTTGTTGTTGGACATTCTTCAATGGATTTTATCTTCGCTGGGTCCACAACTATTCCTTCTTCTGAAATAATATGACCCAAGTAGTGAATTTGTCGCTGACAAAATGAACACTTTCTCATCTTCGCATAAATTTGATGCTCCCTCAACACCTGCAACACCATCCTCAAGTGTTGTTCGTGCTCTTCCTCAAACTTTGAGTAAATAAGAATGTCATCCAAAAATACGATGATGAACTTATCCAAGTACTCTCTGAAAACTCCATTCATTAAACACATGAAGACAACAGGTGCATTCGAAAACCCAAATGGCACCATTGTAAACTCATAATGACCATACCTTGTTATGAAGGTCGTCTTACTGATGTCTTCCTATTTTAGTCTCACTTGGTGATATCTAGATTTGAGATCTATCTTGGAAAATATCCATGCACCTCTCAGTTGATCAAACAGATCATCTATCCTTGGAAAAGGATACTTGTTATTCATTGTTACCTTGTTCAACTTCCTGAATTTGATACACATTATCATCATACCATCCTTCTTCTTCACGAAAAAATTGGCGCACCCCAAGGAGACACACTTGGGTGTATATACCCCTTCTTCAAAATCTCTTCAAGTTGCATCTGCAAATCCTTCAGTTTTGGTGTACTAATCCTATAAGGAATCTTGGATACAAGTGATACTCCCGGTATCAGATATATAGAGAAATCAATATCTCTTTTTGGAGGCAATCCTGGTATCTCTTCAAACACATCCTCAAATTCTTTTAGTACTACACAGTCTTCCACACTTGGCACTTTATCCTGAGGTGCCTCTTCCATGTGCACTGCAAATAATTGACACCCTGTTCTGAAACTGCAATGTTGAAACGTCTCTGAGAGTCACAACTCTTGAAATTCCTTGAACAGATCTCAAATTTACTTGCTCATTCAGGAAATTAAATTTCTTATTGTAATAATCCAAGACAGTATGGTGTTCTTTCAACAAATCCATACTAATGATACAATCATACAAGCCCAAAGGTATAATATCCAACTCATCTCTAGTGCATATTCCATTCATCTCCATTAGACATGCCTTAACCATATCATTAATTTTTCTCTTTTCTCTTGTAGCTAATTGCACCAACCAAGGTTTTCCAAGCTTTCTTATTGGAAAATGGAATATTTCCACCATCTTAGGATCTATATAACTATGACTAGCTCTTGAGTCAATTAAAATAGCAATGGGTTGGTCCTTAATCTTAACTTCCACCTCAATCATGTGTGACTGGAACTCATCTTTCTTGTTATCTAGCATAGAGAATCCTAGGCACATTTATACCCATGTCCTCCATTGTCACAACTTGTTGTACATTGTGTGTAGTCCTTGCTTTATCACCTCTTTGAGGGAAATATCTGCACATATGATTTCTGCAACAACCCCAACACTGCATAGGTTGTTTCCATGAATTTTGTCCCACTGTTTCCAATATTTTGGGCTCTTGAAGAGTCGTCTGTCCTTACACAGTATTTATGAAAAATGGTGGCTTAGCTCCCTTCTTCCTTTGTTCCACCTTACTTTTCATCTTGTCTTCCCAATCCTTTTGGAAATTCGGTCTTCCCCTTTACTTCTCATAAAGACACTTAGCATGCCTTATGGTTTCTTCCAACGTCTTAGGGTCATCATATTGTATCTTGTCACTGATAAATGAGGGAAACCAACTCAAATATATTTGAATATTCACTTCTTCATCCTTGATAAAAGGCACATAATTCAACAATTCTAAAAATCTTCTTTTGTACTCGTTAATTGTCATGCTCCCAAGCTTAAGTTCGAAGAACTCCTTCATTTTCTTGTCATAGTACCACTTGGTTAAGTATTTATTTTGGAAATACCTCTTTAACTCTCTCCAAGTCACTTTCTTCTCATTAATTTGTTGCACTTGCACATATTGATCCCACCACATTGATTCCTTTCATTTTAATTGATAGATAACAATTCTCCCTGCTTCTTGCGTAGAATAGTTATGTAGTTGAAAGTACTTTCTCATACCCAACAACTAGGTCTCCACATATTCATCCTTATTGCACTCACCATCAAAGGTATGAGGCTTGATCTTATTCATTTCTCCATGTAGCTCATCCACCCCAATCCTTCTCTTATGCTTTTGATCAGGAGATGGACTTGAGCTACTGCGGGATTTCCTTAAAGAATGCTTACCAACACTTCTTTATTCTCTTCTTTTTTCATCATGAGACCTGTGACTTCTTGATCTACTTGTCTCTATATCCTTTTCCATTTTATTTTCTATTATGTCCATACTTTGCATCAATTTGACATTGAAGTCATATTGTTGCAACGTGGCTCCCATAAGCCTTTCATTATCATCCTTATAACTCTGGACATCTTTCTACAATACTTTTATCATTTCTACTAAGTTCATGTGCTCCCCATTGGATTCAGTACCATAAACACCCAACACAACATATAGATCTGCAAATTCATCATCAGGACTATAAGTCCTCCGTGCATCTTCCATGATTTTAACCTTCTGCACTGACATTATTTTGCTCTAAATCACTAATAATTCTGCAAAATGTGTAGGCAATTAATATTGTTACAAGACAACTTCATGAAAACTCTGCATCATTTTGTCAAAATCCTTCCCTCGGATTTTCTTGGATGATTTTAACATCCCAAAGTATAGTGTGCACACTCATGCATCACTATCTTGTGCGCACCACCACTCTATACCACGCGCCAATATTTTTCCGCTCAACTAAACTCTGCACTGCGTGACACAAATTATTAGTTCACACATCTATTCATCCTAGAATATGTCCATACAAGTCTAGTGTTGAACCAATATCTTTGATAGCAATTTGTAACGTACCCAATCTCCCATTGAATCCCATTACCACCTTACACGTGCTCTGATACCAAAATGTAATGTACCCATTCTCCCACTGAGTCTCATTACCACCTTGCACATGCTCTGATACCAATTTGTAGCATCCCCAACCACCCTAGGTTGGGGCACATCACACAACCTCAACCTTAGGACCACTAAGTAAACCAAATTGTAGCATTCACAACATACCACTAAGCAATGTTACAGTAGAAGTAGACTGCGTGAAGTCTACCTTAAACTCAATATGTGCAATATCACTTGAAGTAATGTGCTTGACACAAGCCTGATTCGCGCCACACAACTTATAACAGTGGAAGACACATCATCTTTTGAATACAAACTTAATCAAAGGAATAACTCAAAATTGTACATGTCAGCATACTATTCAAACAGTACATCTGACACACAACCATCTAGGCATCATGCACCAACTTAGATTCACTATGAGTGGAATCTAATTCTCTATCCACATACACAATTCCAACCTCATGGTGTACACAGGCTACCATCATGTACACTTGGCCACTCAATCTTCTTATTGAAGGCTCATAACCAAACTTACAAGTTTAACCTAACATGCAAGACTAACCACATTGGTCATATTGATGCACAACTGCAAATACGGGCTATAAGAATCATACTTACAGGTGTAAGCAACATTAAACAAAATAAAAATAAATACTTATATGCAAATACATACAATAATTAACCCAATGTCAAACATAGACAAATATGCACACAGTAAACAAGGAAAACACATAAAGAAAACTTATCTTATATGAAAGTCACCAACAACGGCCTTGACTCAGACATTCCTCCCATCCATAGACTTTGTTTCTCATAAAATTTCAGCAATGGGTCACCCCCAAGTTGGGGCTTAGCTACACCAGCGAAAAAGGGTTCCTAGCGACAAGTTAAGGTCTGAAACTCAACAAAATTGCTTAGTTCTAAGTTCTCGTTGCTACAACTAGCCCGCAGTCCCTCATTCCCCATGCACCTATCACAGCCAAGGAAGTGCGCCCCTTCTCTTCTTACCAATCCTTCTCCTACCCCACTTCCCTTCTCAGGGTTACCAACAACAGGTCAAACATGAAGTCTATGAGCCATGTGACTAATGCTCAGCGCACCAGGAAACAACTCTCAACAATATTATCACCTGGAGAGTAATCCCATGGATCTGACAACCTCTTCACAACAACAAATCTCTCACCCAGAGAGATTTCTCATGGTCTGTCCACCTGTATCCTTGACATTGACTCTAATTATAGCCCACAACTCCCTACAAGTTTCTTTGAGCAAGTAAGGAAATAATCATATTTTTCATACAATCTGACCCCCTTCTACTCACCAGAGATTGAAACATAAATAATAACAATAATAATACCTAAAATACACTAAGGACAACAATATATATTGCATGCCTACCACTTGACACTTGTCACCTACAGAAGTAGGTTTAAGCCACTTGGTGACCCGTTCCCTACCCTTGGGAACTTAGGATAAAAACATATTTGCACTACACTTTTCTGGAAATATTATCAAAATATTTCCAAGACTTACGACTCACCCCCCTTTCCCTTTTTTCGATGAAGAAGGCCCCCAATCTCTTTTTGTATGAGTTAGTTAGTGCATAGAGATAAAATATTATATTAATAATCACGATTATATTTACATGGATAGGAGCACTGGCCTATCTGCGTCCAGGATCACCAACCTCCTAATCATACAGTCTCTTCGGCCTCAAAATGTATATATCATTTCCACACACTTCCAGGTCATTACCATGCACTAACCCAAGTGTGCACAACACAATGCAATGTGCACACTTACCCAGGTGCACACAACACTTAGACTATGTGTCCCTTGTCTTTGTTAGCACTTCTTCGTGCACTACTCAGATGCGTGCAACCCCAAAATACAGGTGTGAATGGCTTACTAGCCTATGTGTACATTACATTTACACTTGGGTACCAATCGGCTCACCAACCTATATATAAAATTACAAAGGGTTCTGGATCAGGGACATTACAAGTCAAAAGTATGGAAGATGTGCAGAGAACTTACAACCATGATAATGAATTTGGGGGTTTGTATATCAATATGAGTATTGATAGTACAAAATCCAATGAGCATATATAAGGCAAGGAGGAGCGCATAAACTTGGTAGAAACCATAAAGGGACTACAACAATATGTCCAAAGATATAAATTTGATAGTGAGAGGCTTATGAAAGCCAAGGAGAAGCAAGATGGTATCAATATCAAGTTGATGCAAAGCTTGGATATAATAGAAAATAAAGTGGATACGAAGACAGAGTCAAGAAATTCAAGGAGTCTCCAGTCTCATGGTAAAAGAAGATAAACAAGAAGTGTTTATAGGAATCATCGCCACTCACCAAAGCATTCATTTAGGAAAGTGTGTAGTAGATCAAGTCCATCTCCTATCAGGAAGCATAAGAAAAGGACTGGGGTGGACGAGCTATAGGGAGAAATGAATAAGATCAAGCCTCTTATCTTGTATGGTGATCACAAGAAGTACGAATACGCAGAGGAAGGATGAATACTTGGTTGTTGGGCATGAGGAAGTGATTCTAGCTGCATAATTACTCTGTGCATGCAAAAGGGAGAATTTCCATCTATCAACTAAAGGGAAAAGCATCAATGTGGTGGGATCAGTTTGTGCAAGTGCAACACATTGTTGAGAAGGAGGCTACTTGGAGGGAGTTTAAAATATATTTTCAAAATAAATACTTACCCAAGTGATACTATGAAAAGAAAATGAAGGAGTTATTTGAACTCAAGCTTGGGAGTATGACAATAGATGAGTATGAAAGAACATTCTTAGAGCTATTGAAATATGTTTCATTCATCAAGGATGAGAAAGTTAAAATTCAAAGGTACTTGAATGGGATTCCATTATTTATCAGTGACAAGATACAACATGATGACCCCAAGACATTGGAGGAAACCATAAGGTGAGATAAATGTCTATATGATCAGCAAAGGGAAATACTGACTTTCCAAAAGGATTGGGAAGACAAGAAGAAAAACAAGATGGAACAAAGGAAGAAGGGGACTAAGCCACCATTTTTCAGAAATACTTCGTAAGGATAGACAACTCCCAAGAATCCCATAATGACTAGACAATGGGGAAAAGAACAAGGTAACCACCTATTCAATGTTGGGGTTGTGGGGGAGAACACATGTACAGAGATTTCCCTTATAGAGGTGAAAAAGTGAAGATTGTTCACAATGTACAACAAGTTGTGACAATTGAAGACATTGGTAGAAATGTACCAAGGATATACGCAGCCCTGGATAACAAGTAAGTTGAGTTAAGTTGTACATGATTGAAGTGGAAGGTAAGATTAATGACCAACCCATTGCTATTTTAATTGATTCAGGAGCCAGTCATATTTATCTAGATCCTAAGATAGTGGAAAAATTCAAATTTCCAAGAAGAAATATTGGAAAACCTTGGTTGGTCCATTTAGATACATGAGAAAAAAGAAAAATTAATGAGATGGTCAAGATATGTCCAATGGATATGAATGGGTTGAGCACAAAAGATTATTTTAATATCATACCTTTGGGCTCTTATGATTTCCTCAGTGGTATGGATTGGTTGGACCAACATCATGTTGTTCTAGACTATTACAATAATGAATTTACTTGCTTGGATGAGGAAGGAAACTTAAGAGGAGTTCAAGGCATTCCAAGGGCTATAACTATTAGAGAAGTTACATCCTTGCAATTGAAGAAGAGATACCAGAAAGGATGTCAAGTATTTGTGGTGCATGTGGAGCAGGAACCTAAGGATAAAGTGTCAAATGTTGAAGATTGTGAAGTACTAAAATAATTTGAATATGTCTTTAAATAAATATCAGGTTTGTCGTCAAAAAGAGATATTGATTTCTCTATAAATATGATGCCTGGAGAAACACTCGTATCCAAGACTCTGTGTAGGATAAGTAGACTATAACTGAAGGAATTGTATATGCAACTTGAATGTTTTCTAAAGAAGGGATATATACGCCAAAGTGTGTCACCTTGGGGTGCCCCAATATTGTTTGTAAAGAAGAAGGATGGTATGTTGAGGCTTTGTATTGACTTCATGAAGTTGAAAAAAGTAACAATAAAGAACAACTATCATTTGCCAAGGATATATGACCTCTTTGACTAGTTGAGGGGCGTGTAGATATTTTCAAAGATTTATCTCAGTTCTAAATATCACCAAGTGAGAATTAAAGAAGAAGACATCAACAAGATTGTCTTCAGAACAAAGTATGGCCATTATGAGTTTACAATAGTGCCATTTGGGTTGTCAAATGCACCAGTTGTCTTCATGTGTTTAATGAATGGTATTTTCAGAGAATACTTAGATAAGTTTGCCATTGTATTCTTGGATAACATCCTTATTTACTCCAAATCGGAAGAAGAACATGAGCAACACTTAAGGATGGTGCTACAAATATTGAGGGAGGATCAACTTTATGCAAAGTTGAACAAGTGCTTATTCTATTAGAGGCAGATTCATTACTTAGGTAATATCATTTCAAAGAAAGGGATAGATGTGGACCCGAAGAAGATAAAATCCATTGAAGGATGGCCACCACCAAGTAATTCTGCAGAGGTGAGATATTTCATGGGACTTGCAGGGTACTACAGAATTTTTATTGAAGACTTCTCAAAGATTGCACACCCAATTACATCCTTGCAAAAGAAAGGTGTGTGATTTGAATGGACTCTGGATTGTGTAAGGAGTTTTCACCACTTGAAGAGTGTATTGACCAAAATGACAATACTAAGGATTGTTGATTCAAATGAAGCTTCATTGTATGTACTTATGCTTGAAAACAAGGGGTTGGGGGAGTCCTTAGTCAGAATGGGCATGTGATATGTTATGAATCAAGATAGCTAAAATAGAATGAAAAGCACTATGTACTCATGATTTGGAATTGGTAGCCATAGTGCATTCCTTGAAAATGTGGAGACACTACCTCATGGGAAAATGATTCAAGTTGAGGATAGACCACAGTGTTATGAAATATTTGTTTGGACAACCAAGTTGATCCAGGTGGATATTAGTGGCCACCCACCTATTCCAACTAGCTCCTCTTGTTCGGTTTTAGTTCAACATGTTCTTTTGTACTTTTTTGTAATTGTGGTTTCTACACTTTTGGGGTTGTATGAATCCCTACACATATTCCAAGTGGATATTGGTGACTTGTCACCTAATCCAACTAGATTATTTTTTATTTTTTCATGTCAACACATCTTGTTGTACTTTCAGGGCCATTTTGGAGCCCTAAACAATGTTTTTTTGGCTCATCATAGTCAAATTGTAGACAGACTTGGAGTTTGACATTGTAATGTGTAGCTCTCTGAAAGACCTTTCCAGTGGGCTATCACGTGCCTAAAACATATGTCGTCTTCAAAAGTTATGACCCTGGGAAGTTGAGGTACCAACTTACCCATAGGGGCCCACATGACTTTTGGTGTTTCACCTCTTAGGGTTAGGTTTTTGGGTGTCTAGGATTTTGGAATTCATGAGTAATACAAAAAAGGCCTCTGGAGCCTCATTGTAATCATTTTTCTCAGAAGGATGCATGTAGCAGCCACATATCTTCTCATAGATAGATACCACCATTCAAGCAAGTGTTTCAGTTCTGCAATGTTACAGTTTTAGCCTATTTCATTTATTCAATAGAATATATTGTTCACTGGATATCTGTGTTGTTATTAATATCTCTTTGTTTATTGTATTCATTTTGTTAATCATTTCATTCCTCTCCTAAATCTAGATCAGTGGTATCAGAGAAGTCTGGTCTTCATTTATTTTTCTTCATGCATGTCCCCGACAAGATCTTGTTGATGGAAAATGACGAAATCAGGCATCAGACCCAAGAGCTTCTTCAAAAGAGGCACATCAGACCTAGCGCCTCCCCTTGTGGAAGCCCGATTGTGTTGGTGCAGAAGAAGGATGAGACTTGGTGACTCTGCATTGATTACAGAGCCTTAAACAAAATCACAGTCAGGAACCAATACCCAATTCCAAGGATTGATGACCTTCTTGACCAACTCAAGGGGGAAAATTTCTTCAGCAAGATTGACCTAAAGTCTGGCTACCACTAGTTTCCCATCGAACCAAATGATGTATGGAAGACAACCTTCAAATCTAAAGAAGGTTTGTTTGAATGGTTGGTCATGCCCTTTGGCTTAACAAATGCACCAACCACTTTCATGATGTTGATGGATGATGTACTGAGACCCTTCACCAACTCTTTTGTGGTGGTATATTTGGATGACATCCTCATATTGAGAAGAAATTAGGAGGATCACATGCAACATATTCAATAGGTTTTGAGAACTCTATGACAACACAAGCTATATGCCAACTTGGAAAAATGCTCTTTTGGCATGAACAGGGTCTAATACTTGGTCTACATTGTTGATGAGCATGGGGTGCATGTTGATCCAGCTAATATCCAAGTCATATGTGACTAGCCAGCCCTGACAAAACTAACTGAGCTTCAGAGATTCTTGGGACTATACAACTTCTATCGATGGTTCGTGTTGGGATTCTCAGATATTGCATGGGCCCTCAGCTAGGTGACCAAGGGAAGTGGCAGGGAAAATTTCGTGTGGTGGGAGGAAAAAAAACAAGAATTCAATGATCTAAAGCATTGTTTGTGCTCAACTCTAGTACTCTCATTTCTCGATCTACAACAACTGTTCAATATTGACACTGATGCATCTGACTATGTTGTAGGCATAGTTCGCACTCAGCATGGTCATCTGATGGCATACCATAGTGAGACACTCTTAGATATTTTCTAGAAATACCCCACCTATTACAAGGAAATGTATTCCATTGTTAAATCATGTCGTCAATGGAAACATTACATTATGGGAAAGGAGATGATCATCCACACTGATCATAAGCCTCTGTAGTTCATACAGACACGGGGGAAATTGTAGAACAACCGCCATCAAAAGTGGTCCACCTACCTGCAACAGTTCCATCTCAACATCAAGTATAAGACATGGATATCAAATAATGTTGTTGACTGCCTCAGTCGACCTCCCATGGTTTTACTCACCACTGTGCTCCATTCATGTGGACATGAGGCATCTAAGTGGCCCCAAATTTATCAACAAGATCCGAACTTCGACACCACCTATCAGCTCTTGGGTAAATGCGTGACTGTCATTGATTTTCACATTCAGGACGAACTATTATGCCATCTGAGCCATATCTTTGTTCCTACAAGCACATGTGCAAAGTTGATTTGGGAATCCCACTACAGTCGGATGGCAAGACATTTTGGCGTGGAGAAAACTGTGGTCGTTCTTCAGAAACATTTTTAATGGCAAAAACTTAGATAGGATGTTAGCAAGTATGTCATATCTTGCACTTCTTGTTCCATTGTCAAAACACCCATCAAGAAGCAAGGCTTATACACCCCTCTTCCTACTCGCAAGAAGCCTTGGGAATCCATATCAATGGATTACATGTCTAGCCTTTCGTCCACCAAGCAATGAAATGATTGTGTATTTGTGGTCGTTGATCAGTTTTCGAAGATGAAAATCCTCACAGACTGTAAGAAGAATATCACAATGAAAAAAACTGTCAATCTCTTCTTCGAACGAGTGTGGGTCCATTTTTGGATACCATAGACCATCATCTTCGACCGAGACAGCAATCTCCTCAACACATTTTGGTTGAGTCTTTGGTCAATGTTGGACACCAAGCTCACTAAATCCACTCATTTCCACCCCCAAATAGATGACCAAACAGAGGTCGTCAATCGGATGATTGTGCACATCATGTGCATGTACAACTCTAAGAATCCGTGTACATGGTATGAGAGTCTCCCATATGTTCATCACAGTTACAACAGGGCTCTCCATAGATCCATCGACCATATCCCATTTCAGGTGGGGCTGGGATTCCAAACCTTGGGTCCCATTGATGTTGCACTACCTCTTGCCACCACACAGACAATCTCTTCTCATGTTCAGTGAGACCGACAAAGACACCAAATTCATTGAGAGGATTTAACACATTCGCCAACAAGTCCAGGATATTTTTTAGAAACCCAATGCTAAGTACAAGTATTTACATGATCAACACCGGGTACCGCACCGGTTTTAGGTTGGAGACAAAGCTTGGTTAAATTTGCAGAAGGAACGTCTCCCAGGGTCTCATCAAAAGCTCCACCCACTTCGCTATGGGCCTTAAACTATCACCAAGGTTGTGGGTATCAATTATTTTGAGATCAACACTCCACCCTTCCTTGACCTGCACCCATTTTTCAATGTGGACCTCCTCTGGCCATATATTCCACCATTATTGGACACCTCAAAGATTGCAAAATAGCTGACACCAACATATCTCAACCCTGACTGCATGACACAAGAATCCACTGATTAGATAGTGGAAATATAGATCAAGGGAACTCTCCAGAAAAAGATCCAACTTTATCAGGTTTTCAAAGCAAGGAAGATCCTACACCAAGTCAAGGGGCTCACCCGGGGCCAAATTCAGCAGAATTTTCCTCACCTATTCCAACTAGCTCCTCTTGTATGTTTTTAGTTTAGCATGTTATTATGTGCTTATTTGTAATTGTGGGTTATACACTTATGGAGTTGTCTGAATCCATACACATCTTCCAAGTGGATACTAGTGACCTCTCACCTAATCCAACTGGCTTATTTGGTCTAGGGTCATTTTGGAGCCCTAAACAATTTTGTTTTGGCTCTCCACATTCAAACTGTAGACGAAGTCCTATTTTGATGGCGTAATGTGTATTTCTCTAAAATACCTTTCCAATGGGCTATCACATGCATAAAATGGAGGTCGTGTGCAAAATTTACGACCCCGAGAAGTTGAGGTACCAACTTACCCATAGGAGCCCACATGACTTTTGGTGTTTCACCTCCTAGGGTTAGATTTTTTATTGTATATGGTTTTGGAATTCATGATTAATATCAAAAAGGATTATGGAGCCTCATTGTAATCATTCTTCTCAGACGGATGCACGTAGCAACCACATCTCTTCTCAGAGATAGCTACCACCATTCGAGAAAGTGTTTTAGTTCTGCAGTTTTATAGTTTCAAACTATTTCATTTATTCAATAGAAGATATTGTTCACTGGATATCTATGTTGTTCTTCATATTTCTATGTTTATTGTATTCAGTCTGTTAATCAGTTCATTCCACTCTTGAATCTGGATCACAAGTTTAAATGCGAGACAAATCAGATGGTTGGAATTCTTGAGTGAGTGTGGCTTTGATATAAAGCATATCAAAGGAAAAGAGAACAAGTTGGTTAATGCACTCAACGGGAGGGTGCATGAGATGCATGCTACAACCATTAGCATGTACAAGTCATATTTGAGTGACACAATTTTAGATTTTTCCAAATCAAATCAACCTATTTTGGACATAAAGGAAAATATACAGCAATATAGATTGCAATAGAAATTTGAAGGTTATGAGCTAAAAGAGGATGAAATTCTCATGTATAGGCACAAATTTTATGTGTCAAATGTTAAAGAGTTGAAAAATATGTTAATGTCATAGATGAATAAGGTTCCTTATGTTGGGAACCCAGGCTACCAGAAGACAATTGCAGCGGTCAAAAAGAAATACTATTTTCCATGCATGAAAAATGAAGTTGCAATTTTATTGCTAGATGCCTTGAATGTCAAAATGTAAGGGTTGAGCACAGACACCCAACTAGTTTTCTACAACATTTTCCCATTCCTAAGTGGAAATGGGAATTTGTAATGATGGATTTCATTACTAAGATACCTAGGACTACTAAGCAACATGATTCTATTATGGTAGTGGTGGACAAGCTTACTAAAGCTATCCATTTTATTCCAATGAAGTCAATTCACAAGGCAACCGACATTGTTAATATATACATGAGAGAAATTGTTAGGCTGCATGCTGTGCCTAAGACAATTGTGTCTCATAGAGATCCCATGTTCACATTGAATTTTTGGAGAGTGATATTCAAAGGATTTGGTACAACTATGAACTTTAGCACAACATATCACCCTGGGTCAGATGGACAAAAAGAGAGGGTAAATTAGGTGATTGAAGATATGATAAGAATGTATGTTATGGAAAAATAGACGCAATGGGAAAAAACATTTACCTTTGGTTGAGTTTTCTTATAACAATGGGTATCAAACATCTCTAAAGATGATCCCATTCAAGGCACTTTATGGCATAAAGTGCAACACACCAGTGAGTTGGGACAAATCAACAGACCGCGTAGTGGTTGGGCCAGATATGCTCTAGGAAATGGAAGAGCAGATGGTGAAGATAAGGTAGAATTCAAAGGATTCCCAAGTTAGATAGAAAAGTTGTGTAGATAAAGACATAAAGTTTAAAGTGGGTGACCATGTGTTCTTGAAAGTAAAAGAAAGACGCAATTCCTTAAATTTGGGAAATTGTTCTAAGTTGGCAGCACATTATTGTGGGCCATTTGAAATCCTAGAGAGGATTGGTATTCTCCCATACATGCTTTCATTGTCTGCATTCATATGCATCCATAATGTGTTTCATGTATCTTTACTTAAAAAATATGTGCATGATGTTAATCATGTCATTTATTGGAATGTGATTCAAGTGGATCCAGAAGGAGATATTCGAGAGAAACCAGTTTTGATATTGGAACAAAAAATAAAATAGCTCCATAATCGATCCATGGGGATAGTAAAGGTACAATGGACCTGGTACGGTCCTAAGGATGCAACTTGGGAGTGTGAGGATGTTATGCAGGAAGAGTATCCACATCTTTTTGAAGACTTTTGAAGGTTTTGCATGTAAATGTGTACATAATACATTGAGTACAATGCATAAATAAGGAGGGGAATGTAATACCGCTAATCCAAACGCCAATTGTAAATGAAAATGTAAATGTACATATAGGCTAGTGAATCGTTGGCACCAAGTTTTGGTTCGGTTTTGTGCTCACCTGAGTAGTGCATGAGGATTGTTTACCAAAGAAAGTGTGTGCACATTCCACAACGTTGCATGCACCTAAGTAAGTGCACATGGATTGTGCATCAAAGGAAGAGAGCACACATTCCAGAGTGTTGTGCACACCTGAGTAAGTGCGAGGATTATCTTGAAGTACAGACAAGACTGTGTTTGTAACCAGGATATTTTTGGGCCATAGAACCTCTATATATATGTATATTGAGGTAAGAGTGTTTGTGTGGTTATTAGTCTAGAGAGCCTGGATTGCGACAAATTCCAGTGTGCCTATCCTTGTAAAATGTAATCACACTCAAATTATTAATAAAATCACATCCTTGCATGCAGACTAATCAGATGAAAATAGACGGGGGGATAAACTCCACCAAAAAGGGAAATGGGGGGCTCACATCCAAGGGAATATTTATTAATATTTTCGAAAAGTATAATTTATGGATATTTATTTATCCTAATTTCCCGAGAGATGGGAACAAGTCACCAAGTGGCTAAAGCTAATTCTGAAGGTGACAAGTGTCCATTTATTACCATGTAAATATATTGTTGATCCTTAGTGTATTTGGGGGACTCACTCATTTTTTCTTCAGGATTCAAACCATCTGAAGGGGGGATTCACTCATTTTCTCTTCATCATTCGAACCATATGAAATTTAGACTAGAATTACCTTACCTGGACAGAAAATCTTGGAAAGGGGCTTCCATCTAGTAACCAGAAGTTAGTGTTGTCAAAGAGGCGGGTTTCCAGGCTCGTGACCATTCTCACCAGGTGAGAGACTTTGATCCAGATTTTATGAGCAGAACAAAATGAATACAGATTATTAACAGGTGCTTAACACAAAATAACAAAGATACAGTAAAACTGGTTTTCTATTCAATAACGAAATAAGTTGAAACTATAAAATGCAGCGAAAACAAGCTTGTTGGAATGGTGGCGGCTTATCTCTGAGAAGAGATGTGACGGCAGTGCACATTCGCAAGAAGAAGGTTAAAATGAGGCTCTAAAGGCATTTTTACAATAATAAATAATTCCAAAAACCCTAGACATCCAAAAACCTAACCCTAGGAGATGAAGTGCCAAAAGTCATGTGGGCCTCATTTGGGTAAGCTAGTACATCAACTTCCTGGGGTCGTAACTTTTGCATACGATCTCCGTTTTAGGCGTGTGATAGCCCATTGGAAAGGTATCATCGAGGAAATTCATTTTGGGGGCTCAATAATTCCTTTGGATATCATTGAGGAGCTTTATACTAAAAAACCTTCATTTAGGCCCTCAAAATGGCCCCAAAAGTAAAAACTACTAAAAATAGTAAATTGCCAAAAATGTCAGAAAATTATTTTGAGCGAGTTGGAAAAGGTGGGTGGACACCGATATCCATATGGATCAATCCTCCCTCCTTAGGAAGCAATGGTCTCCATTGCGTTGAGGTCCCCCATTAGATGAGGAAATTTCTGTTGAATTTGGCCTCGGGTGAGCCACTTGCCTTGGTGCAGGAGTTGCCCTGCTTTGACGACTCAATAAAGCTGGATCCTTTGTTGTTGAGTGCCCTTGATCTGTCTGTCCAAAATCTGATCATTGGATTCCTATTGTATGCAGTCGAGGTTGAGCTCTGTTGGTGTCAGCTATTCTGCTACTTCTGACGTGTCCAATAATGGTGGGAAATAAGGGCGAAGGAGATCCATGTTGAACACTGGGTGCAGGCCAAGGAAAGGAGGAATTTTGAGCTCAAAATCATTATCTCCCACGGCCTTGATGATACTGTATGGTCCATAACGGAGTGGTTGAATCTTCCGATGGGGTCCTTGTTGACGGGCGAAATTGATCGTCCGTCAACTGAGAGAGTGGAACCGGTCCGGGGTTGTCTGATAACCCAAGCCGTTTGGAATGAACCACATTGACGGGTTTAACGGATCCGTTGGCCGTTCTAAGGTTCTAGGAAAACCAAAGAGAAAACTAATCTAAACTAACTAAACTAATTAAAACAAATAAAACTAAATAAACTAACATAAAACTAAATAAAACTAACTAAACTAACTAATAATAAATAAAACAAACTAATACTAACTAATCTAACTATTAAACAAACTAACTAATCTACTATCTATATATATACAAACTACTAACTAATACTATACTAACTACTATCTAAAATATAACTTATCTATAAAATATACAATATTCACAAAATACAGATTTAAATAAAACCTGGAAAACTCATTTGCAATCTGCCCTAAGACAGAGAAAGGTATTTCTTTTTTGATTTTGTAATTTTATAAACAAGAAATAAAACTTATTAAAATTAAACAATCTAATATACTAATGAACTAAAATACTAACAAATATACTAAACAAACAAATGACAAACTGACCTGGAAACGCTCCAAATTTGTCCTCTGTATGATGTCTTCGAAGCTGGTCGGAGGAAGGAAACTCGCACCGGATAATCCAAAAGCTTCTCGTAAACGATAGGCTGCACTGCTCTTTGAGTTGTTTACAGGACAAACAAGACATAAAAAATCATAACAATTATATGATTTATAAATCTCTGCAATAAGGGAAACCTGTTATGCAAAAACTTATACTTAATAATTCAACTTATGAAGAAGAGAAATATGTCATTCACAAACTGAATTAAGTAATTGCTATGTTTTTTATACACTTGGAAGAAATCAGATATGGATTATATTGATTAAATTATATCATTTGCAAAAGACTAAGATAGCTAAAGTAGTCATTAACCAGATGCAAATAGATACATAAACATAAAACAAAATATTGATATCATGAAAAGCTAAAGTTGTAGCAGAATATCAAATTTTGTCTCAGTCTGTATTAAAATTCCATATCCTTGTTCTCCCACCAATGAGGATGATATTATTACAAAAATAATGAGTATTTATAAGTTTTTCCACAGGGTAAAACATCCCTGTGGATAGTATCAAACTGTTTACATAATCTGGGAAGATATTCCCAAAATCAACTAAACTAGGAACTAAAATGAAACCAAAATATTTCAAATATCCTCCAACTGCTCATCAAATCCAATGTAATTTCGAATTCACCTGTAATGGACCAAAAATAACAAGTTAGAGAGATATTTTATGAGAAAAATAGTAAAAATCTGATTCCACAGACTTAGCTACAGAATCATTTGATTCTGTAGCTAGTCTAAAATAAGATACAGGATCAGAATGGAAATTGAATCAAATATTTTTAATGAAATCAAATTGAATTAACAACCAATAACAAATCATTTCATTTGAAACTATTATATTATTTGCAATCCAATAGAATCAAATTTCAATAACCGAATAGAGAAACAGTCATACTCTGTTTCGATTGTAATCGGGTAGACAAAACCAAACAGTTTTAAAAAATCGCTTCATATCCAATTCAAAAAGTAATGCAATCCAACAGATGACAAGCAAATGTTGTGTTTTTCCAACAACAGGAGATACGATCCGATCAACACAGAATCGTTTTAAAATTGTTATAACTGTCATGACATCAAACGATTCACGCGACAGGAAGACCAATTCGAACAGGGATGAGAATCAACTCATACAAAATTGTAACCAGATTAATTTGACTTTGATTAGAATCGACATAAGTGATAATTGGTTATTGTAAAATAGGCAAATAAACTCGATTGGTTTTGAATGAAATCATTGATTTCAAACGAATCATGACTGAGTTTAACATAGAAACAAATCGTGAATCCAGATATAACCAATCTCATTTTACAAATCAAATTCAAACAGAGTATCTATCGCAAATACGAATCCAACTAATAACATGGTCGAACTAACAGTAAACCAATGCGGATTAACCGGCTGGGTTTAGCATGATCGTTATGAATCAAATCCATTTTATGATTTGGGTGCGTTGGTACAGGCTTAAAATAAAAAGCAATGTTCGCGAAGAAACAGAGTCACACCGGAAACGATACAAGTTATATTCCTTTTGTTTGAAAGTCATATGGCACAACAACCGTAACAATTAACCTCATCAAAATCATTACCAATCATAACGTATGCATCATAACAAAATCGAAACGAAATGTGATTGTGTTCAAAATTGAATATGAGAAACAGTTTTTGTCTAGAATAGATACAAACGACTTCAATTGACAGCAGAGCACCCATTTTAACTCACTCAAACAAATCAAATCCTTATTAAGATCAATCAAATCGATGAAAATCTAATAGAAGCTAAACTAGGAAAAACGAAATTCCATTTAATCAAAGAAAAGCTATGTATAGAATGCATACAATGTAACAGAGCCAATCAATGCTGTGAACAGAGTTGTTTTAACTGAATTTGAGTCGTTATATAAACAAGTGATATCAAAACATACCTATGTAACGGTGAGGCTTCTCAATTATGCCAACTTAGAATTCACGACAGCCATGGTTGATTCCACATTTTTAAACAAAATGGAGCCTGTCGTCTTTTGTTTCTTGTCTGTCGCTTGTAGCTTGGCCTTTTGACTGGTAAGCAGTGCAACCTGGTCCTCCAAAGATTTAATTCTTGACTGGAGTATTGGGACATCATTATAATATCGCTCTAACCACAAACTGCATTGATCACAAGGTGGCACTGTAGGTTTAGACAGAGCAGGAGAGGGTTTGGATAAATGACCGGGGGCTTCACAAGGAAACTTAATGCCTAGGTAGTTAGGGTCATCTTGTAGGTAGGGGGGTAGGTTCGACACACAGTCATACGAGGGTTCGACACACAAACCTTGCGAATAGGGGTATTCTCTAGCCAAGAAACGCTCCACTTCTGAATCAGAGTCCTCACTCAACACAATAGGGTTTGGTTCGACAGGGGGTTTTGGCTTATTTCTTGCCATTCGTGAAATCAGACGTGCATTCTTTTTCCCTTTGGCGTTTTTAGTATGGTTGGCTTTGGGCTTCTTGCTCATAAGCTTAACAGTCTCAACGCTCTTAGACATAGTGTGGGGTAAGTCGATAGGAGGGTCGGTCGAGGGTTTAGGCAGAAGGATATGGTAGGGTATTGGGGGCACAACCTTGACCTCGCTCACCACAGGTTTATCAACCTGTGCAGGGTTCGAATCCTCGAAACCATTCTGAGCCACAAAACTGCTCCAACTATCCCCGAGCAGACTCAAATGACAAACAACAATAAGATTTACCAGCCCATAATGAAAAAGGCTACTAACAGCCTGGTTTATTTTGTACTTCTTCGACATTTTAAACAGGATTCTATGCAAATAATAGGGCATATTGAGCTGATATCCCATAAAAACCATAAGCAAACGTAGGTGGTCTAAGAACACAAACCTGTACCGACCTTCGTAGGTGATAAATTGCTTGATTATCATCAATAAATCATGCCAACGTTTTTTAAGCATTGTTACTAGCAAACCTTTATCACAGGAGGTAATTTTACTCGACTGGAAGAGAAGTGTCCATGGGACCTCCTCGACTTTGCAATTCTTGGACCATCGTTGTCCAGTGGCAGGCAAACCCGTAGCAAGACTGATAAGTTGTTCATCAATTTCCAATTGAATATCGCCGACCTTGACTCAACAACCATCAAAGGTCATGGAAAATTGTCGAGCTACGCAAAGGTTAAAACCCTGGAATCTTTGTATAAATGGAAGCCACCCATTTTCCTCGAGGTCACTATGGGCACTGTCAAACTTCAACAGAGTTTGGCTCCCATTGGGTTCATCTCAGACGACTGGTGCCATGGTGCAAGCACATGGTAAGGGTTTGGTTCGAATTCACCAACGCACAGGAGCAAAGCTATTCGGTCTAACAGCAATGAGTGATCAAAGGGGGAAAGAATTAATGCGCACATGCGAGGGTGGTGGAGTTATTCACCACCATGCACAATAGTTATGGTAAAGTACAACCGGCAAGTTCCACATATGTTCAAACAATCATAGCATAGCTCAAAAACCATATCGTTTGGCCAACCAAAGAATCAAATGGTGAGTGTTATGCCAACGTGCCAAATCAACTATAGTTTTTTGACATTCAACGCGAAACCAACACCAAATGTTATCCATGTGCCATTGTATAAATCAAAAGTTTTAAACCATTGTGTCGATCGATACTCATAAAATTGACAAGCCAAGAGCTATAAAAAGATTAACATAAGGATCACATCATATATAAAAACAAAAATAAATCATGACCCCTATGCAATTCATAGAATCAATGATTAGGCAAGTCACAAAAAGTATAAATCTATATGCTCAAAGCCTCACAAACTTAATAAAATCAAGTTATGCAATCAATATAAGAATGTCCAAATAGGCATAGTTCGAAAATCCTTTCAGCCACATAATGATAAACCAAACGTAAGTGCCATAGAAAATATCGATAAAAAGATGACGACAGTTCAAATAGTGATCAAAATGTGACCTCGAAAGGAGAAGTTTTCACGCTTACAGTCGTGAAAACTTAATGGAAACAAATTTGCAAGTGTCGCAAGAAATGAAAATATCGTCTATTTGAAAGATGCGACGACAATTTGAAGGTCGGAAGACATAGGTGTAGGCAGCTTATAGGACAATAGAAAAAATTGAATTGGTTGCCAACAATGGCGACACACTGGTAGAAGCAGTTATCTCTGTCAAAAGAAATAAATTCAGATTAGGACAGTAAAGAAAATTTCAACTCAAAAACAACAACCATAAATGCGTACAAACATCATCATTAATCATTTTTTCCAGCAGTGTTTTAAAAGATGAAAACCAATAACAGTCTTAAGATCAACAAGTCACGATATTAAAGATAAAATCTTCGATATTGTTGGCATGGCCACTGCTGCCAGTAGGAATCCATAGACTCGACAGGGTTGCCATTTAACCCACTCTGACATATGTATCCTATCAAGAAGTTCTGGATCAGAAAAAAGGACATTAAAGAGGTTTCTCATATTTTTTTGCAGATTCTCAGGTACCCGACATTGCTTCGCTGCCAGCGGGCCTGTTCAGTACCCCGGCAAAGTTTTCTTGGTGCCATGCATGCATTTACCCGCTGCCAGTAGACCTGTTCAGTATCCCGACGGGTTTACAAGAACTTCCCACAGCTCTTATTCATAATTTTATTTTGTTTTTCTTTTGAAGATATATGGCTGAGCGGGGTGACGCTGAAAATTATGATATTTTAACATATATTTTTTAGACCTCATCATAATTTTTTAGCACTGTCCTTTATTCAGTTCCAGAGATG
>ML788793.1:51310-132678 GCA_009831015.1 Picea engelmannii
ATGGCTCAGTGCACAGGTATGCATATTGTTCGAAAAAAACACAAACTGATCAATCAAATCAAAACCAAAATAGAAAGAAAAATGCAAAGCAAAAAAAAATGAAATATTTACATAATATACAAGGGTAATTATCAAGCAGAGTATCTCTTTAGGGCTTGGCCATTCACCGGATAGGTGTCAAGATGCCCTTCAAGATTTTGTAATCGAAAGGAACTAGGACCCAACTTTTCAGCAATTAAAAATGGCCCAAGCCATAAGTTTTGAAACTTGGTGTGCTCACCCTTTCCTTTGTGTGGTTTGTCCCACTTCAAGACAAGATCGCCTACTTCAAAGTTCCTATCAGAAGCAGAATTATAATCGAACCAGCTTTTAATCAATTGTTGATGTTGATCTAACTTACGCTTAGCTTGGGCTCTTACTTCTTCCAACTTCATCAAAGCGTTAATGCGGCTTTCTAAAGGGGGACAATATTCTTCTTGGAATTTTTGTGACAACTGAAGCGACGGAAGAAGAATGTGAGGTGGCAGAATGGCTTCCCTACCATAGATGAGAAAAAAGGGAGAGTTACCTATAGCGGCTTTGGGTGTTACCCTATCAGCCCACAGTGCGTTCAGCAGTGCATTGTGCCTTGAAAGGTTTCTTCCATGTGTAGAAAGTTGATGATCTGTTGATCATTGTCGAATACTCTCCAGTTTGTGACATTGTCAGGAATAGATGGTCGAAATAGTAGCTCGACGGAGAATGCGTTTGGAGATAAGCCTTCTGCAGGAAGAAGTTTAGAAGCTACATTAGCTAGTAGATCTGCTTCAGCATTATTTAATCTAGGAATGGAATTTATATTGAAAGCGGAAAATTTGTTCATTAAACTCCATACCTCATACTGGTAACTTTTGAGATGAGGGGAAAGATAGTGTATAGAATCCCTTACCTGTCTAACCACTATTTCAAAGTCGCCAAATACAACCAGATTTTGAATGTTCATGTCCAAAGCTTTTCTGAGACCTTGCAGTAAAGCCGCATATTCTGCAGTATTGTTAGTGCATTCAAATTCTAGTCTACAAGCCATTAATGTCTTGTTACCTGTCGGATCGATAATGATGCAGCCTGCACCAACTCCTTCTTTAGACTTAGAACCGTCGAAATATAGAGACCAAATTTGGTTTCCATCGGACACATGGGACTGTTGAATAGAAGTTGTTGGTTGCATATATGATACGATTTTGGACTGTTGTTCTGGATTGTTGATAGGTGAAACCTCAGCCATGAAATTTCTGAAGAAGGTGTCCATCCCTTGGACTTCGGGTGAATCAACAGAAGGTGCATATGGTTCATTAGGATCATTCAAATTTGTGACCGTGAACTTAAGGTAACGCTCACGATTCACCCTGATCTTATTAGGCTTACCATTCTCTGGAAGCCATAAGTGAGACCAGTCTGTTGTGAAGTAACCATGTAGCTGCTCCGACCAGTCCCTGCTAAAAAAAAGACCATACACTTCTGGAATATCCACCACAATTATATCAATAACCTGATGAACCTTTGGGTTAGACGATAATCTAATCAATACATTCTTTAGTTTGCCTATAACTTTGACATTTGTTCGATCAAGTTGTATGATTTTCAAAGAAGATGGTTCTACTTCACCGTTAATCTTTTGGCAGACATACCAAGGCATCACATTAGATGACGCTCCTGAGTCAACCATACAATTATGCACATTTCTGTTGAAAATTTCGAAAGTTAAAAGAAAAGGAGGTACATTCTTGCAAGTACTAGGAGTGGTAGCTTGTGGCTTCTTACTCGCAATTTCTAATGCTACTTTATCTACATTATTTACATTATTTACAGGGGTTATAGGAAGGCTTCCTTTATCTTGAGGATCAGGATTATTTTTAGTGGAAGTCTTCTGCGGAACTTTTCTTTGCACAACCTTGTTACCATTTGAGTTACCATTCTTGTCGTTCTCTGAAATATTTTGCAACATTTTCTGTAACAAAAATGGAAACTTCAACAACTCATAAATAGAAATGTTAGCCCTTAATTTTTTAAGATCTTCAACAACATCATAATCTAATTTGGGGCTCACATTGCTCTGTTTAGTTTCTGCTAATTTAGATGGCTTTGGAGGTGAAGTTGTAGTGTTCTCGGTAGAAGGCTTGTTTGCGGTCTTGCTCCTAGTGTTATAAGGGTGAACAGTCTCGAAGTTAGCTTGAAAGATGCTATCCAAGAAGTGTCCAAAAATGTTCAGAGAAGACTCTTCTTCTTGAATGGTCTCTGGTTCTGCTACCTCCTCAAGAATATCAAGAGGCATCAAGTTATCTTGGGCTTCTAGAATTGTTTGCAGAGCGCATTGCAAACTTTCTAGATTGAGGCCTTCGGTGGTTGGGTTAGGTCGGTTGGTGGGAAAGGGATTTCGGAAAGGAGGTTTGTAGGGTCCTTTACTCGAAGAAGCTTCTTCAGTTGACCTTTTCAAGTCTATAACTTGATTAGACAGTTTTTGAAAAACTTTAGTTAGGTTTTCCAAATCAGAGTTTCCAGGTTGTGTAGGTCTGGTGAGAATTTCAATCTTCTTTTTGGAAGAAGAACTAGTTTCAGTTTAGTTGCTAGAAGAGTCCTTAAGACTAAGTATGTATTTTTCAATCTAGGTAGCCTCTTCGAAGGCTTCTAACAAAGTGGCCTTTTTAGATCGTTTAACCCAAATAGCTATACTTTGATGTAACGTTTTAGTGTAGTAAGCTATTACAAGACTCTCAGCAGTCATAGAATATGCAGGGATTCGATTTTTAAGCGTTAAGAATCTTTGATTGAAATCTTTGACTTTTTCTTTTGGGTTCATTTTTAAGCTTGAAAGATCCATGACTAAGACTTCCGAAGGTTTACCATCTTCGAATTTTTCCAAAAATCATGACTCAAACTTTTCCCAAGACACTATGGTATGGGGTTGTTGGGCAAAGTACCAAGTGGATGCATTACGCTCAAAAGTATAAGGGAACAACCTACAAACAATGTCTTCATGTTCAACATTGCGGAGTCTAATGGCTAACATAATTTTTTTGATATGATCTTCAGCTATCTGTTTTGAATCGAGATCAAACTTGGGAAGCCATTTCTCCGGGTGATTAGGTAAAGGGTGTTGGGCTCCAGGTATAGCTACAACATCCTGGTCCAACCAAGGTCTAACAGGGTTGTTCTGATTTTCCATTGGGGTAGTGGGTGTGGAAGGCTGAGAAGGTGAGTTACCTTCATCTGACGAGGAATCCCCTCCAGAAGAAGAAGGAGATGAGGGAGGTGGTGAAGGAGGTATCCCAAATCCTCCTGCAGCAGGATTTGTGATTGGATCTGTAGGATTCACAGTGAGGTTAGTGTCACCTAATTGTTCTCTGATATCAGAGAACTCTAAAGGTTGACCCCATTGACAGTTTGGTTTCCTAAGACTAGCTAAGGCACTATGTGTTTTGATAAGAGATTGACGAATGATCTCTTGGAAGTCACCACCTATAGGATTAGGGGTTGTTGGCTCAACTATGATCTGTTGATCGTTGGTTGAAGTAGTTGTTGTTTGAGGGGGAATATTATCGTTTGAACGGCTTCTAGTAACTATAGGTGTGCGATTAGGTGGTGGAGGAGTCTTGCGACTGCCTAGTGCCATTAATTAAGTGCAGGCCCTCCTTCTAGCGCCATTTGTTGATGGGCAAAATTGACCGTCCGTCAACTGAGAGAGTGAAACCAGTCTGAGGTTGTCTAATAACCCAAGCCGTTTGGAATGAACCACCCTAATGGGTTTAACGACTCTGTTGGCCCTTCTAAGGTTCTAGGAAAACCAAAGAGAAAACTAATCTAAACTAACTAAACTAATTAAAACAAATAAAACTAAATAAACTAACATAAAACTAAATAAATCAAACTAAACTAACTAATAATAAATAAAACAAACTAATACTAACTAATCTAACTATTAAACAAACTAACTAATCTACTATCTATATATATACAAACTACTAACTAATACTATACTAACTACTATCTAAAATATAACTTATCTATAAAATATACAATATTCACAAAATACAGATTTAAATAAAACCTGGAAAACTCATTTGCAATCTGCCCTAAGACAGAGAAAGGTATTTATTTTTTGATTTTGTAATTTTATAAACAAGAAATAAAACTTATTGAAATTAAACAATCTAATATACTAATGAACTAAAATACTAACAAATATACTAAACAAACAAATGACAAACTGACCTAGAAACGCTCCAAATTTGTCCTATGTATGATGTCTTCGAAGCTGGTCGGAGGAAGGAAACTCACACCGGATAATCCAAAAGCTTCTCGTAAACGATAGGCTGCACTGCTTTTAGAGTTGTTTACAAGACAAACAAGACATAAAAAATCATAACAATTATATGATTTATAAATCTCTGCAATAAGGGAAACTTGTTATGCAAAAACTTATACTTAATAATTCAACTTATGAAGAAGAGAAATCTGTCATTCACAAACTGAATTAAGTAATTGCTATGTTTTTTATACACTTGGAAGAAATCAGATATGGATTATATTGATTAAATTATATCATTTGCAAAAGACTAAGATAGCTAAAGTAGTCATTAACCATATGAAAATAGATACATAAACATAAAACAAAATATTGATATCATGAAAAGCTAAAGTTGTAGCAGAATATCAAATTCTGTCTCAGTCTGTATTAGAATTCCATATCCTTGTTCTCCCACCAATGAGGATGATATTATTACAAAAATAATAAGTATTTATAAGTTTTTCCACAGGGTAAAACATCCCTGTGGATAGTATCAAACTGTTTACATAATCTGGGAAGATATTCCCAAAATCAACTAAACTAGGAACTAAAATGAAACCAAAATATTTCAAATATCCTCCAACTGCTCATCAAATCCAATGCAATTTCGAATTCACCTGTAATGGACCAAAAATAACAAGTTAGAGAGATATTTTATGAGAAAAAAAAGTAAAAATATGATTCCACAGACTTAGCTACAGAATCATCTGATTCTGTTGCTAATCTAAAATAAGATACAGGATCAGAATGGAAATTGAATCAAATCTTTTTAATGAAATTAAATTGAATTAACAACCAATAACAAATCATTTCATTTGAAACTGTTATATTATTTGCAATCCAATAGAATCAAATTTCAATAACCGAATAGAGAAATAGTCATACTCTGTTTCGATTGTAATCGGGTAGACAGAACCAAACAGTTTTAAAAATCGCTTCATATCCAATTCGAAAAGTAATGCAATCAAACAGATGACAAGCAAACGTTGTGTTTTTCCAACAACAGGAGATATGATCCGATCAACACAGAATTGTTTTTAAAATTGTTATAACTGTCATGACATTAAACGATGCATGCGACAGGTAGACCAATTCGAACGAGAATCAATTCATACAAAATCGTAACCAGATTAATTTGGCTTTTATTAGAACCGGCATAATTGATAATTGGTTATTGTAAAATAGGCAAATAAACTCGATTGGTTTTGAACGAAATCATTGATTTCAAACGAATCATGACCGAGTTTAACATAGAAACAAATCGTGAATCCGGATATAACCAATCTCATTTTACAAATCAAATTCAAACAAAGTATCTATCGCAAATACGAATCCAACTGATAACATGGTCGAACTAACAGTAAACCAATGCGAATTAACCGGCTGGGTTTAGCATGATCGTTATGAATCAAATCCATTTTATGATTTGGGCGCGTTGGTATAGGCTTAAAATAAAAAGCAATGTTCGCGAAGAAACAGAGTCACACCGGAAACGATACAAGTTATATTCCTGTTGTTTGAAAGTCATATGGCACAACAACCGTAACAATTAACCTCATCAAAATCGTTACCAATCATAACGTATGCACCATAATGAAATCGAAACGAAATGTGATTGTGTTCAAAATTGAATATGAGAAACAGTTTATGTCTAGAATAGATACAAATGACTTCAATTGACAGTAGAGAATCCATTTTAACTCACTCAAACAAATCAAATCCTTATTAATATCAATCAAATCGATGAAAATCTAATAGAAGCTAAATTGGGAAAAACAAAATTCCATTTAATCAAAGAAAAGCTATGTATAGAATGCATACAATGTAACAGAGCCAATCAATGTTGTGAATAGAGTTGTTTTAACTGAATTTGAATCGTTATATAAACAAGTGATATCAAAACATACCTGTGTAACGGCGAGGCTTCTCAATTATGCCAACTTAGAATTCACGACAGCCATGGCTGATTCCACATTTTTAAACAAAATGGAGCCTGTCGTCTTTTGTTTCTTGTCTGTCGCTTGTAGCTTGGCCTTTTGACTGGTAAGCAGTTTAACCTGGTCCTCCGAAGATTGAATTCTTGACTGGAGTATTGGGACATCATTATAATATCGCTCTAACCACGAACTGCATTGATCACAAGGTGGCACTGTAGGTTTAGACAGAGCAGGAGAGGGTTTGGATAAATGACCGGGGGCTTCACAAGGCAACTTAATGCCTGGGTAGTTAGGGTCGTCTTGTAGGCAGGGGATTAGGTTCGACACACAGTCATATGAGGGTTCGGCACACAAACCTTGCGAATAGGGGTATTCGCTAGCCAAGAAACACTCCACTTCTGAATCGGAGTCCTCACTCAACACAATAGGGTTTGGTTCGACAGGGGGTTTTGGCTTATTTCTTGCCATTCGTGAAATCAGACGTGCATTCTTTTTCCCTTTGGCGTTTGTAGTATGGTTGGCTTTGGGCTTCTTGCTCATAATCTTAATAGTCTCAACGCTCTTAGACACAGTGTGGGGTAAGTCGGTAGGAGGGTCGGTCAAGGGTTTAGGCAGAAAGATATGGTAGGGTATTGGGGGCACAACCTTGACCTCGCTCACCACAGGTTTATCAACTTGTGCAGGGTTCGAATCCTAGAAACCATTCTGAGCCACAAAACTGCTCCAACTATCCCCGAGCAAACTCAAATGACAGACAAGAATAAGCTTTATCAGCCCATAATGAAAAAGGCTACTATCATCCTGGTTTCTTTTGTACTTCTTCGACATTTTAAACAGGATTCTATGCAAATAATAGGGCATATTGAGATGATATCCCATAAAAACCATAAGCAAACGTAGGTGGTCTAAGAACACAAACCTGTACCGACCTTCGCAGGTGATAAATTGCTTGATTATCATCAATAAATCATGCCAACATTGTTTAAGCATTGTTACTGGCAAACCTTTATCACAGGAGGTAATTTTACGCGACTGGAAGAGCAGTGTCCATGGGACCTCCTCGACTTTGCAATTCTTGGACCATCGTTGTCCAGTGGTAGGCAAACCCATAGCAAGACTGATAAACTGTTCATCAATTTCCAATTGAATATCGCCGACCTTGACTCGACAGCCATCAAAGTTCATGGAAAATTGTCGAGCTACGCAGAGGTTAAAACCCTCGAATCTTTGTATAAATGGAAGCCACCCATTTTCCTCAAGGTCACTACGGGCACTGTCAAACATCAACAGATTTTGGCTCCCATTGGATTCAGCTCGGACGACTGGTGCCATGGTGCGAGCACATGGTAAGGGTTTGGTTCGAATTCACCAACGCACAGGAGCAGAGCTATTCAGTCTAACAGAAATGAACGATCAAAGGGGGAAAGCATTAATGCGCGCATGCAAGGGTGGTGGAGTTATTCACCGCCATGCACAATAGTTATGGTAAAGTACAACCGACAAGTTCCACATTTGTTCAAACGACCATAGCATAGCTCAAAAACCATATCGTTTGGCCAACCAAAGAATCAAATGGTGAGTGTTATGCCAATGCGCCAAATCAACTATAGTTTTTTGACATTCAACGCAAAACCAACACCAAATGTTAGCCATGCGCCATTGTATAAATCAAAAGTTTTAAACCATTGTGTCGATCGATACTCATAAAATTGACAAGCCAGGAGCTATAAAAAGATTAACATAAGGATCACATCATATATAAAAACAAAAATAAATCATGACCCCTATGCAATTCATAGAATCAATGATTAGGCAAGTCACAAAAAGTATAAATCTATATGCTCAATGCCTCACAAACTTAAGAAAATCAAGTTATGCAATCAATATAAGAATGTCCAAATAGGCATAGTTCGAAAATCCTTTCAGCCACATAACGATAAACCAAAGGTAAGTGCCATATAAAATATCGATAAAAAGATGACGACAGTTCAAATAGTGATTGAAATGTGACCTCGAAAGGAGAAGTTTTCACGCTTACAGTCGTGAAAACTTAATGGAATCAAATTTGCAAGTGTCGCAAGAAATGAAAATATCCTCTATTTTAAAGATGCAATGACAAATTGAAGTTCGGAAGACATAGGTGTAGGCATCTTATAGGACAATAGAAAAAATTGAATTGGTTGCCAACAGTCTTGTAAGGCGTTCTTCTTGCAAGTGCAACCAAACTTTGTCGCCCACCTGAAACTTATGCGGCACCCGATGTTGACCATGGCATTGTTTGTACTTGTCATTGGACTTTTGTAGGATATCATGAACCTGTTGGCAGATGTGTTGGACCCGCTCAATGAACCAGGTGGCTTTGTCAGCTTCAGTTGGAGAAGGAGATGAGTCAGTCGAGGTGACCGCAAGGGGAAGTGCAACATCTATGGGACATAATGGTTGGAATCCCAACCCCACTTGAAAGGGGTTATGGCCAATTGAGTTATGCAAGGCTCGGTTGTAGCTATGTTGGACATAGGGAAGGCTCTCATCCCATGTGTGAGGGTTCTTTGAATTATACATGTGAAGGATATGCACAATCATTTGATTTACCACCTCGGTTTGGCCATCTGTCTGGGGGTGGAAGGCCATGGATTTGGTGAGCTTGGTGTCCAGCAGTGACCAGAGGCTCGACCAAAATGTGCTGAGAAATTGACTATCCCGATCTGAGACAATGGTTTGTGGGATTCCAAAATGTACCCAGACTCGTTCAAAGAAGAGCTTGGCAGTGGCATCTGTTGTGATTCTCTTCTTGCAGGAAACCAAAATCGCCATCTTAGAAAAGTGATCAACAACCACAAAAACACAGTCATTTCCCTGCTTGGTGGATGGGAGGCTCGACATGTAGTCCATTGAGATGGATTCCCATGGCCTGTCAGGAGTAGGAAGAGGGGTGTACAGGCCCTATTTCTTAGTGGTCAGTTTAGCAATAGTGCAGCCAGTGCAGGACCTGATATACTTGCCGACCTCCTGTCGAAGTTTCGGCCAGTAGAAATGTTTATGTAGCATCACCATTGTCTTTTTGACGCCGAAGTGTCCTGCCACCCGACTGTAGTGGGCTTCCCAAATTAGCTTTGCTCATTCACTTGATGGAACACAGATATGGCCCAGATGACACAACAACCCATCCTAAAGATGGAAATTATCGACAACTGCATTTGCACCCAACATTTGGTAGGTGGTGGCGAAGTCGGGATATGTCTCATAGAGTTGGGGCCATCCAGATGTCTCATGGCCGCAAGAGTCTAGCACCGTGGTGAGTGTCGTGATTGGTGGTCTGCTGAGGCAATCAGCGACACGATTGGTTCTTTATGTTTTATACTTGATGTTGAGGTGGAATTGCTGCATGTGGACCACTTTTGATGGCGGTCATTCTACAGTTTTCCCTGTGTCTGCATGAACTGCAGTGGCTTATGATTGGTGTGGATGACTGTCTCCTTCCCAAGAATGTAATGTCTCCATTGGCGGCATTCTCACACAATGGATTACATTTCTTTGTCGTAAGTAGGGTACTTACGGACAATATCTAACAGGGTCTCACTATGATAGGCCACGGGGTGGCCGTGTTGAGTGAGAACAATGCCCACAGCATAGTCTGAAGCATCTGTCTCGATCTCAAAGGGATGTTGTAGGTCTAGTACTGAAAGTACTGGGGCTGAGCACAAGTGTTTCTTCAAATCATCGAACGCTTGTTGTTGGGACCAGCCCCACGCAAATTTCGCCTTACCACCACCCCTGTTTATTTGGCTGAGGGCCCATGCAATATGGGAGAAACCCAACACGAACCTGCGGTAGAAATTAACAAGTCCCAAGAAGCTCTGAAGCTCAGTGAGTGTTGTTGGGGCTAGCCAGTCATGGATGACTTGGATCTTGGCTAGATCCACATGTACGCCATGTTGATCAATGATGTAGCCCAGGTAATGGACCCTGTCCATGCTGAAGGAGCATTTTTCCAGGTTTGCATATAGCTTGTGCTACCGTAGGGTGTGAAGAACCCACTGAATATGTTGCAAGTGTTTAGCCCAAGTCTTGTTGTAAATTAGAATGTCATCCAGATACACCACTACAAAAGTATTGGTGAATGGTCGCAGGATATCGTCNGTCAAACCAAAGGGCATGACCAACCATTCAAAAAGTCCTTCCTTTGACTTGAAGGCGGTCTTCCATACATCTGTCTGTTCTATCGGGACCTAGTGGTAGCCAGACTTCAGATCAATCTTACTGAAGTATTTTCCCCCCGTGAGTTGATCAAGGAGGTCATCGATTCGGGGAATCGGGTATCGGTTTCTGAAAGTGATTTTATTCAAAGCTCGGTAATCAATATAGAGTCACCAGGTTCCATCTTTCTTCTGTACCATCACGATTGGGCTCCCGCAAGGTGATGAGCTGGGGTGGATATGCCCCTTGTGGAGAAGTTCTTGGATCTGTCGCTTGATCTCCTCATTCTCTAACAAAGAGCAATGATAGACTGGCCCATTGGGCAGCGGTGCACTGGGGGTCATATCGATGGGGTGCTTGACCTAGCAGTGCAGAGGTACCCCTGTAGGTGAGGAGACGATATCCAAGTATTCTTCCATGACCTTATCTACCTACTTCTGTTGTGCGGAGAGGTCAGCCACAGAGACCCTAGATGTGGCTGCGATCTTTCGCTTATTCTGAGAGCGAATCATGAAGAAGACAAACTTCCCCGTCTGAGAGATGACCTTCCTGCATTGCTTAGCAGAGATCAAGGAAATAGCACTAGGTGGGACTGCCTCGGGTATCCTGTACAATTTCCTGTTCAAAGTAATAATAACACTACGAAGCCTAGACTCATATACAGCATGACGTTTCCATAAATAAGGTTGGCCCAAAAGAACATCACAAACTTCAAGAGGAGCAACATCACACAATACCTCATATTTGAAGGGCTTGATGTTGTACGACAGTCAGCACTGTTGGCTGACGCGGAGATCGCTTCCTTGGCGGAGCCATCTAATGGTGTAGGGTTGTGGGTGCGGCGTTGTTGGCAGGGCCAGCCGCTTGATGACCTTTTCTAAGATGAGGTTCTTCTGGCTACCGCTATCAATGATGAAGTGCAGTGGGGTTCCTTTTACCCACATCTGTGAATGGAAGAGGTGCTCTCCTTCTTCTGGCTCATCTGGTTCACCAAGCTAGAGCTTGGTGGTAGAAACGGTGGTATTGGGTTCCACGTCAATGATCTATCTTCCCCTTTCTGGTTCTGTCTCGGAGTCAGAATCTGCATATGATTCAGAGGCTTTCACTTCGGCCACCAATGACTCCTTTGAGCGGCAGTCAGCAGTGTTATACCAAGGGCTCTTATGGAAGTCGCACCACTTCCTGGTATCTTTCTTTGTCTTTCGGGTGTCCTTATTTGCTTGCAGCTTGTACTGGTTGTATTGATATTGTCCATATTTTCTCTGTCCTTTGTTCGATGGGTTGGGGCCGCCCTTTCCTGGATTTTGTTGTGAGGGGTTCCCAGGCCCAAATTGTCGTGTCTTTTGTTTGAGCTTCTGCTCGATTTTGACGGCATATCGGTAGGCCGCACCCAAGGATGAGATGTCTAGAAATTCCATTTCGGTCTGGATGTACCTATGTAGAGAACTGCGATACTTGAGCACTAGATGTCGCTCTGAATCTTTGATACCCAACTTGGTGCGCAAGGTATGGAAGATACTTGTGAAATCTGGCACTGCTTGGTCTCTTTCTTGCCGCAGTGTGGTCCATTTGGTATACAGGTCGTCATAACTTCTGACAGGGTAGTATTGTTCCTTAATAGCATCCCTGAAGGATTCCAAGGTGGCTGTGACTGAAAATAATGAGGTTTCCTCTGTTTCCTTTTGCTCATAGAAAGTTTCCCACCAATATTTGACATGGGGAACAACTTTGAGGAGCGCAAAAGTAATCTTTTCTCTATTCGAAAATTTATGAACAGAAAAATACCCTTCTAGTAGATTCAACCACTTTTCTACGGCTTCTACATCTATCTGACCTTCAAATATAGGAATATCAAAGTTTATTTGTACCTTGAAGGGGGTGATGCCTCCATTCGAAGAATATGTGTCGCCTGTTGGTAGTTGCCAAAGGATTTGCGTGAAATTATCCATCATCTCGTTCCTCTGTTGTGTGAGGGCTTCCTCAATCAACAGTTTGAAAGGATCTCTTGTCCCATCGTATTTCTTTTCTCTTTCCATGGGAGGTTTCTTGGGCGTGCGAGAGCTTCTGTCCTCAAGAGAAACAAGCTCGAGACCCAACTCTTTGTACTTCAACCTCGTTGGGGACATGCATTAAGAAGACAAGGAGCAGACTCCTCTGATACCACTGATCCAGATTTTATGAGCAGAACGAAATGAATATAGATTATTAACAGGTGCTTAACACAAAATAACAGAGATACAGTAAAACTGGTTTTCTATTCAATAACGAAATAAGCTGAAACTGTAAAATGCAGCGGAAACAAGCTTGTTGGAATGGTGGCAGCTTATCTCTGAGAAGAGATGTGACGGCAGTGCGCATTCGCAAGAAGAAGGTTACAATGAGGCTCTGAAGGCCTTTTTAAAATAAGCAAGAATTCCAAAAATCCTAGACATCCAAAAACCTAACCCTAGGAGATGAAGCGCCAAAAGTCATGTGGGCCCCGTTTGGGTAAGCTAGTACATCAACTTCCCGGGGTCGTAACTTTTTCATACGATCTTCGTTTTAGCCGTGTGATAGCCCGTTGGAAAGGTATCATCGAGGAGATTCATTTTGGGGGCTCAATCATGCCTTTGGCTATCATTGAGTAGCTTGATATCGAAAAACCTTCATTTAGGCCCTCAAAATGGCCCCGGAAGTAAAAACTACTAAAAATAGTAAATTGCCAAAAATGTCAGAAAACTGTTTTGGGCCAGTTGGAAAAGGTGGGTGGCCACCGATATCCATCTAGATCATAATTGTTGTCAAAGAGGCGGGTTTTCAAGCCTTGAGCATTCTCTCTAAGTGAGAAACTTACGTGTTGTCGAAGAGGCGGGTTGTCAGGCCTGTGAGAATTCTCTCTAGGTGAGAGACTTGTTGTCGAAGAGGAGGGTTTTTAGGCCCATGATCATTCTCTCCAGGTGAGAGACTTATTTTCAAAGAGGTGGGTTTTCAGACCCGTGAGAATTCTCTTTAGGTGAGAGATTTGTTGTCAAAGAGGTGGGTTGTCAGACCAGTGAAAATTCTCTCCAAGTGAGATATTTGTTGTGAATTGTTCCCTGGTGCATTGGGAATTAGTTGCGGGGCTCTGAGATTTCTTGATCGTCCTATTGTTGAAGCCCTAGAAAGGAAGTGGGGTAGTTGAGGGACTATTGAGCAGAGAAGCGGCACACTTCCTAGGGTGGGAAAAGCATGTGGTTTATGAGAGAATATAGGTTAGTTGCAGCAATTGGAACCTTGGAATGAGTAAATTTTTTATTATCAAACCTTATCCTAGCATTAGAAATCCTTTTTCCCTGGTGGATTTTAAGCCCTAGCTTGGGGGTGACCTATTGCTGAGATTTTATGAGCAATAAAGTCTATGGTTTGGAGGAATGTTTGAGCTATGCACCTAGTTGGTGACTCTTTATAAAAAGATAAGTGTCCTTTATGTGCTTGTCTAATTTAATGTGTGCCTATTTAACTATGTCTGATATGGGTTTATTTCCCGAATGATGTTGCATATGATCATTTGTTGTTATTATGTATAATTTTGTTTGCACATGTAAAGCATGATGTTGTTATTCAATGTTTGTTATTTTGTATGTAGAGTATGATAGACATTAAGTGTTCTTGTTAGTTAATTTCGTAATAATGGTTATGATTTTTTGAGGCGAGGCTAGAATTGTCATGTGCATAGGGAAACAATTTGTGCACTCAAGAGGTTGGATTTGTTGTGCGCATAGGGAATCAGATCCATGCACACAAGGAGACTTGAATCTGTGTGTGCCACCAAAATGGTTTTGTGTGCAGTAGTAATCATGTGTTCGAAGTGGTTACACACGCAGTTGTGCTTATGTGCTCAGAATGATTGTGTGTGTAGTTGTATTATGTGTTAATTATGTTGTTATAACTGGTGTGAGAAGAGGAAAAATTGTGTGGTGTGATCCATCTTAGGATTGTGCACGTTACCTTGAGTTTCCTACATAGATTTTCAAGTATGACTATAACATGGAATGATATAATGTAGAATCTGCACACTATATTTTTAGAGTACCAGCATTGCTCAGCAGTGAGTTGGGGATGTTATAGATTAGTGTTAGATCATTTTGTAATTGTTGGTAATGAGGAATGTTATAGATTGGTATCAGAGATTTACTTAGCAAGTTTGCATTAGTGGAAATATTACAATGTGGAAATGGGTCTCAGCTAGGAGGTTGGGTATGTTATAGATTGGTATCAGAGATTTATTTAGCGAGTTTGTAGTAGTGGAAATATTACAATGTGGTAAAGGCTCTCAACTAGGAGATTGGGTACATTACATTTCTTCTAACCAAGAGAAATTGTTGATCATCGATGTCGGGTCAATGAAATCAATTAAGTGTTTGGTTTGTCCAAAACAAATTTCCAATCGTGGATGAATGAAAAGAGTAGGATTATGTGTCATGCCATGTGAGTGTCCATGTGTCATTCCATGCCACACCAACATCCATGTGCCTTGCCATGCCATCATCCATGTGTCATGCCACGTCAACACCCATGATTCATGCCACATCAACATCTACATTTCATGCCACATTAGTTAGAGAAATATCGATGGTCGGGTTGAAAAAATTGGTGAAGTGTTTTGTTGATCCAAAGAAAAGCATTGATCGTGGATGGTTGGGTTGGAAGTTTCGGTGAAATCTTTCAAGTTTGTTGTCAAGGAAAATCGTCGATCATCGATGATCAGGTCAGTGAAATGGGTGAGGTGGTTCATTTGCAAAAAGGAATCGTCAATCGTCGATGGATTTTGGATGGTGAAGAATGGACGATCTAGATTACTCCCGATTTTGAGATCAACGATTCAGATTAAAAGATTGTTACTGCAATAAATCAATCTTTTTCTAAGAAAATCTCCATATTTTGAAGGTCATCAACTTGCAGGGGAATTGTGAGGACCTAAACATCATTTTCGGGTAGTCAAAATAGAGAGAATTGTGTGTACCTTCAACACAAAAAGTCTCTATTGATTAAAATGAAAGATCTCAGTGAGATATTTCCAACGATCTATTATGAGCTCAAAACAGATCTTGTATGAGAAAGTTACAATTTATACAATGCAAGGTATATTTTTGACCCCACTTTAATTCCAAAGGGCATAACTCCTTGCTCAAAAGTCAGTTTGGGACATAGGAGTAGTATGTGGAAATACCATGGACCATAGAAGACAACCATGGAGCCATATTTTGAATATGGGTGCTTGAAATTGTACAATATGGAAGAAAAAACACATGTAGAAGTAAGGGGTAAAAAAATGAGGAAACATTTTAAACTTTCACATGCCATAATTGTCAACCCAGAGCATGTATAAAGATGAAATTTTGATAGATAGCTCAAAAAGCAGGTGCAAAGATATCCATTTTGGTTTATGGAAAAAATCAAAAGGAGTTGGTGTATGGATATTTAAACAAGGATAAAATTTCTAAGTCAGGAGAAAGTGCAAAAGGACTATATTGCCATTTCGAGATTGTTGTAGATTTTGACTGGAGCATCAGTTTGAAAATATGAGAGTTGTTTTGGACTCAGTTTCATCTATGTTATCAATGTGTCATGAAAAAAAAATGTTTCCTAACATAATTTCTTCTACAAGTGACAAAATTTTTCCTTTGAGAATTATTTTGAACCAAAGAAACAAGTACAAAAATGGGTGAAATTGTTGATTTCAAGAAGCCATAACTTTTATCTCATAAATCATATTCAGGCATGAGCATATCCATTGGAAAGGTAATTTAGAGGAAAATTTGATAGAAATTTTAATTTCTTCGAAGAAGCATTGGTTTGTTTCATAACTTTGCAAGAAAAAGTGAAATTGGATTCCATGAATCATGTAACTACTCGAAATGAAATTTTTCCAAATGACCCCAGTTTTGGAAAAATAATCCTAGATATCAAAGGTTAAGGCCATATGATAGTATTGGGTAAATAAGAGTGCATATTCTCATGATGATACCTATGCAGTGGTGTAAAGGAACTTTTGGAAGTGAAACCACTTGGAAATAAAGTGAGTGATTTTTAACAACAGGGTGTTATTGATGAGTAGAGAAACACTCAAGGATATAGTGTTATGTAAACGTGATTATTAAAAATATGAAAAGACGAATTAAATGAGGATTTTGTGGGTTTGTTTCATATTAATCCCATGGTCCATTGGACAAGGAAGCATGTCAAAGCTTGTACAGTTGGGTGAGGCATCAAAGAGTTGCACAAGGAAGTGCAGAGTTATAGGGTAGGTAATGGAAAGTGGATAAAGGGATAAAGAAGAGAAGAGAAAGTTTAGTATTTAGTTGCTATAGAGTTTAAATGGCCTGCAAGGTAAATCATCATAGATTCTCATGTAAAATGATGCAGTGGGAAATCGCCCCCCTCCATCAAAGCACGTTCACAGCAAAAAATTTCTTCATGTGTGCGTAATAGGAATCGTGGCTTCCATAATGCTGCAACTCATTGCTACATTTTCCTTATTTTCATATGATCATGCCACAACCCCTAGGTTTGTACCTCTACCTCCCATGTATCCACGTTTTCTTCCCTGCAACACCACAACAGATGTTACAGAGTCATCGGTTTGTTGCATATTCACTTGTTTCAACTCGCCTTCTGCTGCAACTCATCCTCTGCAACAACTCGCCTTCTGTTGCAACTCACATACTGTTGTAGCACACATCTCATTGTTGCAACACGTCTTTCACCATATATATATACTATGATAATCCTTTGTTGCAACTCATCTCTGATAGTAATATGTCTCTTGTTATAGTACGCCTTCTATGAAAAATTCTTCCCATTGCAGCTTTTTTATGTTCACACCTTTTGTAATCAAACAAAATCATCAATGCTCATAGAAACATAGCCCTAATCCTCCCTATGGGAGACCACAACTTCCAACATGACCTTCCACATACTCATGCCACCTACCTAGCCATATCATACACACTATTCTCTAGAATATTTACTCATTCACTCAAGACATTAAATCATACATAATTATGTCAATAACACAACACATAACATCCTATAGGAATTCATTCATACACACACACATGAAGATTAATTCTACAACAATGATTACTTTATTCATCATACAAGTTACAATACAATGGTTCAATGACCAAATCTAAGCTTACAATCTTCATTGGGTCGCGAGGCTAGAGGCCATGAAAACCTCAACCACTTCTCTCTCCTATCGTGCAATCTTTCCTCATCCTCGGTTCTGCAATATCTCTCATAAATATTGTTGATGTTGTGTTTTATTCTTTTCAGAAAATATTCACTTCAATTTCCCCAACGCTCTTCAGCCCTTTCATATTCCACCTTCATGGTTTTCCTTTCCACAGTCACTCTTCATATCCTATGCATCCTTTCCATATTCATTCTAACAAATTCACTCCACCTAACGTGTAACATCCATAATTTCTTATGTAACAATTTTCCTCGTAGTCGTCCATACACTCGTCCATTCTATAGTAGCGCTCCTAGCTGCCCCAATGCCGCAACTCTATAGCATTCAATTGATCTGCAACATTGTTTTTACTCCCAACAGTCCAAATGTTGCAACACTGTGTCATTCCATCGATCTAAGCCATTGTTGTTACTCCCATCAGTATATCTCATTCACATCCTACAACAACCAATCACTGATGTAACAACTTTGTCATGTCCTCGTAAATACCTTCGACTTGTCATCCCCGGGATGACTAGGATGATACTGCATCAAACTCCCCATGTTTCAAGAAAACATATCCTCATGCTAAAGAGGTAAATCTCCCACATCTATAGTTGTCCAATGCAACTCCATCAATGTTGCACTCCCAACTATACAGTCCTCATCTCCTATACAGTTCAATCTGCCAAAGCATCTTCCCCTAGTGCACATTCTTCTCTCAACTCATTTTTTCCCTTTGTTGCACATCAATCCATAACAACACAACAATACTCTTGTCATGGGGATCTATAATTTTTCATTTTATTCCTGCTGCAACTCACTTTCTGCAGCAACTCAACTTCTGTTACTACTACCTTCTTTGTATTTATTTCTTCATTACTAAAAGAATTAGTCAGGTACTTTTCTTGCATGCATCACTTGCGCAATTGGCTATGAGCCACGTCAAATCCAGTACATCCCATTGCCTGTTTTCATGCAGTACACAAAGTGCCTTCGGTGCAGCCATCCACTCTTGCTCGAAACTACACAAGATGGAGCCACACGCTCCCATGTTACACCTCCCTTGAATCAATCCACATCACCTACACAACTCGATCTGAGTCATGTCCAATCTAGGACATCCCACTTCCCTTTTCATGTAGTGTACAAAGTGCCTTCGGTGCAACCAACCACTCATGCTCGAAACTACACAACATGGAGTCACATGCTACCATGTTACACCTCCATTGACTCAATTCACAACCACACAAAGACTACCTCAATAGTGGATTTTGTCAACGTATACACATTCTTGAAAATTACAAGAGACACGGTTTCAAGAGTATTCTTCTCTACGAAGCACCTTCATGCTTGGTCCTCAACAACCTTCACCCTTCTGCAACATGTCTTCTTCCTCCGGAGATTTGAAATATTCTTCTATCTCTATCAACAACATCTTCAGCATCTTCCTCATATCACATATTGTATGTTATCTGTATTCAACTTGACAACTTTCATCATCTGTAACCACTGTAATCCTTGTAATTTCCTACAATATTTGTAATTCATTTTCCTGCACAGATATCATTCTATTGCATTTTCTTTTCAACCAAGCACATCTGATTCCATATTTAGCCACAAATTTCCTTCTTCCTACAAGAAATTACATACATATCTAGGGAAAACAAAATTTCCATATTCTCTCCCTCCTTTCTTTGTCACATCTGACACAACCACGTGTCTGTAAATTTCCACTGTTGTGATTTTTTTGCATCTCTGTTTTTCCTCATTTATATTAAATTTAGGTCCACACAAAACTTGTCGTCACCTTATGGAAATAATGCACTCACTACTACCAACATGATCCTTAGAACATATGATCCTAATATCCAATCTAGGAAACCTTCCGACTGCATTCCTCTCACAGCCACCCTCGCTCATTTCTAGTGACCATGCCTTCATTCCAAGATAACAATCATGGATAACCTCCACCACAATTTCCATCTAGTGAATCCTCGCATGACCCACACTGCCTCTTTCATCTCGAGATAATAGTCATGGATAACTTCCACCACAACTACCATCTATTTTTAGTATCCATTTATCTCAAAGACTTCTTCTATTTCAGCAACAACCTTCTCAACTTTGCTTCATGCAATTTTTTATTCCTTGCTATCTTTTCCCATTTCAGGCTTCATCTTGACATCTACTACCACTCCATTATCTGCATTCTAAGTCTCAATTTTTGTACCTCATTAACCTATTCATATTCATGAATAAATCCTCAGGATTTATTTTGTATCCCTCAACCATACTACACTTCACAGGCCCTTTCTCTAGCATTGTCTCCTATCATTCTTCCTTCAGCGAAACAAGTTGAAACCACACTCTCATAGGTCTTCTTGCCTTTCAATTTCTTCCATCCTATATTTGAACCATTACTCTAATATCTTCTCACATTATTTCATCCCAGAGATTAACCAAGCTCAGATACCTTATCACATTCTTTAATTCAAGAATTGAACCATCTATGATATCTTCTCACATTATTTCACCCCATAGTTGAACCAAGATTTGATATCTTGTCACATTCCATAATTCTAGAATTGAACCAACTCTGATATCTTCTCACATTATTTCACCCCAGAGTTAAACCAAGCTCTGATAGCACTTGATGCAGCGGGAAACCACCCCCCACCATCAGAGTACGTTCAAAACGAAAGATTTCTTCATGTATGTGTAATAGGAATCGTGACTTCCATAATTCTACAACTCATTTTTACATTTTCCTTCTTTTCTCTTGATCATGCCATAACCCCTAAGGTTGTACCTCTTCCTCCCATGTATCCATGTTTGCTTCCCTACAATGCCACAAAAATTTTTACAGAATCACCAGTATGTTACATATTCACTTACTGCAACTCATCTTCTACTGTAGCTCATCCTCTATTGCAACTCGCCTTCTGTTGTAACTCACTGCAACTCACCTCCTGTCGTGACTCATATCTTGTTGCAACTCACATACTGCTGCAACACACATCCTATTGTTGCAACACATCTTTCATTGTACATCTATGCTATGATAATCCTTTGTTGTAACACATCTCTTGTCATGACTCACATCTTGTTGCAACTCACATATTGTTGTAGCACACATCTCATTGTTGCAACACGTATTTCACTGTATATCTTTGTTACGATAATTCTTTGTTGCAACTCATCTTGATAGTAATATGTATCATGTTATAGTACACATTCTATGCAAAACTCTTCCCATTGCAGCTTCTTTTTGTTCACATCTTTTATACCCAGACAGAATCATCAATGCTCGTAGAAATAGAGCGCTCATCCTCCCTATGAGAGACCACAATTTCCAACATGGCCTTCCACAGACTCGTGCCACCTACCTAGCCATATCATACACACTATTCTCTATAGGATTTACTCATTCATGCAAGACATTAAATCATACATAATTATGTCAAGAACACAACACATAACATCCTACATGAATCCATCCATACACACACACAGAGGAAGATTAATTCTGCAACAATGATTATTTTATTCATCATACAAGTTACAATACAATGGCTTAGTGGTCGGATCTGAGCTTATAATATCCATTGGGTCTCCATGCTAGAGGCCATGGAAAACTCAACCAGTTCTCTCTCCTATCGCCCAATCTCTCATCCTCTCAGTTCTGCAAGCTCTCTCATCAATATCTATGATGTTGTGTTTTATTCTTTCTGGAAACTGTTCACTTCAGTTTACCCAGCACTCTTCATCCCTTTCATCTTCCAACTACTTGTTTGTCCTTTCCGTAGTGACTCTTCATCTCTCACGTGTACTTTCCAGCTTCATTCCAATAAATGCACTCCACTTGAGTTGTAACATCTGCAACTTCTTATGTAACAATTGTCCTCGTAGTCATCCATACACTCATCTATTCTATAGCAACAATCCCAGTTGCCCTATTGTTTCAACTTTGTAGCATTCAATCAATTTGCACCATTGTTGTTACTCACAACATTCCAAATGTTGCAACTCTATAGAATTCCATCGATTTGCACAATTTTTTTTACTCCCAGTAGTCTATCTCATTCACATCATGCAACAACCAATCATTGTTTTAAAAACTTTGTCATGTACTCGTAACTACCTTCGGCATGTCATCCCCAGGATGACCAGGATGCTACTGCATCATAAAGAATGAAGCCAAAAGGTGAAGAATGTCACTAATGGGCACAGAAAGGAAAGGTAAGACTTCATAGCCATGATGGTAGAAGGTAATGATGGATGAAGAGATTGCCACAAAAACAAAATAAAGGAACTAAGAGATGGTGAGTGACTCATGGGATGAGTGATTCTTCCCTAAGAGAAGGAATAGGAATTCCTAAAAAGTAATTCTTAACCAAGAATTATCCTCTTTTGTCAAAAAGGATTCAGAGTAAGAAGGCCTTTATGTTATCAAAGTGCGCAGTGGATGTAGGGTACAAGTACAAGGAATTCAAGGAAGTTGTTTGGTCATGAGTGGAGAGGACATGGCTTCATGGGAAATTACTCAATGAAGTAAAGAAAAGTGTTCAAAAACTAAAATTTGAGAAATCCAATGGGAAGATAGAGATAATGGCAAGGGATGTCATTATGTTAATGGTTAGGTTTGTTTGAAAATACTCTAGTATCGTGATGCTGGTATTATGTCGAGTACATCATCCCAAGGTGTTGGAAGGTTCCAGCAATGCAATATTGGAATATGATCACCCAAGTGGAAGTAGTGGCCATTAAGGCATATTGGTTGGGAATGAAGAATGTCCAAGTGGAACTTAGATAGAGAAAGATTCATATCAGGAGAAGTGGTGCACAGATTAGTAGAATGGAAGTGCACAGGGTAGTGAGGATCTACAAAAATTCAAGGCCAACCATCTACAACAACAAAATTAAATAAATAAATAAAATTGAAATAATTATGCATTTGAGTGCATAATGGAAGTGGTGCATGATGCATATAATAAAGTTATAATGCATGTGAATGAAGTAGGTATGATGAGATTGAATGTTTAATATGTATTGATGTGCATGTGGACATCCCTTGAACATGTTTTTGGAATTCTTTTAGACTAAAAGTAGTTTGTTGTTATGTGTGAAATAATGATGTCATGATAATTGAATAAGACTAATGGTAGATTTTGTATCTAGGAAAACTATTTATAACATGGTTTAGAATGATGTTGATGATACTCTTGATTTATATGAAGGTCATATGTATATGAGTGTTTAACAAGAGAATTGGTGAAGAGATCTTGTGATCTTCTACAAAATATTAGTTGATCATGTAGCATCAATTAATGTAATAACAACCATGCAGGTATGTGTTTGGGTTGTTTATGATACATAATTGAACTTGAAGATAATTTAGGTAAGAGTTCACTTAATCAAAATTTAAAAATTGAATTGATGTAAAGGCTGGGAGCCTTGAATATACAAATGTTGTTTGATGCTCATTTTATGAGAAATTTAATAGCATGTGTGCTATGATGGGTTATGATATCACAACCAAGACGAGTCAGGAGACATATTACTGCTATAACAATAAATGCCAATAGATATATCCATGTGTGAGTCCATGTTGTGGTTGGATATGGAAGGGTTATTCTACCATAAAAGTGCGTAATGGTCTTCCCCCGTATAACTGATGTTTGGGCTACAACCTCTCTGTTGACATTGAATATCACTAAGGAATTTACTTGAACCATAGACAAATGCAGCGACACCATTAGCAATTGTTTCAATAACCAAGATCACAAGAAGAAATACCATGCACAAGAACACAAGAAATATCCTGGGAAACTCTTCATAACAAGGGAACAAAACACAACAATCCTTTTCTATATTCTCAAGAGAAATACCTCCCACACTATAGACCTAGCACACAAAAGGGTGCTCACAAAACCAAGAAGGATATCACCCAAGAGAGGTGTGTACTTTAGCCCTAGAAGATGTACTTGCTGAAATTTCCAAAATCACATGTGTGTTGTGTTTCCTCAATGGAGAAATCACCCTTATTTATACTAGACTGGACACATCAAAAGTTGTGTCTATTGGCACAATAAGGCCAACCTCAATAACTCAGAATATAATTAATAATTACCATATTAATTATCTTTAACTTTATGGTGGGGTCGACATGTACCCTTTACATCACAATTAGGGTTACATGTAAATCTAACTATTAGACAATATAGCAAGGGATATCACACACCCATTAGTGCTCATGCACTAGGGGAACATCCACCTATGCTCAGCCACAGGGACATCCAACTCAACAGATCTCTATCTCATTGAGTCTCACAGGAGAATCATCTGGACACACACTCACTAGTGCTCAACCACTAGGATCATGTCCACTTGTGCTCAGTGACAAGCACGTCCTACTCAGCAGATATCTTTCTCACTGAGTCTCATAGGAGAATCATCTGGAATACAACATCGTATCAACTCTCTACACAGAGGATAATAGTAAACCCATCACATGGGCTCCTTCACACCTCACAGGGGTACACATCGTTTCATCTCAAACGACAGACCCATGTCATGGGTATCTCCCCTACACAGGGGAACACATTGTTCCATCTTCTTCTCAGAGAGGAAAGACACACCCATCTCATGGGCATCCTCCCCACATAGGGGCACACAACGTTCCATCTATGTCTCATAGAGGAACAACAAACCCATCTCATGGGCACACCCAAATCATGGGCTCTCTCACAGGCCGACTCACTCAGTCTGTGTCCTAAAGGATGTCTCACACAACTGTAATCATCAACACTCCCTCTCATCTAGGGAGGCATTCTCCATCAGGCCAAGTCTCTCACGGAAGTACTCGAACTTTGTCTTGGAAAGCGGTTTGGTGAAGATATCTGCAATATGCTCATGTGTAGGAAGGTACTGCACGTGTATTGATTTCCTATGCACCATGTATCTGATATAATTATAGTTTATCTCAATGTGTTTTGGTCTATTATGAAACACAGGGATCTCAGAGAGCTTCACAAATCTCTGGTTATCACAATGAATAATGCTAGGATCCATCTCATGATCAAATAAATTTGTCAGGAGCTTGCGAAGCCACACTACTTCGTGGACGGTTACACTCAATTCTATATACTTTGCTTTTGTGGTACTCAAGGCCACGGAGCTTTATTTCTTGTTGCACTAGGAAATCATGGAAGAACCCAAGGTAAAACAACAATCGAATGTGCTCTTCCACTCCACTATGATGTCTTCCCAATCTGCATCGGCATATCCCTGCAAACTCAAGTCTACATTGGAGGCATATCACATGCCATATCCAATTTTTCCTTGTAGATATCTCAATACATGCTTCACTGTTATCCGGTGAGTCTGTCTCGGCTGACTCATGAACTCACTAAGTACTTAAATCCATAGCATATATCAGGTCTAGTGTTAACCAGATACATCATTGATCCAATCAATTGCCGGTACAAATGTGGATCAATATCTCTTGAATCAGTAGAAGCATCATTCATTTTCTTCAAATCCATCACCATCGGTGTAAGCATGGATTTTCACTCTATCATACCGAACTTATTCAATATATCCATTGTATATTTTCCTTGACTTAGGAAAATCTCATTAGTCCTCTTCCATACTTTTAGTCCCAAGAAGTAGTGCATCATACTTAGATCCTTCATCTCAAATTCATAAGTCAATGCTTGTTTGCATTCATCAATAAGTCTCGGTGAGGAATAAGTCATCCAAATATAGGAAAAATATTAGGCACTTGTTACCAACAATATGATAATATAGGTTTGGATCAGCAGCACTCTTGTTGAAGCCCAAACTCATCAAGAATCCATCCATTTTCTCATACCAAGCACGAGGTGCTTGCTTTAGTCCATACGGGGATTTCTTCAACCTGCACACATGAGATTTCTCATTGTGTATCATGAATCCTTCTGGATGCTCGATATAAACTTCTTCCTCAATCTCACCATTGAGAAAGGTTGTCTTTACATCCATCTGATGTAGTTTCCAACTCATGGATGTAGCTAGTGCAATGATAGTACGGATGGAAGTATATCAGGCTACGGGAGATAATGTCTCATCATAGTCAACTCCCTCTACTTGTGAGAGTCCTCTGTCTACAAATCTCTCTTTATATTTCTCGAAACTTCCATCAGTTGCATATGTCTCATCATAATCAACTCCCTCTACTTGTGAGAGTCCTCTGTCTACAAATCTCGTTGTGTATTTCTCAACACTTCCATCAAGTGCATGCTTGATCTTATAGATCTACTTGGAAGTCCCTACAGACTTCCCTTCTGGCCTCGGAACAATATCCCACACATCATTCTTCAAGATGGACTAATATTCTTTTGTCATGGAATATTGCCATACCATCTCACCTGTCATTTCTCCATGAAAAGAAGGCTTAGAATCAATGATGTGACTAATGGATGAAAAGTAGCTCAAAAGTATCTTTGGTCTCTTTCTCTCTCGGGATGTACCTTAAGGGGTTGCATGTCCCTCTGCCTCTTGCAGATTTTGTCGAGCCCGAGAAGGTCTTTTATGCCCTACTCCAATATCTCTGGGGATATCAACTAGAGAAATTGGATCAGCTGGAACAAGTGGATCAACTGGAATAATGGATGTCTCCCTCTGATTTGTTGAAGGGGGAGAAGGTATTGTTTCACTTTCAATCTCCATCTGAGATTCTCTTGATATTTGAAAGGTTGTATCTTCTTCAAAGATAACATCTTTGGTTACCTCAATATGTCTATGACCAAGGATGTAGATCCGATATGCCTTCGAAGATTCATTGTATCCCACAAATGTACCCTTTCTACCTGAAGGGCCTAGTTTGGATCTCTTCTCTTTGGGTACATGAAAATATACTGGGCACCCAAATATCCTAAAGTGTCCAATCTCAGGTTTTACTCCGGTGAAGGTTTCTTCGGGAGTCATGTTTTTTAAAATCTGGTGAGGACTCTTGTTTTGACCATATATTGTTGTCATGGATGCTTCTGCCCATAGAAACATAGATAGATGTTGATCATGTATCATTTATTTGGTTTCTTCAATGATGATTATGGTCTTCCTCTTTCTCAAATAGTTTTGACTCCCTATGAAGTATGAAGGATAAACATCTTCATTTGTTGTTAACCTTCCTGGAACAACAAAACAAATGAAAGGAAACAAAGCAAGAATATTTCCTAGAGGAGAATAATGAGTACATCTCTAGAATCGAAACAAATTAAGGATTGTTTTCATATATACAACACCTACTTGTAATGTGGCAAACTTAGAAATGTAGGCTAGATGAATGATAATTAAAACAATCAAACCCGGAGTCTTCACTTCCAGTGTGTTGTTCCTATGAATGCACTGAGATCCCTCTAGATACATGATTTCAACAAAGGTTCCTTCCTCCTGCAAGTACCCTCATGAAAATGATACAAATGATATATACAAGTGCATACTTGAGGGTGTTGATATGATTTCTCCAATGGCACCTGGCTGATCTCTGTTCTATGACATCTTTATGAATAAGGTAGCCACGACATCACCTTTTGTCATCTTATTATTTTGAAGTTGGCCCTTCAATGTAAGATATTGAGTAGATGATTGTCGATCTTGCCTTGATGTCATCTTCCTTCCTTTCTTCCTTCTCTTCATTGGTAGTTGTCTCTAGTAAACCTTTTTGTATCACCCACAATAAGTCTTCCTCTTCAAGGGTGACCTGAAGTCTAGACTTCCAAGAACTGAAATTTCTTGATCCATCAAGTCTATCTTCCACAAAGGTTATGTTGTTCATATTTTCATATTCTTCACAAACCCTTACCAACTGGGCTATAAAACCTAATGGCAGAATAGGATAGAAAACTTAGGTTTTGTTGGGCTTATGACTGCCAATAATAAGATTCGAAAGTCATAATAACATTGGTGAGTTGAGAAGCTCTTTCAATGAGCTGCAGAAACCCTAAATCTGAAATTTCTACAGAAAATAGTGAAACCCTAGAAACCCTAGGGCCAAAAATAAAAACTTCTCAGAATTGCAATCTGAAGCTTGTTGGAGGTGTGCTAAGGAAGGTCATACACTCACATACCTTTTTAGCCCCAACGTCCAAGTTTAAGGTGCTGGAATACCTCAGAAAAGGAGGGTCGTACGAATTTTCTCGAAACCCTAGGAGGGTCGTACAGTTTTACAAAAGAAAGAGGATGACTGGTAGATTCTTGTGCAATGGGTTCTTCAAGACCTATGCTCTGAAACCATGTTGAATTTTCACTATGTTGGGCTCAAGCATGAGGTTTAATACATTTTTAGAATTTACTTGAACCGTAGACAAATGCAACTACACCATTAATAATTGTTGCAATAACCAAGATCACAAGAAGAAATACCATGCACAAGAACACAAGAAATATCCTAGGAAACCCTTCTCAACAAGGGAAGAAAACCCAACAATCATTTGCTATATTCTCAAGAGAAAGACCTCCCAAACCATAGACCTAGCACACAAAAGGGTGCTCACAAAACCAAGAAGGATAGCGCCCAAGAGAGGTGCACACTTCAACCCTAGAAGATGCACTTGCTGAAATTTCCAAAATCACATGTGTGTTGTGTTTCCTCAATGGGGAAATCACCTTTATTTATACTAGACTGGACACATCAAAAGTGGTGTTTATTGGCACAACAGGGCGGACCTCAATAACTCATAATATAATTAATAATTACCATATTAATTATCTTTTACATTAATTATCTTTCACTTTATGGTGGGGCCAACCTGTACCCTTTACATCACAATTAGGGTTGCAGGTAAATCTAACTCGTATACAATATAGAAAGGGGCATCACACACCCACAAGTTTTCAGCCACAAGGGGCACGTCCACATGTGCTCAGCCATAGGGACGTCCAACTCAATAGATCTCTATCTCACTTAGTTTCACAAGAGAATCATCTGGACACACACTCACTAGTGCTCAACCACTAGGATCACGTCCACCTGTGCTCAGCCACAAGGACATCCTACTCAAAAGATCTCTATCTTACTGAGTCTCACAGGAGAATCATCTTGAGTACCACATCATCTCAACTCTCTACACAAAGGCGAATAGTAAACTCATCACATGGGCTCCTTCACCTCTCACAGAAATATTTTGATCTTAAATGACACACCCATCTCATGGGCATCCCTGCTACACAAGGGAACACAACGTTCCATATTCGTCTTAGAGAGGAACGACACACCCATCTCATGGGAATCCTCCCCACACAGGGGCACACATTGTTCCATCTTTGTCTCAGAGAGGAACAACACACCCATCTCATGGGCACACCCAACTCGTGGGATCTCTCACAGGTCGACTCACTCAGTCTGTGTCCTGGAGTATGTCTCACGCAACTGTAATCATCAACATCTAGATCATTTCCCTGAGGGTGCTTCAAGTTAGGCTCGTTCTAAGAAGGTGAAGCAATGTTAGAAACCATTTATTATTGAGGGGGAAAAGTGATTTTTCATAATTATCGGATGTTGGTGAATATTCTGATTTTGTATTTGGATTCACAATGTTTGGAGCTACAACAAATATAGTAATGCATGGGTATAGTAATTTTGTTTATGAATGTTGCAAGGATACTTTGTTTTTCTTATCACTCGCCCCTTCCTTAGTTGATTTTGGTTTTGATTTGATCCTTGGTTTGGGTTGCCCCCAAAATTATTGTGCATGCCCTCTTTCCCTTGGTTTTGATTATTGTTTTTTTTCTCTTATTGTTCTTTTTCGTCTTCTCGTGGCCTTGTGATTGGTTTTTGTTTTGGTTTTGATTCTACTATTGTGCAAATTTTGTATTGGTTTGGGAAGGATGAACCATGTTTACATCAACAGTGGGCATATACTAGGTATTGTGTGTGGGTTGTCCTAGCCACTTTTTATGTAGTACTTGAGAAGTACTTAGGGGATAAGTGTCTTGGGGAGCATAAAAAGGTTCTCCAAAAATAAAATGAGTTCCTTCACATGGATTAAGAGATCCACTAAAAGGAAACTAATTAGAAGCAATAAATTATTTCTTATTATGTTATATATCGAGTCGGACCCTTTTTATTGTCTTAAATAAATTATTTCTTATTAGGTTATTTATCAAGTGAGACCCTTTTGATTGTCTTAAATATGATGCCTTAAGAGCATTGGGAAATATAGCATACAAAACATCGATTATGAGAAAACTAAGTCAAATCATTGAAACATAAATTTGCATCTTTAGAAATCATATGAGGTAATAATGATTTGTTGAACCAATCCAACAAGAAATTGTCATTTAAGGGAAAGTTACATAAACCTTCTCTACATCTCCATTTATGGGTGTGATCCATGATATGTATTGCATCATTATGTTTGGTGTTTGTAAAAATTTTAATTCCCTATTTGTATATGTAATGTGTAGTTGGAAATGTTTCAAGAAATTTGTTGCTAACATAACAAATTAGTTGCTAACATAATAAAGGTGGAATAAGTTGGTACTTTGAGATTTAACCTTGAGTTTGTGTACCATTTGCAACCACATCAAGTACAATGTACATGGAAAATTATAATTTGTATGTCATTTGGGATTCTATTACACAAAACCACATGTGGAAAGTTTGTATATGATTGAAGGATCTTTTGTATACTTTACTTCAAATTTCATGATATTTGAAGTCACCATAAATGTGGAAAGTTTGTATATGATTGAAGGATCTTTTGCATACTTTACTTCAAATTTCATGATATTTGAAGTCACCATAATTAACATGTTGGATCAAGTCAAGTCATAACTTATAAGGTCATTAGTTAATTATGATGGGTTTGAAAAATATATACAAACCTTAAATAGTAAGTTACTAGTAATGTTCCCTCAAATGGAATTAATTAGTTATTATTAGTTATCTTTTAATTTGTATTATTTCCATCTTAATTATTATTAATGATATGTAAAATATTTATAATATTGTTAAAAATTCTTAAATTTTTGAAATACAGTACCAAGTTACTTCTAGCTAAAGATCCATATTTCAAAAATAGACTGGGTGATGGCCTTGATTCGTAATAAACCCATGGAAATTTAAAAGTTAAATTTTGTCTTACTCAAAGTGTAATCAATGAATTATAAAAATAGGATCAGTGATTGTTTCATTAGAAAAAACCTTAAATTATTAAACTCTGCTCCAATAACTTCAGATAAATCGATCTCAATCTCCCTAAAATTTGCTTAACGAAGAATTGTTTCAATATTAATAAATCAACTAAATCACAACAAATCAACACTCTCTTAAAGACGTTATTTACAAGAAAATAAAGTCCAAAAATTGGGCACGGTGTTGAAATCTAATAAAAATACAACAAATTAATTAAGAAAAGAAGAAGAATTAAAAATGGATTAGAGAGACAATTATTCAAAATGATCGAGTAAACATTGTTCAAGATTAATCTAGGATTCTCATCGTTTCGAGATGAGTCCAGGATTCTGATCGTTTGGAATCGAACACGTAGAACGATCGAGTAAAAAATCGTTCGAGATGAATTCCGAATTCTGATAATTTGGAGACGACAAAATTTGAACCCGACGTGAATCGAACACGCAACCTTCTGATCTGGAGTCAGACGAGCTACCATTGCGCCACGGATCCGATAGAATATTAATTTCTGATCTGGTGTCACACCTGCTACCATTGCTCCACCGATCCAATAGAATATTAATTTCTGATCTGGTGTCACACCTGATACCATTGCGCCACGGATCCGATAGAATATTAATTTGTTAGACAGTTATATATCTATCTGTTTATTAAGTTTAAGGTTTTTCTTCTCATGACGTTTTACAGTATTAAGCAGCGCAATTTTCCAGTGAACTACAACCCAACAATTTCAACTGTTACGGTGAGCGTGGATCGAACACGCAACCTTCAGATCTTCAGTCTCCCAACAGAGCTATCCTCGCTCGTTTAATAATGGGGTTGCTGATGCCGATGTTTTGAATTCCCAAGTATAGCGAGCAAGAGTTGAATCCAAGTTTAATTATATACTTAATTAGACAAAAGGATTTTTTAGTAACATCATCTCATTTTCAATTTTAATTAAATATAAAGGACTGTACTGTTCATTGATTATCATCACAACGGGAAAATTTTGTCATGGTTTATATATTCTTTCACGATAATATAAAATTTGTTATGCATTAAACCATATCATCTGGTCCCATGGTCTAGTGGTCAGGACATTGGACTCTGAATCCAGTAACCCGAGTTCAAGTCTCGGTGGGACCTTTTTAATTTGTTGAATTTAGTTTAAAGGTTTTTCGTCCACGCCGAGAAAAACATTTCTCAATTCTATTATTGATTTGACCTTTTTAATTTGTTGAATTTAGTTTTTTCAACCCACTTATAAATGATAACTTTTTGTTGAATTTAGTTTAAAGGTTTTTCGTCCACGCCGAGAAAAACATTTCTCAATTCTATTATTGATTTGACCTTTTTAATTTGTTGAATTTAGTTTTTTCAACCCACTTATAAATGATAACTTTTAATTTAAAGGTTTTTTTTTTTCAGGTCGAAAAAAACAGTTATTCTGTTATTTTATTATTGATTTGATCTTTTTAATTTTTAATTTGTTGAATTTAGTTTTTTCAATTCATTTATATAAATGATAATTAAAAACAATTCTACTGTTATTCTATTATGAATCAAGTGAAACTTTCTAATATATATGGATCATAAATATAATGATTTCATTAAAAAATCAAAATAAAATTGTAAACAGTTATTTTTCTATTCCAAATTTTTTTAAATTATAAAATATCTACATAATACAGATTATGTCGATTACAAAAACATATCAAAAAATTTTGGCTATGATATTCAGTCTAAAAATATATAGATTGACTTTTAACTCAAACAATTAATTATTTATTCTTTATGATTAAAAAACAGTTTTTCTATAAATTAATGCAAACAAAAATTGTAAACTTGTAACCAAAAATAAAAAGAAAATATATATATGGATGGATTCCAAATAAATCATATTTCCTACTAATTATTATCTTATTATTTTATAAATATATAAAGACATATATCTAATATAACTTTTTATATCTTTATGCATGTGAATCTAGTAAAAATACAATTGGAGCATTTTAATTTTAAACTTGTAAGCAAAAGTTAATAGGAAAAAAGTATATGGAATATCTTTATGCATGTGAATGTAATAAAAATACAATTGGAACATTTTAATTTTAAACTTGTAAGCAAAAGTTAATAGAAAAAAAAGGTATATGGATGAATTCCATATAAATCATATTTCCTACTAATTATTATCTTATAAATATACTAATTATTATCTTATAAAAAGACATATATATCTAATATGACCTTTTATATCTTTATGCATGTGAATCTAATACAAATACAATTGGATCATTGCAAAGTATCACACAATCTAAATTTTTTTAATACCTAATCTTACCATATGATTTATCCTTATAATGTTCTTTTATAATGTTCTTTAAGGAATATAAAAGTTGGTTAAGTTAGAAGTGATTTATTATTATAATGTTCTTTAAGGAATATAAAGTTGGTTAAGTTAGAAGAAAATTGTATAGTAAAGATGATAACCTTTTATGACTATGCAAAATGTTAGTGTAGGATTTTTTTATGTTGTTATATTTTTATTTTTCAATTATTAGGTGTGAATGAGATTATTGGTACTATTTTCCTTTTTATTATTCGAGCTAAATCTAATTAATAAGTTGATTAAATTTAAGAAGAGTTGATATTATTTAAATATAACGTCAACTAGTTTTTTAAACAATATTCTTAGATATTGAGTAATATTATAGTAAGAGCACACAATAGAAGTCGATTAAGGAAATATGCAACCTTTCTTAACACAGATAGATTTATTGAACTATGCAAAAATTCTAAATGTTCTAATAAGAATGTTACACAACCTCTTACCGCTTATAAGGTATTGTTAATGTTGAACACATAATTTCTTGTCACGAGTTAAATACCACTACATTTCTTGTTACAAGTTAAATACCAGTACATTTTGTTGAAAATCTTTAATGTAATGGTTATTATGTTTAAAGATGTTGGACATTCAAAAATAAAACACGTATTTGGATTAATATATTATATTTTAGATTTGAAAATTCTATCACATATAACATAGCTAATAATAAGATAGAAATTCTCCACATTTTATTAATATCAAAGTTTTTAAGGTATGGCAATACCTTACAATTGACACTTTTATGGAATGAATCCACTCATGTTCACTTGCCTCTTTGAGGGGGGAACCTTCTAATGAGTTGTGATCCAAATACAATACTCTTCAACACATAACTAATAACGAGGATTTTATCCTTATTTATAGCTAACAAGAGAACTCTAATCATAACAACTTTCTAACTACCTATTGGACCTTCTTTAATGAGACCACATTACATTTATTCAATACTAACTACCATAGTGGGCCTTATTTAATAATAAAAATCATAGTGGACCTAGTCCACCTTTTTTTTCTCTGAAGAAAGTTTCACGGAAAATGCACCAAATACTTCTCCATGATCCATGGATGGTAAACGGGGTAAACTGTAGCCCCAAGGAGCATGAGAATTGAACCCATGAACTCCTTGACTTCCGAGGAGAGTACGCATGTATGGCATCAAGACCAATAGAACTAACCCTTGGGGCTATACCTAGTCCACCTTATATTGAATGGTCTCCACTATTATTACTCTACTTGGGCCTTTTGGCCCCCAATTACACCATTTGTCATGTCCCCATTTTTGGATTCCCTTATTATGCAGTTAGAGTCACTTCAGGACGCTTGAATCAACCAAGTCAGAGGGGTAAGACTATGTCATCAGTGAGATTGGAGGGTTTGGATGAGTTTTATGGGGCCCAACTTAGTTTATTTACCATTATTCATCATCATGATCATTTCCGCACAACTTGTTCTTGGTTCTGTTGCATTCCGATGATTTTCGTAAAATGAGGTTATTAATGGGCATATTTTAATTAATTAAACTAAAGGTACTATTTGGAGTTTTTTTCTTGGAGAAATACCTTAGTGTAATAGCTCATTGGAATCGAGGTGAAAATATCTACAAGATTGGATGATGAAAAGTGACTTTCAATGGCCGGAGAAATCACAAAGGAGAATTAATCATTTTTTGGAGTAAAAAGGTTCATTAAATTAATAAAGTGATTTTATGAGAAAATATTAAAGATGAATTAAAAGTTACTTGAAGGGAAAAAGGTGAAAAGGTGTATAAAAGATAGACATGGGCTCATATTCTCTCATTATGCATATTGTGAATGGAAAATTAGAACTAGAGAGGAGTAGAGGTGATTTCCTTCTTTGTTTTCTACAATTCTGGATGAAACCACAATCATTGACAAAGTTCGGTGTTGAAAGACACATCCTAATCCATCGGAAGGACCACAAAATTTCTTCATCGAGATACAAGATTAGATTATATCAGCAAGGAAGTCTAGCATCATCTAGGGCACATATTTTTCAGTTGCGGCATGAGGTTTTGGGGAGAGTTTTGCAGCAGTTGAGGATCGCTAGGCCCAACCAATCAGGGAAAGATATATTGCTTCCAACCCATTTGAGGATGAGTTAAGGTGCACCGATAGAGACAGTTATCATCATATTCTGATGGGTAAATCTCTCAGATCTTGCCAGTTTGTCAATTTGCAGTGTGTGGACGTCTAGGTATCCATCTGAGGTTCTAAATGAGAAACAATGAGTCAGTGTTTCATCTCATAGGTTGGGAGAGTGTTTTGGGGAGAAGGGTGACCCATCTAAGAAAAATCTCATCCAGATCTGACGAGTATATCCACCAGGGCGCATTTCCCATGTTGCAGCAGGAGTTTTCCAGCTTCTTTGCAGTTGCATGTAGCGTATTCATCATTGCATGCGAGAGATATTTAGTGCATACCTAAGATCCATTCATCTGGACTTATCATTGGTATTTATCAATCTTTTATTTTGTATTCCATTTAAGATCGTTATTGTTCAAATCTAACTGACAATATATAGCTTGAGTTTTTTGCATATTAATTGTATTACTGTTATTTTTTTGAATAAGAATTGTTGCATTGGTTGTGGCTCCAAATTTATTTTCATGCATGATATAAAACAAGTAAACACAACAAAACACATCCAGTAAGTTCCTTGAAACATAGTCAGAAACCCTTTATAACTCCACCAGAAACCCCAGTGCATCACATCTGCAACATAGATATCTGAGCTAGCAGTTAATATTTCGATCAAAGGATTTGGTGATATTACGGTGGTATTAGAGTTGGTTTTCCTGCCAAACTAAGGGGAATATCAATGAGGATTTATTTCATATTGTTTCCACTAAATTTCAGTAGTGATAACTTGCACTTATACCTTCAAATGGAGTAGTAGAGAGAAAATTTTTAGATAAAATATGGAGAACAACGTGAGGAATATTCATAATATTATTGCATAGGGGAAACAACAATTGATGCAGGCTATGGAAAGCCTTCAAAACAATGCATGGAAAAATGGAGCTAGTGGTTCAAAGAGGAAGAAAACATGACAGAAAGGACATGATGAGAAGTTTGTAGATTGTTTGAGGGAGTATCATGAGCTTGGTACAACATTTCATGCAAACATGTCATTCAAGGATTTTTGCACCATCAAACATCCTAAGTGGTATGAAACCCAAGTATCAGTGGACAAGAAAGTGAAGGTTCCAAGAAAAAAGGTTGATGGTGCATATGTTGAAGTGTCCCCATCAACCGATGTTGAGGATTTCACACCATATCTTATTAGTGATGCTCATGATGATGAGAATGTGTGTGACGAGGAGTTGGCAACGGATGAGATACCTTGTGAGATTGACCTCATTTCTCAGGAGATGTGTATCATAGATGTGAGAGAGAGGTAATTGGTTTTGAGGAGGTTTGTTCACATGGATCACCTACTGAGATGGATCTCATTTCTCAGGAGTTGTTTTGAGTGATGTTGGGAGGAGTGGTACAACATATGTTGGGGCATACTTTGATGAGGATTCTACAGTTGACCTTGATAGCAGGAGTCACGAGGTAGCACTTCAGCATGATGTGGATGTTTGTTCCTGTGAGTCACACCATTTGACAGGGAAACTAAAGGTTCACAAGGACATGCTTGTGGCAGCCATGAGACACCTCGATGAAACACATACATCGGTGGTTGATTTTGTTAGATGGCCACTATGGCGTAGTACAACTTGGGAGGAGATGTTTCCCTTGCAGATTTCATTACACTCAAGGAGGCCATGGTAGTGACTAGATCTAACTACCTACACCTTCTCACAGATAGGGATTATCTTCTCCCAATGGGCGGCGTGTACCAAGGTGCATTGGAAGGGAAAGAGCATGAAGTAGATAGACTTACCCGTGAGTTGGTGAACACATAAGACTTCTTGGAGAGAACACAGATGGTCCTTCAAAAATATGAGTTACAGGTAGAGAAGCTTCGGGAGGCGTTGAGTCAAGCATCTCTTTCATCCATTTCAATAGACAATCGGTCATATACATCATCCTTCTCTCAGGAGGTTGTCAGTTACACTGTCGAATTGATGGAGGAGCCTCATGTGATGGGTGAGCATGAGGGGCATTCAGACTTACAGGCGATTGTAGGGAGATATGACATGGAGAATTTTGAAGATGCACATGTGTTACAGGAGCCACCACCTTTGGTGAGCTCCTTGATCGCTCATGATGAGACAGTTGAGCTTGCATTCATGGATTGTGGAGACAGGTACATTTTAGGTGAGGACACATCCATTTGGGATCCAGGATTATTTTACGCCCATGATGAGGACACGCATATATAGGATCCAAGGTTAGTTGATACTCATGGATTGGTTGATACAGTGGTACATCTAGGATACAGGATGGTACCGAAGGACATAGGAGTATGCAGTGGTATACATGGGCATACAATGATGAGCAGTAGTCTGTAGTGGCATGCAGGGGTGTATAGTGGCGCACATGGGGATGCATTGGAGTGTAGGGAATATGCATACTTGATGGAGCATGGAGTTTCCAATGGAGAGCGTTATGCTCTGTTACCAAAGTGTGTGGATTTTGGATATCATATCATCAGCAGTCGTAGTACCTGTGATGATGTAGAGAGTAGGGTTGACCATCAGTGTGAGGAGACACCTTTAGATGTGTATGATGGCATGGGAGTAGCGTGGAGTCTGAGTGACTTCTCAGATATTCCATTGGTGTGCAGGGATGAGTTCTTGGTCATACCCTTGGGATTGACCAATGTATGTGACACTTTCCAATCAAGCATACCATTGTGAAGGTTACTTCTACCATTCATTGATGCTCTCATCAAGAACAACAAGACATGGGAGGATTATGTGAGGCAGTTAGATGAACCCCATGTCATTATAGATATGACAAAGATTCTCCATTTGGGGCATGTGGATAATGCATAGGTTGACAGAGTCAGATTGAGGGACGACATGATCCACTATAGATATGGCCCATATTTAGTCTTTGAATCCACATTTAGGGAGATGGTCATGAGGGTGACATTCGATACATCCTGGGCAGGGAATTCCTAGAATTTGTATGAGTTTGAGGCACCACAGGAGACAGGGTTATTTTTCAGTGGGGTTTCTAAACTCCAGGTTTTTTCTGCATACATTGTCAGGAGTGAGGATGGAATATTTCTCTATGCAGGTTGGCAGCAACAGGACAATCTAGTCAGCACAGGGTTGATTCCTAGTATCTGGTTTTTCATCAATTGGTGGCATACAGGGTTCAGTATATTGGCTCAGCTGGATTCTGATAGTTATCAATATGGCACAACATCATTTAGTGGGAATTGGAAGTGGTGGACTTCCAAATTGGCTATGGGATCCAGGGATTCATTTGGTTGGTACTTTGCTTCACTTCTTGATGGACTTGGTTGCACCAATGAACGGTCTACTTCATTCTTGGATTGTCATGAGAGGGCTTGCTAGGATTCATTCTATATGGTGAGACAAGTTCTCTCTTTTGGTACCCAGGATCGAGTATGGTGGTGGATTTCTAGACTTTGGTTTTGCAGGGACACCTTTATAGATTTTGCTTCTTGATAGCAAGCCCAATCTATACAGGTATTTTAGCACGGGGTTCCAGGAGTGGGGAATCTAGTATTTGTACATTGGGCATACAGTCATGGCCATAGTGTTGCAACACTAGCATGATGATCCCTTTCAGAGTTTAGCATGGGACCCTGGGATTACAAGGCTGGGAATTTCATTAACTGATAGAGGTGAGTGGATCCTTGCAGGGGGAAATCATTAAGATTTTCCATTGAGCTTTAGTTTTGAGGAGAGCATTTCACTTTTTAGTGATTTGTTGAGGTCTTATAGCTCCTCACTTTGGAGAAAATATGTTCAGTCGAAGGAGGCCATGTCTAGCTTGGTGTGGTCATGGAGGTCAAGATCATTTTCTATGGAGCCCAAGTGTTACTTTTAGGAGTTCTCTCATGATATGTGTGAGAGTGGATCCCTGGTAGAGTGACTCGTCGAGGGGTTTACCGAGTTTTTCCAGTACCATGTTTTTCTACCCATCAGTAACATTAAGAAGGAGACTTTGTATGTATGTACCTCGCTGGACAATGATTTGAGAGGAGGATGCTTCACATCTTTCAGGTTGGTTTGGGACCCAGGTATCATGTTTAATTTCAGTTGGGTTCAGTTGGTGGAGTGTCAAGGTTTAATGGGATTGCTTGAGGACAAGCAATATTTGGTAAGGGAGAATTGTCATGTCCCCATTTTTGGATTCCCTTATTACGCAGTTAGAGTCACTTTAGGAGGCTTGAGTCATCCAAGTCAGAGGGGTGAGACTATGTCATCAATGAGCTTGGATGGTTTGGATGAGTTTTATGGGGCCCAACTTAGTTTATTTACCAGTATTCATCATCGTGATCATTTCCACATAGCTTGTTCTTAGTTCCGTTGCATTCCGATGATTTTCATAAAACGGGGTTATTAATGGGCATATTTTAATTAATTACACTAAAGGTACTATTTGGAGCTTGTTTCTTGGAGAAATACATAAGTGTAATAGCTCGTTGGAACCAAGGAGAAAATATCTACAAGATGGGATGATGAAAAGTGACTTTCAGTGGTCGAAGAAATCATAAAGGTGAATTAATCACTTTTTGGAGTAAAAAGGTTCATTAAATTAATAAAGTGATTTTATGAGAAAATATTAAAGATGAATTAAAAGTCACTTGAAGGGAAAAAGGTGAAAACTTGGGTATAAAAAAGAGATAGGGGCTCATATTCTCTCATTATACATATTCTGAATAGAAAATTAGAATCAGAGAGGAGTCAGGGTGATTTCCTTCTTTGTTTTATGGAGTTCTGGACAAAACCATAGCCATTGACAAAGTTAGGTGTTGAAAGAAACACCCTAGTCCATCGAGAGGACCACACAGCTTCTTCATCGAGCTAGAGGATCAAATTATATTAGCAAGGAATTCTAGCATCATCTAGGGTGCATATTTTCTAGTTACAACAGTTGCAATGTGAGGTTTTGGGGAGAGTTTTGCAATAGTTGAGGATCATTAGGCCCAACTAGTCAGGGAAAGATAGATCCCTTCCAACCCATTTGAGGAGGAGTCAAGGTTCACCAATAGAGACAGCTATCATCATATTCCGATGCGTAAATCTCCCAGATCGTGTTAGTTTGTCAGTTTGCAGTGCGTGGAGGTATGGGTGTCCATCTGGGGTTCCGACTGAGCAACAATGAGTCAGTGTTTCATCTCAGATGCTAGGAGAGTGTGATAGGGAGTAGGGAGACCCATCTGAGATAGATCTTAGCCATATTTGACGAGTATAGCCATTAGGGCACATTTCCTAGGTTGCAGCAACATTTTTTCGGCTTATTTGTAGTTGCATGTAGTGTATTCATCATTGCATGCGAGAGATATTTAGTGCATGCCTCAGATCCATTCATCTGGCGTTATCATTGGTATTTCTCAATCTTTTATTTTGTATTATAGTTAATATTGATACTGTTCAAATCTAACTAACGATATCTAGCTTGAGTTTTCCGCATATTGATTGTATTATTGTTATTTTGCTAAATAAGAATTGTTGTGTTGGTTATGGTTCCAAATTTATTTGCATGCATGATATAAAACAAGTAAACACAACAAAACACATCCATAAACCTTGAAATGCAATCATAAACCCTTTAGAAATTTGTCAGAAACCCCAACGCATCAGATTTGCAACATAGATCTTAGAGCTAGCAGATAATATTTTGATCAAAGGATTCAGGGATATTACACCCTTAGGGAGGATCCCAACATTCCACCCCCTTAGAATAGTGACTTCCCTCAATTCTTGTTATGAAGAGGTACAACCATAAACTAGGGTGCCATGGATGAGTGTTGACCATAATGATGAAGTAATCTAGAGAACCAAGGTCCATTGTGCAAGTGCTAGCCACCATGTTGAAGTACTCCAATAAGCTCCACCTTAAACATAGGTCCCATGTCTAAGTGATCATGTTGACTCCCCTTTGAAGATACCTAAACTCAATTGATGGTTGAACATGGTGCTGCAAATTCCTACCCTGTCATGTTGATCCAAATACATAGAGCCATCCATATCTGAAAAGTTGTCCACATAACACACTACTACTAGAGAATAGGCAAGCTAAAAATTAGTAGTCATAACAAGCTCTTAACTTCCCTCCATGACGTTCTCTCCATAAGGTGGAGTGGAGTCATCAAATAAAAGAAGAAAGTAGTTTCCATCATATAAATGACAACTATCCATGTACCAATCATCCCAATCTTTCTCTAAATCATATCAGTCATATATTTCTCGATTATACTCTTCATTGATGAAAGCGTATGTGGTCTCAATAATACAGGTCTCCTTAGATTTAGAAATTATTGTTTTCACCTCTTGGAATACCATAGACAGATCTTGGAGAACGTTTTTCACAAACATTCATTTCTCCCATGGCATGTTCCACCACATTTCCATTCTTCACATCCCTAAGGGTTTGAGAGAGAAAATTTGCAATGACTGTAGTGTACTTGATATTGTGGTATCAATAATATAGGTCACCTTAGATTAGAAATTATTTCTTTCACCTCTTGGTATACCATAAACAGATATTGGAGAAAAAATTTCACAAAAATTCATTTCTCCCATGGCATGTTCCACCATATTGCCATTCTTCACGTCTATGAGGGTTTGAGAGAGAAAATTTGCAACAATTGTAGTGCACTTGATATTGATTGGAAGCATAATATATAATATGTCAAATCAAAGCCCCAAAAATCATATTTCCAATAGTGATGTTTGGCGGAAAATTGAGCAACTTGTCAAAAAAAATATCTTCTATGTAGTCCATGCAGCCATCATGGAAAAACCCTAAAATAACTAATTTTAAATCAATGATATCTTCACTTCTTAGACTCCGATTCGAACAATTTTCTTTTGAAATCGGTTGTTTTTTCAAGAGGAAATTAGATCTATAGTTTGTTTCATAAAATTCTACACAAAAATCTACAAAAAATGTTATGAGTGCCGCAACCCTCTTTTTTTGTGAAAAAACTGCAAAATCGAAAGAAAAAAGAAGTATTCGAGAAAGAGATTTGATACCATTTTTTTATGTACCTTGGATATGAAAATCTATCATATACTAGATATCCAATAATAACATACAAATTATCCACTCTTTATTAATATCAAAACCCTAAAGGTAGAGCAACACCTTACAATTGATCATTTTATGGAAGGAATCAACTCATGTTCACTTGCCTCTTTGAGGAGGGAACCACCTAATGAATTAAGCTCCAAATGCAATACTCTTCCACACATAATTCATGAAGAGGACTCCATGCTTATTTATACCTAACAAGGAAACCCTAATCATGACAACATCCTAATTACCTAGTGGACCTTCTTTAATGAGGTCTCATTATATGTATTCAATGCCAACCGTCATAATTAACCTTATCTAAAAATAACAAGCATAAGTCCACCTTACATTGAATAGTTTCCATTATTATTACTCTACCATGAATCTTTTAACCCCATTACACTTTCAAAAAAAATCTCAAACATAATCTTTAAATACAATTTCAACAAATTTTATAAAATATAACCTAAACAATAATAAAAATAAAATAAACAATGATATGAATTGTTTATAACTCTTCATACATAACTCAAGATATGGTACACGAGAGTAGTGATAAACCAAATGGAAGTCATCTACATATCTTCATTAAAAAAGATTTTACGTGAGAAGTATTTATAATCGTATTTCTTGAGTTAAATCATAAAAACATGTTTAGTTTGGTTAAATTTTAAAAGATTAAATTATAGGTTAATACTTCTCTAAGCTCTAAAGCTTAATATTCATGACTATATATATAAATAGAAGGAAATTAACATATTTCAAAAAGTTATAAATTTATAATCCAAGATTTTAATTTAAAAAAAACGTAGCTAAAGACATTGGGATTACTTTATGGGCGGAAAAAGCTGGGGACATATATGATCTTGAAGAAAAATAGGAAACCACAATTGCATGGGATTAGGGATCTCAACAAATAATCAAACATAAGTATACAGGCTCTCCTTCAAAGCATTACAATAGCTCTCAACTCTGGAATAGAAGTTGTGGTCATAATCGAAGACTCAAGGATTATCATCAAATCCTTTCATCATTCAATCCCAAAAGACACCAAGTTGGCTTCCATTACCTCAAGCATCATAAGGGCTTCTTAATCTTTGGTCGAAGTTTCATTTCATTGTATTTTTAGAGAGTAGAATGGCATTGTCGATGGATTAGCAAACAAAGTTATTCATCTTTCATAAATAATTCTGGTTAAAAATGAGGTTTTTTATCCCACCTCAATCCCCTAAGTTCATGAGCCCTCCAAGCAATGAAACATGCCACTCAACATTAATGGAACAAGTGGAAAGCAATAAGAATAGGAAGAAGTTGTATGTCTCAGATTGTGAAGCAAGGACAAAGCCCATGGGGCTTGATATGCACCCATTTAATGTTGTCCTAGAACTTAACTCGGCATTTTATTTCTAGCATGAGAGGTGGGACTATTTCATACCCTCATTGGCTGAGATTGAGGTTCATCTTCTATGGTTTTCTTAGTCGGCGTCATCTTCTATGGTTTTCTTAGTCGGTGTCATATTTTGTGGCTATTCCTTTTGGAGGGAATTGGAATTGCTACTCGGGCTTGCCCTGGTTTCATGTCTGGTTGGGTTCTTGGAGTGCATTTTGAGCGGGTAAGGATTCAATCTCTATGGTTATCATTTTCATGGTTTAGAAAGCGAGAGGTCTTTACCAAGACACTATGTGGCTTGTATGTTTGGATATGGTCTTCGTGCATGGGTCTTTGTTTTCGTGCATTTTCCATTGAGCAAGGGCTTGGAAAGACAATTCCATCCCCCATACTCAATTCTATGGTATCTTCTCTAGGTATGGTAGTGTTTCAAGCTTCGGGTTCAAGTTTCTTAGTGGCCATCTTTAGGGATCCTCTCTCAAATATTTATGGCATGTAATCTTTTGTCTCTGGTGCTAGTCTTTGTTTATTCTTGATCACGGGAACTACTTTGCAGCCTTGGACACATAATTCTTGTTATGGATGTGTAATTCGACTCAGGAATCGGTTTTCATTTCATTTAGGCCTTATTTGATTTCTCAATTTCTATTTATCTTGGGCCAATATCATTTGGGCCTAGCTTTGTTATCTTTGTTTCTACTTTCCATGGATCCTAGAGACCTCTTTGAAATTCACAGGAATTTGAGAAGGCTTGGGGAAACTCTGCAAATTAATGGCATAGCCCTCAAGTCATTTTCTGTCATCATTCATGAAAATGAGAAACAATGTCAAGCACAGAAATAAAACATCATGAATATCCTGGGTCACCAAAGGTAGAAAATTATGGAGCTTGAGGCAGTGTGTTATATGTTGAAGAACCTAGTCTTAAATCTATGCAAGGAACTGCAATCAGAGGCTTCAAACCAACATGTCTCCAACAATTCAAAATGGAAACCTAATGAGGAGGAGAATGGTCATCAATCTAAGGAACCAATGAAGGTGGATCAACCATCTTACTAGGAAGAAGAAGACAATCGATGTGTCCTTTCTTAGCATTTATGTATTTTTAAATCATATATATTTTGAGTATTTTCTATGAGTAATATACCTACACTTTTAGTAATTATGTAGTCGTAGTTAGATTGTGCAAGATTTTATATGTAGTTGAAAGTTGCAATTTTGTATAGAATAACATATAAGATATCTATGTATTTTGATAGCCACTCAAGTCACTTTTAATATAATATTTCCTAGTCTCGATTAAAAAAAGAAAGATGGATATTGGGATTACTTCATGTTAAGGATTTGACAAATTACAAATTTGGTGAAAATAGTTGTAATTTATATTCTTCGTCCATAATCTCTTTAATATTTAAAATAACTTTTAACAAATTATCATGGAATAAAAATAAATTTTGTTTATCCTATAATCAGTTTAATATTTTTTATTATCTAAATATCATTTATTTTATTTTAATAAATTATCATAGAATAAAATAAATATTATTTATCCCATAATCATTTTAATATTGTTTATTATCTAAATCTCATTTATTTTATTTCATCCACATCTGCTCGTTATAAAATAATTTCATTTTATGTCTCTAATATAAATAATACATTATATTTTTGCATTTTAATGAGGATATGGAGTGTTGATAATAAACTATTAATCATTGATTTGGATGAGTAAAATAAAGTACATTTTTAATCATAATAATGTGCTCAATTCATAGAATATCGATTAAATGTGCCCATAGATCTTCACCATTTTATTCTATTTTATCTATTATTTATATTATTCTATTTTACTCATTATTTTTATCGATATTATTCTATTTTACTCATTATTAGTCCCTATCGAAGGCGTAGAGGGATTATAGTAATCAATAATTCGTTGACTTCATATTAATATGTCCTTTGACTATAAATTTTCGCATCATGTCTATTGTTCGAACTATAGACCTAAAAACATTTTTTTTATATAATAAAAAAAACCTTATATGTCATCATCTCATTGGAGAATAGATTGGAAGTCGTATTGCCAGCTTTGCTATTCCCAATGTTGTAAATGTTTAGATATCCAAAAATTTTAGCATCGATGCTCTTTTTTAATTTTTAAATTTTTATTGAAATGTTTACATACCGAAAGTTCTTAGCATCGACGCTCTTTTTTATTTAATGTTTTTATTATTTCTATTTGTATTGAAATGTTTACGTACCGAAAGTTTTGAACATTGACACTATTTTTGAGGTACTTGAATAGCCCTGACAACTTAAATGTTTACATAGTATGGGACCCTTAAATAGGCCCGAAAACTTGAATGTTTGCATAGCGCGAGGCCCTTAAATAGGCCTGACAACCTTAAATGTTTACTTACATAGGCTTCTCACAATACATTTTTCCTCGAATTTTTCCATACAATGTTGCAGTGAATTTGGACAATATTGTTGTCCATCGCCACTCGCATAGCCATCATATGTTTCACACTTCTTCTATGATTGGAATGCAATTTAGTCATCATTGAAGATACATATATTGTTTATCGGTTTCTTGGTTGCTTCTTGTTCGATGGTTCGTTAGTTCGTTGGTTGTTGCTTGTTGTTGCTTGTTGTTGTTTGGTTCGACTTTACAAGGTTGAGGTCCTACACCTACAGTTGGACCTGTTGGTGCTTGTTGTTTGCTTTTGTTTGCTTCAACTTTTCAAAGGTTAGGGTCCTGCACCCACAGTTGGAGTTGTTTCTTCACTTTGCAGGGTTCAAGTCCTGCACCCACAATTTAACCTGTTCTTTTGGCGTTCATTGTTGCTGAGTAAGTTTCGATACCATAGTTTCATTCTTGCTCGTTATTTGTTGTTTATTGTTTGCAGTTTGCAAGTAATAATGTTTAAGTATTTCCACTTACATGGCCATCATATGTTTCAAATTTCTTCTATGCTTGGAATGCAATTTGGTCATCATTGAAGATACATATATTGTTTATTGGTTCATTGGTTTCTTCTTGTTTGTTGGTTCATCAGTTGTTGCTTGTTGTTGTTTGGTTCAACTTTGCAAGTTTGAGGTCCTGCACCTGTAGTTCGACCTGTTGGTGCTTGCTCACTAGTTTATTGCTTGTTTCTTTCTTTTGTTTGCTTCGACTTTGCAAGTTTGGGGTTTTGCACTAGCAGTTGGAGATATTTTTTTCACTTTGCAGGGTTCAAGTCCTGCACCCGCAAGTGGACCTGCGGTTATGTCGTTCATCATTAACGAGCAAGTTTCAATAGAATACTTTCATTGTATTCATTGTTGGCATTTTGCAAGTAAGAATGAGTAAGTATTTATTCATCATTCTTATCCTGCAGAATTTCCATAGAGTTTGGCATATCTTTTTCTCCTGCTCTTAAATTTTCCTCCGATTTTTTCCCGAGGCTTTGCACCATGTGCATGCCAATGTCATGTGCACAACTCCGGTTGTCATTTTTTCTAGCATTGCAAATCCCTCTCTTTTGTCATGTGTGACGAAGTGGAAATCTAGCGCCTATCTCGTACCTACCTATCCCGTACGGGAATCAAACCTGTGTCTGTCACATGAAAAATAGAATGTCAAGCTTGTTGCCTTTGCAGGATGTTCTTGTAGAAGAAAACTGAATGTAGGTGTAGAAGGGCTATGTATGGTACAATAGTGCCTAGGTTGCACCAAAATTGCACAAACTTGGCATATCTTTCCCTCCTGCTCTTAAATTTTGCTCCATTTTTTTCTCCAAACTCTGAACCATACCGACATGCCTTTGAAAAATGTTATTGTAGAAGAAAAAAGATGTTGAGATGGTGCTAGCAAGAGCAGTATTTCGTGGATTGCAAATTGCAATATTCAATCTCTATGTCGCTCTGTGTGCAACATTGCTAACATAATGAATGTTTTCTCAAATGCATCACACCATTTACATCTGGACAAAATCATTATCATTCTAGGATACTTTAGTGTTGACATGCTGCAAAATAGTGTCATAACAAAACAATTGGAAAGCTACATGTGCAATTACAACGTCCACTTTCTTTTGGTTAAGATAAAACATGTACAAAACACACTTATTGACCATATATGGTGAAATGTGTCCATATCACAATACAACCTCTTTATCTTATACACAGACTGGTCTGACCATGATGCAATTTGTCTTCTACTTGAATTATGAAATATACATCAAAGATATTACAAAATTATATTTCCATGTCTCAAATCATATATGGATACTTTGTTGCACAAACCAAATCATTCATCTACGACCATCCAACTTCTTAATATTTTTTGGCTTGTAATATATTTTGGCAAGGAAAAATTCTATATAATCACAACCATCAATCAAGAAAAAGAAAGGTTCATGATTCTAACTCTCTTTTATTCTATTCATTTGCTTATCATTTATTGTATGTACATATTACTTATTTTTCCTTACATACCAGCTTACATTCATGTTCATTGTATTTTGTGCATTCCCACATTGAAACAAACGGAATAACTGGAGAAGACCAAGGACCCTTTACCACAAATGTAGAAGAGGAGATACAAAGGTGCATGCTTCTACTCTTATTTCATATTTCATTATTTTGTATTTCATTTATTGTTTGTATATTTGTTCTACTACTTTGCACCTAATTTATTGTATGTAAATACCACGTATCTTCCTACATAATAACTAATCTTCATGCCCATTGTATTATTTGTGTTGCTACATTGAAATACATAGAATTGTATTTATTTTTTTACATGTCTTTCTACATACCAACTTGCCTTCATGTCCATTGTTTTTTCTACATTTCTACATTGAAAGAAACGGATTAGTTGGGCAAGAGGATAAAATCTCATATGCCACAGCAAAGGAAGCTGAAGTACAATATTTGAAAAGGTATGCCAATTGTGATGGTAAATCAAACACACAAAACAAGTAGGTGGATAAAATATTGGACTAGAAAATGATGATTTGAAAACAATGGGCCTTTGTTGAGACTTCCCGCTTCTGAACATTGTGCTCCTCATTTCTATTTTCCCACTCTCTATTGTCCTTTTTTTCCCTCTTCTATACTTAACCGAATTCCCCTTTATTTTCCCCCTCTATTTTTTCTTTTTGGTTGCTTTTCTTAGTCGTTTTTCCGAACATGTCTTGGTGCACAGGTTGGTGAACTCACAGGTTCACATTTATACTCATGCTTCTATATCACAAGTCCAACCGACGACTACCTCATTCCATACTTAGCTACTTTTTCGATCGGTCGGGTTCCCGGGTTAGCGGGCTCAAAATTGCATCTCTAGCTTCGGGGGTTCTGCGATATACAGATTGGCCTCCAGACTCCCCCATCATGCCATGTTTCGTGTTACACATTTTTGCGATAAAAAATTCTAAGGCATACAATTTGACCATCGGGTCCTCATGTTTCCTGAGTATCCCTTGACACCCTATTTCATATTCCATCTCCTTCGAGCATGTATGTGACATTCAGAACAATTATGGACAGTATACAATGCATATGCCTATTCAGTCCTTCTAATGTTCATGTACACATGCTTGCATTAAAAAAAGTTGGACTAGTGACATGGGAATGAGCATTCAATCATCGCAAACATCAACAAAACGACAATGCCAAAGGTAAAGATTCATACATTGTGCTCTTGATATGTTTACCAAAGAAATATCCTGAGTTATTTATTCATCTATGCCATAATAAATATGTTGATGTCATCTACAAAACACACTTTAAAGTTCACAAGAAGTATCGACGAGCACAAGTGAAATTTCGAACATAGTGCAAGTTCTGTAGACTAAGAGGTCTGGTGACAAAACTCTGGCCTACATACTTCATCCAAGTTGTGCATCTATGTGTACATTTATGCCAGGAAAAAAAGAAAAAAAAATAATGCAGACCACCATTCACGTTACTTTTCTTATTCAAAAAATGTCATCGAGTCTAAACTTATAACACCCAATAAACTATCAATAGAAAGCTTGAACAACCGTCGAACTGGACAAGTGTTCCTTGGGGACATAATGGTCATGTATAACACCTACTTGGACAAGGCAAACAAAACTAGATGCATTGTGCATGCTGACATGACAGACAAGGAAGCCATGATGACAGTCACACTGACTATCCCTACACAACTTGTCTAGAAACATGCATAAAAGATCTTGCCAGGTAATGGAATATCCATTACAAATTGTAATATATTGTCGAAAACAATATATGATTGTAGTGATTGTGATCGGATTATATCGCTCAACGAAACAAGTATTGTGGAAAAATTCCTTGTGATTTGTTCAAAATACCATTTCATACCGGACACATCAATCAGCCAACTTGCATAGAGCAACGAAACTTACCCAATCAGAACCATTGGTGTAGTTGTCACACTCGCGAGAAAATTTGGCTCAAAATGCATTCTCCATATAAAAGATGGAGAGTCAGACAATGACAAGGAAGTGGTATCATTCTCCATATCCAGTTTTTTCCTTTACTTTCACATGTTCATATATCTCAATTATGTTCAAAACTATTACATTGTTTCATGTTGCAGCTGCAATTGTTCGACACCTATTCAAATTTGTTTTCCTCAATGGAACAACAATTGCATAAAGGGAAATTTACACTTATGCTCTTCAAAAATATAACGAAGAAAAGATATGTTAAAGAAAGGATATTTTGCACAACCCAAGCAACATTTGTAAAATAATTGCGAACAAACATAATACAGGATCTCAAGAAACTAACTAGCTCCACAACTGTTGTGCGTTTACATCTACAATTCCATCCACACTTTACTCATAAAAATTGCCTTGACCAATTTTATGCAGTTTTTTTGTTGTGCAGTTGTATATTATATTGTTCAATATATTAACTATTATGCTCACGTGCCCCGGTTGAGGGTGTTTTGGTTGCAGCGAATGTGTAATCGACCCCCTTCGAGCTTGTATGTGCCAAATACAACTCTCCTACTTCTGCCTCTTCTTTCATAAATGATTGTACAATTGGTTGTCTATGATGCAGTAAAAAATTCCCTTACATATATAGACATTGCCTCAACACTGCCATTTGAACCATCAACAACACAATCGTACATTGTACAATTAGACAACCTTTGTTTCAAGATGTGCTTCCTGGGTTAGCAGAATTTTCATATGAAGTATACCTACATAAAAAGGCAAATAGTGTCTACATGCTACGCGAATTTAGGATCCATAGAAAATTTACATTAAATGAGGAAAAATCCATACTGCATATCGGTTGAACCAAAAAAAAAAAAAGAATCAGATCAAGCGTTGGCAGGAAACGAAACAATCTCATGTGTATCTGTACATGCTACCCAATGAGGATATGAATAGATTTTTGGAGTGCAATGCAAATTGAACTGGAAGTGCATAAGATTGTTCGGTCTAAGAATGAGAAGCATGAGGACAAACCCCATACAAAGTATCCATCTATGAATAAATTAGGTCCATCCTTTGAACTGTCAAAATGGCTTGCTCCTCTGAACAGAACCATTAGGCATTTCCAATAATATTGTAAATTTGGCATTGTTAGAACTGGTAATGATAGAACATAGTACTATTAGAAACAAATGTCCATAGTGATCTTTCTTCATGGTAAAATAGTAATCGACAAATTTTCTTGGTTCCCATTTGGGTATTTGGTTATAGTTGGGATACAATGCCCAATCTTCACTGGTTTTATGTTGTCTTGTGTTTGGCAGACTTTTGTTCATGTGCTTTCGTGTTGTAATTCACAGTTCTCACAGGCCCGATTTATGAATTATGATTGGATGATACATTCATTATCTTCGTGATTTTTCTATGATCTTAAATAATATAGAATACCTTATTTTCCTTTTAATGTAGGCTCTGTGAAGCAAACGTAATATGTAGCTCATTTTAGCACTTTTACTTTATTGATGAAATTACCAAAATTCATCCTCAAAAATATTTTGAAATAAAAGGATATATACTATGTGAAGTCCAATGGAACTATCATATCAACCACATACAATTCAAATTCAAATTTGTCTTTGTTATACTTACGGTGAAGTTGACAGTACAATAATTTTACTTGAACATCACAAAATTGATTTTCATGTAGCTTTTAGATGCTTCTCTTATGCAAACACATCCTGGAAAGTATAAGCATGACTCACTTTATCTATTCCTTGATTGAAGAGAATGTTCACATGTTTAATGCACTTTATAGTTACTTTTAAGACCATCTATGGGGCTTTGTTAACACCAATTCTTGCTTCCAAAAATTTCCCTGCCCTTTTTTTTTTCCCTTTGCTTTCCCTTTCTGGTTACTTAGTCGTTTTTCAAAAAATGTCTACGTGCGCAGGTTGGTGGATTCATGTGTTCATATTTCCATTGATGCTTTTATATCAGGAGTCTGACCAACTGCTTCCACGTTCCATATTCAACAACTTTTTGGATCGCGGATTCCTAGGTAGGCAGGCTCAACATTGTGTTTCCATTGTTCCACCGCCTGCAAATAGCACCCAGACTTCCCCGATCTACAAATTAACAACCGAATTCCCCTTTATTTTTCTCCTTTACTTTCCCTTTTTGGTTACTTAGTCGTTTTTCCGAATATGTCTTATGCTTTTATGTCATTAGTCCGACCAACCGCTTGCCCATTCCATACTTGGACATTGTTTCCATCAGCGGTTCCCGGCCAGGCTTGCTCAACATTGGGCTTCCACTGTTCTACGACCTACAAACAACATTTGAGGTTCCATGATATACAAATTGAATGTCGAAGTCCGTGATTATGCCCTGTTCCATGTTACATATTTTGCAGTCAAAAGTTTGGAGACATACAATTTGACCATCAGGCCCTCACGTCTCCTGAGTATAACTTGTGACCTTGTTTTAAAGACCGACCGACCGCTTTCCATACTTGGCCATTTCTTGGAATATCTTTCGCGGGTTCACAAAATGTTCAATGCTTAATCGTTATTCGCCATTCTTTCCACCTTCACACTTCTTTCTAGATATGCAATTATTACACTTCAATGCTAATAGCTCATCCTACAGGAACCGTCAAGATTGTCATTAATGTCTGAAAGGCTCGAGGATATCTGTCATTAATATGAATTAAACCACGATTTGCGAGGGTTTTGTTATCCCTTTTGAGTGTTCATTTCAAGCATCATGGAATCTCTTTCGCGTGACGTCCAATTGGTGGCTTCATGAAATCTCCAATCCTTAATTGCTCTTCATTGTCACCGCCACCTTCACTTTTTTTTTCTAAGTATGCAATTAGTAAGCTTTAATGGTAGCAACTCATTATGCATGAACCGAAGAGATTGTTATTTATCAGCGAAAGGCTCAAGGAGATCTCCCATTGACACGCATTAAACCAATATTTGTGGAGGGTTATATTATCCCTTTTGAATGTTCATTTCAAACATCATATGGAGAAAACAAACATTATCGTTAACTTATGGCAGTATTTCAACAACAATTTTATCCAGATATAGTAAACACCTTCGGGCATGATGACCAGAACTTCCACTGGTCCAGGGCATATTATTACTACTCATCTCCTTCCGCCTAGAAGCAAAGAAGGATATGGTCCCTTAGTGCACCGAGAGATATATTTCAAGCCAAAGAATTCAAAGGCAACCCCACCTACTCAGACAACCCGCCCTGATGTGGTCGATTTCGAGCTGGAAGAAGATGATCTGATGGACAATGATACGACGATGGACGATGGAAATGCAAATGCTCTTCCCACTCATGCACCCAAATTGAAATCCACCATAATGGGGGGCACTTCTTGGCTCGATGATGGCGGCCCTAACAAGACCAAAGGAAGGGGTTTAAGAAAATAAAACACCGTTGAATGCAATAGTCGCTTTGTAGCTTGAGAGTTTGACTCTCCCGGCTTGGATGGTGGTCCTATCTCTCAGAGATGTATCCTTTCCTTTCATTTTTAGGGTTTTGGATTGGGTTTGGATTTGTCCCTAGTGTAGCCTATGTCCCTGAAGTCTTTGACTCTAAGGAAATGCTCTCTTGGTGCGCCGAGAGATATATTTCAAGACAAATAATTATTCAGTTGTGGGACCACTCTCTTGTTCTCTGGAGATACAATTAACATCTTAGGGGGTGAGGACCAAAAATCCCAGTGGTGCAAGGCATATTCCTACTTCTCATCCCCTTCCGCCCATAACGAAGTAATTTGGACCTTTGGAATTGCTCGTGCATCTTGTTTCCCTGAAGTATTTTTCTGTAAGGAGGGGGTCTCTTGGTCCTCTTCTACCCAGAACAAAGTAATTTGGACATCTCAAATTGCCTGTGCAGGATGTGTCCCTGAAGTCTTTGACGGTAAGGAGGTGGTCTCTTGGTGTGTCCTCACTTTCAGTTCCGGGCTCTTCTGCTTGTCGTACAACATTTTTTATCTTCTTCCTCAAGGGAATCTTGTGAGAACTATCAATTTTACCATGAGGAGGGTTCTTATCTCCTCTTGTGTTTGAAGAATTCTAGGTTTCTTTCTTATTGGAGTGGATCGTTGGAGTGATGTTGCGGGATGTCGTACTCTTGGCAGTGATGGCCAGGGATTGGAAACTCTTCTCACCAGGGCCTTTTTCTTGTTATTTGTACAATTCAGTGGTGCTTTGCAATGTCCCTAGGTATCCAGCATTAGGAGCAGGAGTGTTGTTGACCTGTTTCAAGCCAAAGAATTATTCCACTGTAGAACCACTCTCATGTTTCTTTGTCATCTCAGGTCTTCCACAAGATATTGAGATTGTGGAAGCCAACATTGACCTTCCGAGGAGAAGACTGCAAGGAGTTCCTAAAAAATCATGGTAATCAGTTTTGTACGCATGTTTAAGAGCTTGTCAATGGCTCCTGCATGTTGTCACACTAGATGGACAACACAAAACTATGTGCATGTTTTGTTTTTTTTTGTAGCTCCTATACCTGTATTTGTGACAAATATGTTCAATACTTCGGTGCAAAGAACTCAGTCCAATGTCTATGGATAAATCTATATTGCCCACTATTTTGTTTTATAGATTTACTATTAAAAAAATTGCCTTGGAATCTTGGTTGGTGCTTCTTTTCTCGATTTAACACCTCTTCTCATTTGCATGATTCGATAGTCTCGTGATTCTTAAATATTGTATTGGCTCAAGTAATTTGATCTAATATGGAGCATTAAACAATTATATGACAATGCATTGTGTCGATCCAATGAGGCTTCTATGGAAACATAAATGAATTTCAGACAGTTTCAAATCAAACATTCAATTGTATTCGTAATGCAGATAGAACATAGCAACACTAATTCACAATGTGGGAGTTGGGGCCCCACCCAAGAAGTTTCATTTTCATATCAACCTTGTTGAGCAAACGATATCTTATTTATGTTTTTCTTCCTTGATTCCTTTACTCCAAAAGGAAACATTTTATTAGTTGTCCATCCCCTAGCCTCTATTTGAGCACTTTTACTTTATTAATGAAATTGCCAAATTTCTTCTTCGCGAATATTTTGAAAACAAAATTAGAAAAAAATGATATATGGTAGTTGAAGTCAAATGGGGCTATGAAATCAACCACAATTTTAAATTTCAAGTTCGTCATTGTTATACTTACGGTCAAGTTGACAGTACAGTAAGTTTATTTCTAGATATGCAATTATTAAGCTTTAATGCTAACAACTCATCATGCAGGAAGTTTAATACTTAAAATAATATTTCAAGGCATTGAACAATGTATCAAGAACACAATTACTCCCACAAGTTGCAATAAAAACAAATATTCAACAAAGCATTTTCTCACACCCTTTTTAATGGTACAAGCACAATAGAAAATGAGTAAGTGGATAAAATATTGGACTAGAAAATAATGGTTTGAGACCAATTCTCACTTACGAAAACTGCCCTTCTTTTCCCTCTTCTATACTTAACCAAATTCCCCTTTCTTTTTCCCCTCTACTTTTTCTTTCTGGTTACTTAGTCATTTTTCCGAAAATGTCTAACTCTGCGGGTTGGCAGACTCACAGGTTCACATTTGCACTCATGCTTTTATATCACGATTCCGACTGACCGCTTCCCCATTCCATACCTCGCGATTTTTTCGATCATGGATTCCCGGGAAAACAGTCTCTAGATTGCACTTCCATTGTTCTGTGACCTGCAAACAACACTCAAACTTCCGCGATATACAAATTGACTTTCAAACTCCCACATCATCCCCTCTTCTATGTTACACATTTTGCACTCAAAAGTTCTGAGACATACAATTTGACCATCGGGACCTCATGTCTCCTAGGGAACCCTTGTCACCCTATTTTGAATCCAGTCCAACTACTTTCCATACTTGGCCATTTCTTGGAATCTCTTTCGCAGATCGTCGGGTTGGCGGGTTTAGGAAATTAACTCCAATTCTTAATCATTGTTTCTTGTGTCCGCCACCTTCACACTTCTTTCCAAGTATGCAATAACTGAGGTTTAATGCTAACAACTCATCATGCAACAACCATAAATATTGTCATTAATGAGAAAAAGGATCGAGGAGACATTCACACTCACTATCCCTATACAACTTGTCCAGAAACATGCAGAAAAGATCTTTCCAAGTAATGGGATATCTATTACAAATTTCAATATATTATCCCTTCTTTTCCCTCTTCTATACTTAACCAAATTCTCATTTCTTTTCCCCCTCTACTTTCTCTTTCTGGTTACTTAGTTGTTTTCCCAAAAATGTATAATTGCATGGGTTGGCGAACTCACGAGTTCACATTTTCACTCATGCTTTTATATCGTGACTCTGACCGACCACTTCCCCATTCCATACCTAGCCACTTTTTTGATCACGGATTCTCAGGCAGGCGGGATTTAGATTTCACTTCCATTATTTTGCGACCTACAAACAACACCCATATTTCCACAATATACAAATTGATTGCCAGATTCCCACATCATCCCATCTTCCGTGTTACACATTTTGCACTCAAAAGTTCTGAGACATACAATTTGACCGTCGGGGCCTCACATCTCCTGGGGAACCCTTGTCACCCTATTTTGAATCTCATCCATTCAATTTACATACTTATCCATTTCTTGGAATCTCTTTCGTGGATCGTCGGGTTGGCAGGTTCACGGAATATCCAATTTCTAATCATTGTTTCATGTGTCTGCCACCTTCGCACTTCTTTCCAAGTATGCAATAAATGAGGTTTAATGCTAACATATAACCATGAAACAACCCTAAATATTGTCATTAATGAGTAAAATCCTCAAGGAGACAGTCACACTGACTATCCCTACACAACTTGTCCAGAAACATGCATAAAAGATCTTGCCAGGTAATGGGATAAATATTACAAATTTCAATATATTAGCAAAAATGAGTCCGACTGACCGTTTCCCTATTCCATACTTAGCCACTTTTTCAATTGCGAGTTCCTGAACAGGCAGGATCAATATTGCGCTTTCATTGTTCCACAATCTGCAAACAACACCCAGAATTCTGCGATATACAAACTGATCATTGGACTGCCCCATCATGCCCTCCTTCGTTTTACGCATTTTGCACTCAAAATTTTTGAGACATACAATTTGACCCTCGGGCTCTCACCTCTCCTAAGCATCCCTTGTAACCCTATTTTGAAACTCATCAGACTGCTTTTCATACTTGGTCATTCCTTAATTTCTCTTCCCAGCCCCGCCACCTTAGCACTTGTTTATAATAAAAAATTGTNTATATATATATATATATATGAGAGAGAGAGAGAGAGAGAGATAATTTGACTGTCGAACCCTCACCTCTCCTGAGTATCCCTTGTAACCCTACTTTGAAGAAGCTCGTCCAACCGCTTTTCATACTTGGCCTTTCCTTAATTGTTCTTCCCTGTCCCCACCACCTTCGTACTTGTTTATAATAAAAAAATTGTTTATAAACACATTATATATATATATATATATATATAAGTCTTATTTCTAAATATGCAATTAGTAATATTTAATGATAACATCTCATCATGCAAGAACCGTAAAGATTGTCATTAATGAGCGAAAGGCTCGAGGAGATCTCCCATTAATAGGCATTAAACCAAGATTTGTGGAGGGTTATATTATCCCTTTTGAGTGTTCATTTCAAACATCATGGAATGTATTTTGCATGTCTTCAGGTTGGCAGGTTCATGGAACCTCCAATCCTTAATTGCTCTTCATCGTACCTGCCACCTTCGCACTTATAAGTATGCAATTACTAAGATTTAATGGTAACAAGTCATCATGCAGCACCCGCAGAGATTGTGATTAATGAGAGAAAGGCTCGAGGAGATCTCCCATTCACACACATTGGATCAACATTTGTGGAGGGTTACATTATCCCCTCCAACTATTCATTTCAAGCATCTTCTAGAGAAAACATACATTCTCGTAAATTTATGGCACCAACTCAACAACAGTTTTGTGGAGATATAGTGAACATATTCGAACGTGAGGACTAGAACTTCGAGTGGTCCAGGGCAAACTCTTACTACTCATCCCCTTCTGCCAAGAACGAAGTAATTTGGACCTATGGAATTGCTTGTGCAGGCTATGTCCCTGAATTTTTTTACTGTAAGGAGGTGGTCTCTTGGTGCGCCGAGAGATATATTCCAAGCCAAATAATTATTCCACTGCGGGACCACTCTCCTGTTTCTTTTTCACCTCGGGTCTTCTACAAGATGTTAATATTTTCAGAGCCAACATTGACCTTCAGAGGAGAAGACTCCAAGCAGTTCCTAAAAATTCATGACAATGGGTTGGACCTCTTGCCCGAGTTCCTAGAAGACCCGACAACATTTCTTGAAGATATCACAAGCTTGCATGTTAGTTCATTTATAAATCCATTATGGGAAATTTCTTGGTTTTTTACAAGAATAACGAGACAGGAATCCATAGCAAGTATCTCCCACATGGTTTTTTATATTTTGTATTTCACAGTCAAGGAACAAGCCATTTTTTATTGGGGGAAGTTAATTTCCATTGAAATTTGTTCCCAATTGTCATGATTCAAAAAGGAGAAGAAATTTTATATGTCATCCTACTTAGTTTTCGTGATAACACATTGTTGTTTGTTTCCAAAACTGTTTATGTCCAAGAAGGTAAACTGTGAATTTGACCCAGTAACCTTCTGGTACCAGGCCTTGTGGAGGCATAAGGCCTCCCATTGTTTTTATGAGTATTTTAATGACTTTGTCTCTGTTTTCAAATATTTATCATTAGGAAAGGATGCTCCCCACATGTTTGACCAGGAAACCAAGTTTTTGGACAAGAAGGGGGAACTTGAACAAATGGTTAATTACAGTGTGATAATGATTTTTGGCTCCAAGGAAAATCCTGCTTTCCTTCCATGTCACATTACAGACAAAATGTTTGTTACATAAATAGCAAGGCAATACAACAATTGACTATGTGTATTCCATGAGAAGAGAAAAAAACAGTTCATTCCTCTGCCTTGGAAAGTCGAGAACTTCGTGTTGAGGAATGTCAACAAAATTGACGAATTTGTGGGCCATTTCAACAACTTGAACCTAAGATATGCTGAAAGGATAAGAGGGTTCGACCTTAATGGGATTTTTTTAGAACATTCACTAACAGTTGGCTTCAAAAATTCTTTTATCTAGACACGCCTGAACGAAGACAAAGACAATGACGACAATACTCCTGCTTCTGACGTCAACGACCTAGAGACATTATAAATCACCATTGAATTGTACAAACAACAGGGAAAAGGCCCCAATGAGAAGAGTGTTCAATCCCTGACTACCACTCCCAAGAGCACGACATCCTGGAGAATTTATCCAACGACCCACCCCAGTAATAAAGCGACCTAGAGTTATTCAAACGAAGGAGGAGATAAGAACCCTGCTTGCTCTAAAATTGATAATTCTCACAAGCTTCCCATGAAGAAGAAGAGAAAAAAACGTGTAGGGAAAGCAGAAGAGCATGAAATTGAAAGTGAAGACATGGAACTTGAGACTAATCTAGATAGAGTAGTCTGCAACGTTTATCATCCCAGGGGCGTGATCTAGCATATTCCCCCAATGGAAATAGATGAGATCGAAGTTTTTGACAAAGATGAATCCTTCGTATTCCAGAGCATTGTTTTTTACAGCGAGTCTAAAAATTTAATTATTGAAAAGAGAGATGTAATAAATAATAAAGGGAAATCTCGTTCAGAGATTAACCTTAGGAACATCTGTCCATCCCAAATCTCCTGACTTCACCAAGCAACCAGAGATTCTATTGATGATTCCATTAGAGGTATTGAGGCTGAGAATGCCAGATTGAATGTCTAAGTCAAGGAATTGGAGGAAGCTTTGATTCCTATGCCATTGTTTTCCAGTCCTTTAGCAATAACCATGTCTTCCACCCTTGCAACCAAGTTAAAAGGATCCTCTAGCCTCCTCACATTGTGTAGAGGCTATGTGGATAATAATATCAAGAAATGAATGGAGTTGATTACTCGGGCCTGGGAAACATCACAAATTGTGTCTTCCCTTGGAACGAGGGCACATGCTTTGAACGAACATTTGCAGGTGGATTTAAAAAATGAAAAACATTTCTATATAGACACGGTCATCCCTTTTGGTGTCCATGTCAACAACATGACAAATATGAGAAGAAGACAAGAAGATCTCCCCTCCCCAAACCTGATCACTCAACTAAATGCATGTTGGAAAGAGAAAGTGAAGAACCTGCATCTCATTGTCCAATCATGTGAACTAGCCATATCAAATAAAGAAGAATTATTCAGAAAGCTGACCGAAATAGACTTCGTTGGAAGTACCAACGAGGTCCAAGACCCCAACTTAATCGTCAACTCCTTTCCCTTAACCAAGCAAGCCTTCGATGAACAAGTTGATATTTTTAAGGGGTTGTCTTTAGAAAAATTTTACAACATCCTTGAATATGATGAAGATGATGTGGACAACTGGCTAGTCAACTATTTCATACAAAAATAAGAAATTGATCAGGCTCTACGTAATCTTTCTATCTATCTAAGGGAATTAGAAAATGATATTTTCAACATAAAAATCCAGGATGAGATCAACATGAACCCCATGAGAGGCTACATTGAAGAATGGCTCCAAAGGGAAATCGACAAGCTCACCGACGAAGGGAAACATGCAGTTGGTACGATTCCAGCAGTCGTCGATGACAACAATAAAAAGGCATCAGTAAGAAAATAACAAAGGGGGAGATATATACCATCAGTGTAAGTCTATACTAATCACATCTTGCTTTGTTTATCAATCTAGTTATTCCACCTATTTAAATAGAAATGTCTAACCAAAGACTGATACCTTCCAATTTCTTCTTTTCAAGTCTTGCTCTCTACCCTCACCCATTTCTTCTTTCTACAGTCCAATTTCTTGTACATATTTATTTTATGGTCCACAGGAGCCCCAATCACAGTCTATATGACAAATGCATTTAAATTTCCATGAATATGTAACATACAATATTATTTTTTATTTTTTTGATATATTTCAAAGAAAACTAATTTTATCTTCTTTTATATTTATGTGCTCAGAAATTTTTATCTTCAACTATGTTGAATGTCAAGAGATTGTGTTTATTTAATTTGAATGTTTAATGTGTGTGATTCTTGGTCCTATTTTCCAGGAACTATTATTTCAAAAAAAAAAAAAAAAAAATCTATCGTTTTGTATTGCTTCAAGTCATTACGACGGATATTCTCTAAGTTCTGCATTTGAACTATACATGCCACGGGTAAAACTTATAGAGGATTACCACATCTATAAGAACACAGTAGGATTCAAAAAAATATATTTGTTTCTTTACCATCGCATATAACTTTATTTATCCTAACACATATAGAGACACACAAGCCAGATGATCTATTTAAAGAAGTGACTATGAAAATTGTACTTAACTCTAACAAGTTGGAAGTATACATAAATCATTATGAATTAATTTCATAAATACATTGAAGATATAAAACATGCAAGGTAGGAACAGAAATTTCAAACATGGCAAGTTATAATACTGATAAAAATAAAAGCAAGATGGATTATGAAAAACACAGTATAATTACAATGAAAATACTTTCAAAAACTAAATGATTTCAATGCCATAATTGCTCTAGGAGCCGCATGTAATTTCCTGCATGGATACCACCTTTGCTTCATGTTGCTTGCCACGTCTCCGCTGTAGTTTCTATTTCTCTCCACTACTTATTCGCCCATCCCTGTGCATTTATTCCCATTCCAACCCAGCAAGGACTACGCTACCATGCAACACTTGTTTCTATGGAGAAGTTCAATGACATCTAAATTGCAGATGGAAGACTTAGAAATCAAATATTCATTATAATTTCAAATTTTGGTCACACATTTGTTTGAAGAATTAAAAAAAAAAATGAGTTAGAGACCTACTCTTAAAGTTTGGTCACACATTTGTTTGAAAAATAAAAATAAAAAATATTTTTGAGTTAGAGACCTACTCTTAATGTAAGATAAACTTCTATGAACCAAAAGGAAAACATACCAAGTTTTATTTTTATGGTTGGAAATACACCAAATTGTGGAGAAAACAATGGCTAGGGAATAAAAAAATTGGCTAGGGAACATATTATAGGGAGTCCATTTCTCCCTTCCCACAAGTAATCGGACATACTATTTTCTAAACAACAAACAACAATTTTTTGGACATTTTTTTAAGACAACAATCATTTCATGCTTTGCATTTTTTCCCGTTTTTACAGATTCATATAATTCATTTTTTTAATCTTAGTTGGTGTTTTTCTTTCGATGATTTTATTGTTTTGGTTTTGGTTTTTTTATTTTTATAAATTATTTGGCCTTTCCTAATTTGCTTTGCTTACCCTAAATGACAATGCACCTTTGGTTCTCTATCAAGCTAATCCAATTCTAATTGTCCAAGCATCAATGAAGACAACAAAGAGCCATGATAATCTTCAAAGCATCGAAGACAACAAAGAGCCATGATATTTTTGAAAGCATTTTCTTCTTTTGGGGAAGACTTCAAAGAGCCATGATAATATTTGATTTCTTCCAAAAAGCTCTTGTTGTTGGTGTGTTTGTTTAGATTGTATCTATTTCTAAACTCATGACAACTGTGTGAGTTAAGCTCACATAGATTCTTTCAATTGTCTAACTAATATTAAGTATTTGTTGGGCCTCCTCAATCCTATAAATTGAGGACTCTCTCTTATAATCAATCCATTAGATATAGAACAAACGTTTATGGCGTGTGAACATGTGGCTCCCAACATTGAATTTATGTCATGCATTACTTATTTGGTATTTTATTTGTTAGTTGTTCAGTGTAATGGAGTTATTGAGTACCTTTGGTTTGCAAGGGGAGACTCCTATCCATTTGGCTATTATATTTTGAAAATAGTCAAATTATCATTTACATGTGCATGAGTGGGTTGTTTTATGGAGGTCGTGGGAATATTGGTTTATGTTAGCCAATTTATTATATTTTGGAGGTTACTAGCAGAGATTTTTCCTTAGCTCTCCAACAAAGCTTCCATTTTCTATCTTGTTTGAGGTGTTGAGAAGAGCATTTTTCTCTCTTTCCAACTGTTGGTTCCACATCACATTTGATGTTTTTTTATATTCTTATGGGCTAGATAATTATGAGAATTGAGTCCTCACTTGTACATGGGTACCTAACATGGCCTTGTTTGTTGGGACCTGTATCAAGGATTGTTTTCCATGATGGCTATTCATGGTACCTCTTGTTCTGCACCTTTGAGTAGTGGATTTTGTGCCACTCATGCAGATAGTTTTAGGAGTGTAATAGGGCATTTTTCTCCATGTATTTCCTTGTTTCGCGGTCTCTTGGAGTTTGCCACTTTGGAGTGTTTGTTGTGCAGGTTGTTTTGCATCTTTTTTTCCCTTTAGCTTGCACTCCATACTTAGTCATAATTTTTGGCATCCATTGCCATCATCTTTTCCACTCAGTTTAACATTGTTGGGGGATGTTTTGCAATGCTTCCTCGAGTGATTCTTCATGCTTCATTGTTTTTGTCTGACGTCAACTATTTTTAAGAGTGAGCCTAGTATCGATCACCATTCCTATTTTGACTCTGTGGTTGCAACAACTAGTGACCCATGCACTCTGGTGAGATGGATTGGTGTCCATAATGACATTCATTTTATATATATATTTTTCAACTGTACATGATTACCTCATCTGGCTTTTTGATTTGGGACTCATTTCAAATGATCAATCTCTTTGCTTGAGATGTTTGAAATTTGGATTTCTACATGGATCTTTGATGGTGTTGACAACTTGGGATTAATTGGCCATCTTTAGAGTTTTGGCCATACTTCCTATTAGGAGTTTTGAGCATCCACAAACCTCATTTCTCCTTTGATGGTTGATGGTGTTTTCTTTTGTTTGAAGCCTTTGTTTTGGTTCTTCACCAACACCTATTTTTTGAAGGATTTATGTGATGGTTGTTAGTGTTTTCCATTCTCGTTCCTCTATAACCAATCCTCTTATGCTTCATGATTCAACCATGTTATTTGAGGTTACTTGGCCCTCTTCTTCAAAAAATTTCCATACTTTATGATGGGAGCATTCAACCTCTTCAAGCCTCATACTCTTTCTTTTAAATGCATCTTTGTAGGATGTTCTTCATTTTTAGCGCCAATGCCATTTTCAATACTGGCATTTTTCTCTCTTTTGGAGAGGAGATTTTTCCTATGGGTTTTTCTCCTTTTCTCCAGTTATGAGAGTTTGTACATGGATACCTTATCAGGCCTTGTTTTCAAGACCCATCTTTGTTCTTATTTGTTCCTCCCTACATTTCTCTTATGGAGGGTGTTGGTGTGCTTGTTTAGATTGTATCTATTTCTAAATACATGACAACTATGTGAGTTAAACTCATGTAGATTCTTTAAACTTCCCAACTAATCTTAGGTATTTTTTGGGCCTCCTCAATCCTATAAATTGAGGAGCTCTCCTTGTAATGATTCATTCAGATAATTCAATTAACATAGATTAATAAATTATTATTTGTTATTATGAGGATTATTCATGATCCGGGTTGATCCTCGGATCTCCATACTTACCTTTTCATTCAATATTCGACAATATTTTCTTTTTTCCACCAATGGAAAAATGTCAGAAGTTTATTGCATTTCTTGTGCTTCACAAATCATAGATACGAATATGTATAGAAATACAATTTAAATCTAATACAATTAAAGTAAAGGTATAAAAGTAAAAATGAAACAATATGATATTTAATATATAAATCTTAAATCATGAATTAAAATTTTAACTTCAAGTTGTTTATTACATTATTACAATGTATGTAATAAAAAATAGATGTTTCAAAATATAAAAATTATTTCAAACAAATTTATACTTATTATCTTTCTTTAATTTTAGATGATGATGATGATGATGATGATGATGATGATGATGATGATGATGATGATGATGATGATGATGATGATGATGATGATGATGATGATGATGATGATGATGATGATGATGATGATGATGATGATGATGAGAAGAAGATTTTTAGTCTTAAATCCATATGTTCATTTACATGTATGATTAAAGACAACTCCATAAAATGTTTACAATTGCATGCTAAAGCGTGTAATGCTCAAGAATCTACATGTTCTCTCCATGGCTCTAAACATCAATCCACTCTCGTTGGAGAGTCTATCTTTGATACCAAATGAAAGACCCATAGCATAGGGAGAAGTAACATCAACAAGCACAAAGAAACCACAAAATGCACAATAGAATTTTATCCTAAAAACCCATTACGACGAAAACCAACTTGTAAAGATATATCTTCATTCACCTTAGCTAATATGGGTAACCATGCCAAAGAACATGTCGCTCAAGGCACTTTACAATGAAGTTCTTCAAACCTTTAAATTTGCTTCATCACATGTTAATACCATAAACAAATATTATAGACTACCCAATACCATGTCGCTCAAGGCACTTTACAATGAAATTCTTCAAACCTTTAAATTTGCTTCATCACATGTTAATACCATAAACAAATATTATAGACTACCCAATACCATGGACCTGTAAGCTACCAATGATAACTCAATATTAACTTAATAAAAAATTTACAATAATCAATCTTAAAAATTATGAAAATGTTAAAAATTAGAAAATTTAAAGCAAACAATTTACCTTTCAACCTTTAACAATTATAAATTCAAGATATTATTAATGAATAGAAACCAAATAAATCTAAATAAATAAAAAAGAGTAAAAGAAGGTAGTAGGTATTCCATTCCATGATGAGCCTCGTTGAACTAACGAACAACAAAAACTTTTGGTGAAACAACATCAAGATACACGATATAGCCTCTTCTTAGGATTGGAGACAATCTTTTTACAATTTGATTTCATTTATGCCTTCTTCTATCTTTTTAAATGGATGGAGGGAAATCCATTCAATCACGAATGCATGCAACGGGAGGATGGGAACATGTAATCACTAAACCGGGCCAAGCCCGGGATCGAAGCTGAGTAGGGAATCTAAGTAAGTATCCAAGGCCAGGTAGTAACCCTCGCTGTGTTCCGTGGGGTAAGGCTCGACATTAGAGGCTACGGCATAGGCAGGTGCCGGGGTGGTAGGAGGAAAGGCAGAGGCATTTGAATCTGGATGGAGGGAAGATAAAAAAAAATGAAATTTGAAAAGTTGTAAGGTTTGAATCAAATTATTTCGTTTAATGAGTAAATAATAATAATAATAATAATCTATTTTTAAGGTCACGGTCAAGTCAACACACCAAATTGGTGTATGCGACCCCCTTATTTGTGGGACAAGGGACTCTAATAATAATAATCTATTTTTAAGGTCACGGTCAAGTCAACACACCAAATTGGTGTATGAGACCCCCTTATTTGTGGGACAAGGGACTCCCCTCCGTTCAGGGATTTGATTGGTAAATTCTACAAAGGTATACATACCCTACCCTTTTCTGGATTTGAACCTGTGACCTCTTAAGAAAAAATACATATTCTTAACCATTAGGCCCACTCAAACTGTATTAAAAGTTAATTAATTTTAATTTTAATTATATATAATTATAATAAAATATTTAGATATTTATTAAATTATAATTATTTTTTTTAATGAATAAAATAAGTATTAAAGGTTAATTAATTTTAATTTTAATTATATTAAAATATTCATAAAATTATAATTTAATTGATATTATTCATATTATATATATTAAAAAATAATAATAAATATATATTATCATTACTAAGATAATTTTATTAAAATATAATTTGAGTGATATAATGATTAAAAATATGTATTTTTTTACCAAATTATTGGTGTTTATTATTATTCCTTTTAACTTGATTTCCTTGTCTTCATAATCTATTCATGTTGTAAGCTTTAAATTGATAATATAATGATATAAGCTTAAAGTCGATAATCTAATCTAATCTAATGAGAATATAATGTAAGGTTAAAAGATTACTGATATAAAATATGGAAGCATGGTTGCTAGGGAAGTAAGAAGAAGTTATGAAATGACAAAAGTCATGTGTCTCGTTTTATAATTATAATGACTAAGAAGTGGTATGAGAAAATGAAACATAAGAGAATATTAGGTAATCACTTTCATGTACATAAATGATCACCATGAAATTTTAGAAGGGTTCTTTTGCCATTTATCTTGTTCATTTTCACTCAGGTTAATTCAAAGTGATAAAGGGTTGTGTAGAGATAAGCTTTATTTATCATTGATCTTTATTTTTGAATAAATGGAGATTGTGTAGAGGTTGAATTTTATTTTTCATTAGTATTTATTTTTCAATAAATTATACATAACATTTTTATATAGTTATTATGGTTTAATAATTATACATAAATTTTTATATAGTTATTTTGGTTTAACTATGAAATATTTTTTTAGCATGATATTTTAGATTGCATGTTATTAATATTTATTATATTTTTATTGGAAAAATCAATAATTAGTCGAGCACATACTCGCATGATACACGGTTGTCTTATTCGACTACTACCATTATAATCCTAGGTATGTCAACACAGTCCTTCGCACGACACACAAGACTAGTCGAGGGTTTCGAACAATGATTTCACATAACAAAGTGCCTTAACAATACACTTCATCACCAATTGTTCTACACCTGAGGGACTATTAACATTTATTATTAAATGATTAACTAATTTTAAATGTTTTACTATATATTATTTTAAATTTTTATAATAAATTGATTTTGTTATGGGTGAATTTATGAATATGTATCATATTTTTTGGTAAGTGGAAATGGTATTTATAAATCTTGATCGAGGAATAATCTTAAAATAGCATTTAGACTCTCAATTAAAAGTTTAAAACCACAATTGATGGTTTAAGTCAAAGTAAGATCTCAATCAAGGGTTTTTAAAAGTCCTCGATTGAGGTAATACAAAACCCTCAATTGAGGGTTTAAAGGTCAAGAAAATTTCCCTATTATTGCAGGTTTTCATGGAGGTAAAACTTTTAGAAGGTTAAATCCCTTCATCTCTTCTTTATTAATTTATAATATTATCGCATACCTATTTGAAGTAGGGAGGATCTTCTTCTCAACTCTTATGAAATGCTCTTGTAGAATTTACGGAATGTAACCACTTTTCTTATTTACCAACGTAGATCCATCTTAAACTTGAATCTATCAAGCACCGAGAGGGATCCAATTTCTTAAAATATATTTTTTATTATTATTATTTCATTGCATGTCAAGTTTTACATTGTGTGTATAATTGCTTTTTTTAATTGAACCGACTTTATTTTTAATATTGTTATTTTTTTTATTTAGCAGAATTTAATTTTTTTAATGTAGTATTATCTAACATAACACTAATGCCTCAACATCTCCCCCATACTAGGTTGTAGAGCACCTCGCTACTCTCAATGCAATGAATAAGAAGTTACATTTTTTTTGGAAAAAAAAAAAAGGAACCAAATAAATTAAGAATGTAGTATGAAATTGAAAGTGAGAAAATTTTATTCCATTGGATAGAGGATTCAATGTTACACATTGAATCCTCTATCTAATGGCATACAATTTTTTGTCTTTTGGTTTATGTTAGGGACCTAACCTCCCTAACCCTTCAGGTAGGTAGAATAATATATTTTCCATGTAATAAAGGTCGATATTAAGGCCTAGTAATAAGGAAGAATAACTCAAATGTAAGAAGATCTAATAGAAGCTTTCGCTTCTAGAAGATCTTCTTCTAGATTGTTCTTTTGGTAGATAGATTTAGTATAAATAGGAGTCGAGGGCACGAGAAGTCTTTTTCTTGAGAATTGTTGTAATAGAGTGTTGCTCTGCTAGAGGTTTCCCCCTCAAAGAGGCATGTGAACATTGTTTCCTATCAATAAAGGTACTATTTTGGTGTTGTGGTCTCATATATTGTGTTGTTTCATTGTTATTCTCTGCAGTATTTTTTTTCTATTATTATAATAGATTTGGTACCTTACAAGTGGTATCAGAGCACTTCCCTTGGAAGGAATTGTGGGTTATTTTTTTCCAGGGTAGAGACATGTTTCAACGTCTTAAAACTACACAGATATTTCATTCAGTGCATAAATCTGTGGTCAAGGAAGCATACACACAAGACCTACAAGTGGTTCTTAAGTGCACATTGTTGGCCACCCTTGTAACCCATGTTGGTAACCCTTCGAGTGGTAGTGCATCATATAATACATGTATACGGATTGGCCTAGATCTCCTTAATCCCTCCATATATAAATCGATCGACCTCCTGAGTGATATAGTGCCACTGAGAACAACACTCGATAAGATACTCTCTAGTACCTACGTAATTGGGTAATACAACTAAGGGTATGGTCTAGCCTCCCTAGTTGGTGCCCTGAGATATTGGGTCGAGTACTACTATTCGACCCCACACTTATATCAAAAAGTTGTAGCACAAGGAAAACTTGTATCTATAGAAACCCTCAACACCCTAACCCTTGGGATGGAAACATAAAAAAAAAGGAGCAGACAAGATCTATTGCCATGCAACCTTGCCTCCTGCATTCGGGTTGCGAAATTACTACACATTTCTTCCTATTAAGAATTTGGACATTTTGTCACTACGGCATTATTCATATTTGAGTAAACTCTATAGGAGTAAAAAGAAAACGAGTCTAGGTCCTGCCTACACCATTATTTGATACCTATCCCATTGGATTCCTCTCTTCGCCCTGATTATAGTCATACCTATCATTTTTCATCCTTTTTTATGTGGACCCGACCTTCCAAACACCCCTATTTGGAACCTATCCCATTGAATTCCTCTCTTTGCACTGATCATCATGGTACCATTCACCAGTAACCCCTTTCTATACAGTCCCACTTCCCCCCCTTTCCCATCCTCATGGCCCACACCTACAGCCAAGATTGGGAACAATGTATCACCACCTTGGACAAAGCTAATGAAAAAACCTAGACTGATATTTCTTCCCTTGCTTCCAGTGTTGCTAACCTCATCTCTCAGCTTGCTATGCTCGAATCACTTCCCACATCCATCACTCAATTGAACACCATGTGTCATCAATCTGAGGATGCAGTGAACAATTTGACCTCCTTGTTTAAGTATGCCCCAAATCCCTTCTCTTCTACCACACCTTATAACCCTTAGGGTCCTGAATCCTCCTAGTCCACATCCTTTCCTTCCAACCACTTTCAATGGGACCTACTTCCCCCTCGCGTGGAGGTGAAAACATTTGATGGCTTGGATCCCACCAGTTGGGTCACTCAAATAGAACAATATTTCTCTTTGTACGACAATATTAATGAGTTGTCCAAACTATGGTATGGTTTTCTCCATCTAGATCCAGAACGTTGGAAATGGTGGAAATGGAGAAAAAATTCCCTTCAAGTGTATGTGGCTTGGACACAATTTGTTTCATAGATTTATGAACACTTTCACACTAACACCCACAGTTTAGATTGTTTGACCAAGTTGAAACAATCTGGCACAGTGGAATAATTTATAGTTTCTTTTGAGCGCTTGGATTTCTGCACAGAGGGCATGTCTGATGTTTTTTTCTTGAAATTATTTATTAGTGGCCTCAAGGATGAGATCCATTCCCATGTCCTCATGTCTCACCCTCGAAGTTGGGTGGAAGCTAATAAAAGAGCTAAAGAAACATAATAGGTTGTCTCTTCTCAAACCAGAAAACCATCCTTTCTTCCTCGCCCTAAACCCGCCACTCCTTCCACTCCACTAAAGATCCATAAATTGACTTGGGTAGAAACGATTGAATGCCAACTCAAAGGCCTTTGTTATAATTGTGATGAAAAATATTTTTCGTGGCACAAGTGTAAGGAAAAAAACCTTTTTATGGTCATCTCTGAGGATGTTTTTGAAGAAGAGGTCGAGGTCCCCCTTGTGGTCGAGTTATCAGAGCTAACTAATATTACTCCGCCCTCAAGCCCCCTAGAAGTTGAACCAGTCATTTCATTGAATGCTCTCACTGGCTTCTCTACTCCCCAAACCCTCAAGCTAATTGGTTACATTAAGCATCGGAAGGTCAACATCCTCAATGATAATGGCAACACCCATAATTTTATTCATCGTTGCATTGCCCAAGAAACTAATTTCTATATCCGTGCTGTCAACAATTTTCAAATCTTGATTTCCAATGGAGGTTCCATGAAATGTGGGGGTGTTGTGAAAAGGTGTCTCCAAATTGGTCAGTACACCCTGAAATCTCGTATGTTTTCTATAGACATGGGTGATTGTGACATTGTTCTTGGTGCAGAGTGGTTACGGACTCTTTGTCCCATACTCATGGATTTTAAGGAATTAACCATGCAATTCAACCAGGAGGACCAACAGTATAAGTTTCAAGGAATCACTGCAGGATACCTGAAATCATTAATTCCCATCGCATGGAAAAGCTCCTCAATAAAGGTCATTCTAACATTATTGCACAACTTCATTCCATTCATGCCACTAAGACACCCTCTGTGCATCCTGACCTCCAATCCATCATCTCCAAACATCAATTTGTTTTTTCCTCTTCCGAAGGACTTCCCCCTTCATGTGGTGTTCATGATCATTCCATTCCCCTAGTCCTCGACAACCTTCCTCCCAATGTTCGCCCTTATCGTCATCCCTTTTCCTATAAAAATGAAATTGAGAAAAGATTTCAATAATTGCTCGTCGTGGGTGTTATTTGTCCTAGTACCAGCCCCTATTATTCTCATGTGGTCATGGTACTTAAGAAAGAAGGCTCTTGGCACATGTGTCCTAACTTTCGTGCCCTCAACAAACTAACCATCAAAGACAAATTCCCCATTCCTAGCATTGATGATCTCTTAGATGAATTAAGTGGTGCCCAATACTATACTAAACTTGATCTTCATTCTGGCTACCACTAGATACGTATGAAAGAGACAGACATTCCTAAGATTGTCTTTCGAACTCATGAGGGCCACTATGACTTCTTGGTCATGCCCTTTGGCTTGTGTAATGCTCCCTCCACTTTCCAAATCTTCATGAATCATTTCTTTCATCCTTTTCTTCGTCATTTTGTCTTAGTTTTCTTTGATGATATTCTCTTCTATAGTAAAACATGGACAACCCATCTTACCCATGTGGATTAATTCTTAATATACTCTCTTAGCACCGAATTTTCCTCAAACAATTTAAATGTCCTTTTGGAGCCTTAGAAGTGGAGTACTTGGGTCATATTGTTGGAAAGGATGGTGCCAGGGTGGATCCTAAAAAAATTGAAGCTATGAAGGATTAGCCTCGCCCTAAGAATATCAAGAGATTGTGTGGGTTTCTTGGTTTAACAATATATTATCGCAAGTTTGTTAAGAATTATGGAAAAAATTTGGCACCTCTCACTACTCTCCTTAAAAAGAATGCTTTCACTTGAACTCCAACAATTGATCACTCCTTCCAAGCCTTGAAAGAGGCTATGTGCACTACTCCTATCCTGGCCCTTCCCGACTTCATAAATACCTTTGTCTTGGAATGTGATGCTTCAGGGAAAGGAATTGGTGCAGTCCTTATGCAATATGACTAGCCTTTGGCCTTCACTAGAAAACAATTGTTAGAGATCCATTTGGGACACTCAATCTATGAAAAGAAAATGTTGGTCATTCTGCATGCTATGGATCTTTTGCGCCCTTATCTATTGGGGAAATGCTTCCAAATTAAGACAAATAATCAGAGCCTTGAGTATTTTATGGAGCAACAAAAATGGGTGACCAAGCTATTTGGAAATGATTATGAGATCATTTACAAGAAAGGAAAATACAATGTGGTTGTGTATTCTCTTTCAATTAAATATGAAGATGAAGGGTCCCTCTTTTCTCTCTACTTTATTGTACCAAATTGGATCCAAGTTGTTCACCAGGAATGGATGCAAGATCCAAAAATTCTGCATCTGATCCAACAATTGCAAGACAATTCTCTATTTTCTCCAGGGTATGCTTGGCATAATGAAAAAGTTTTATATAAAGGAATTTTGTATTTACGCAAACAGTCGCAACTTAAATCCATAGTCATTTCTGAGCTTCATGCTACACCCACAACTGGGCATTCATGGTTTACCAAAACCTATGACACGGTCAAACGTTCTTTTTTTTGGGATGGTATGAAGCAGGACGTCAACACCTTTGTGGAATAATGTGATGTATGTCAATGCAACAAGGGTGAAACAGTCAAATACTCTGACACACTACAACCACTTTTGATTCCACCCATTATTTGGAAGGATATTTCTATGGATTTCATTGTTGTCTTACCTAAATCGAGCAATAAGTCTGTCATCATGGTGTTCGTTGATCATCTTAGCAAATATGATCATTTATGTGTTCTTCAACTCCCATTCACCGTATCCACGGTGGCTCAAATTTTCATGGATCATATCTTCAATCTTAATGGCATGCGTCATTCTATTGTCTCTGACCGAGATCCCACTTTCACCAATAATTTTTGGCAAGAATCATTCAGGCTACAGTGAACCCAATTGCATCTCAGCATAGCCTATCATCCCCAGACTGATGGCCAAACTGAAGTTGTCAACAAGTGTTTAGAAACATATTGAGGTGTTTTGCATTTGAGAGGCAAATTTAGTGTGCTCAATGGTTACCCCTAGTTGAATGGTGGTACAAAAATCCTTACCACACAACTACTCACATGACTCCTTTTGAAGCAGTATATGAAAAAAATCCACCTTCATTTCTATCACACATTCTCGGTGTCTCTAAGGTCTAGGAGGTTGACTAAACTCTTACATTTCGAGAGGCTATTCTTCGTACCCTCAAAGATAATTTGGTCATGGCTCAGAATCGCATGAAGAAACAAGCAGATCAAGGAAGCTCAGAACGTCAATTTTCTAAAGAGGAACATGTGTTTCTTTGACTGCAACCTTATAAGAAGACTTTAAGGCTGACTATTTTCTAAAACTGACACCCAAATTTTTTCGTCCTCATACAGTTCTCAATCGTGTGAGATAGGTGGCCTATCAGTTAGCTTTTCCTAGTCATTCTAAGCTCCATCATGTTATTCATGTCTCATGCTTAAAGAAGGTGATTGGAGCTAGGTTCCAAACTCAAACCAGTCTTCTCGAGTTAGAGGAGTAAGGCTCCATTTGATTGCAGCCACAAGAAATCTTGGACCAGCGTGAGCTTCGTCTCCGTCAACGCACCATCAAGGAAGTGTTAGTACAGTGGAAAGATACAACTCCAGCAGATGCCACCTGGGAGCCAACTACCATTCTAAAACAATTTCCTCATCTCAAGCATTGAGGACAAGGTTGTTTTTAAGGTGGAGGGCATGTTAGGGACCTAACCTCCCTAACCCCTTACATAGGTATAATAATATATTTTCCATGTAATAAAGGTTGATATTAATAAGGCCTAGTAATAAGGAAGAATAAGTCAAATGTAAGAAGACTTAATAGAAGCTTTTGCTTCTAGAAGATCTTCCTCTAGATTATTCTTTTGGTAGATAGATTTAGTATAAATAGGAGTCGAGGGAATGAGAAGTATTTGTCTTGAGAAATATTGTAATAGATTATTTCTCTGCGGGAGGTTTCCCCTGTTGAAATTACTAAGACAACTGAGAGGGGGGGGGGGGGGAATCAGTTGTTATTGTGCTTAAACAATATTAAGTCTATTAAAGCATTCTTAATATTTCTTCAAGTGATCATCAATATTATACAACACATGGACAGCATAAATAATGAGCATCAGTCAAACATAAGATATACACAGAGACATATTTTCACGAGGAAACCCATAAAGGGAGAAAACCTCTTCTTCTTCGAAATGATAGGTAGTCTTTTAAGTTCTGTACATCATCTATAATTGAGCACCAACTCAATGTGAGGCTACTACCTCTGTTTTACAAGCTCCAACTTGTTTGAGAGCACCAACTCTCTGGTTTCTCTAGCACCCACTAGAAGGAAGCACCAACTCCCTGAGTGTTCCAGCACCAACTAGATGGAAGCACCAACTTCCAGTTACACAGGCACCAACATGTATAACAGAGAACACCTGTTCTCCCTTGCACCACCCTACCACCCTGGTTTCTCTTGCTGCAACCAGATGGAATCTACAACTCCCTGTGTTCAATAACCCACTTGAACCTCTGAGGACAATAGTCCTCCCTAGCACCTCCCAACCACCTTGAAATATAAAACTTTGCTTTCTGTGAATTTATTACAGTGATTCAATAGTTTTCATTTGTTTACCAGGCTTATCACTGTTCATCTATGTCGTTATGTTCTACCTGCATCAGTGTCTCCCTTCTTGCATCCTCTTCATCTTTCTTATCTTATCCTCTGTCTTAGCATGCACACCTCAGATTTATCTTCTTCTCAGAGATATGCATCTTTGATATGTGCACTTTCTTCTCTCTTCCACTATTTTGTTATATTCAGCTTTTGTTCCTCATCTCTGTGTTTTCTTTCCACTGCGCATACTGTAATTTTACCTTTCTATAGTTCAATTCATTTTTCACTTAGCACCGCCACCCGCGCACAGTCACAGTGTATATATTTTATCCCCTACCTCTTAGGTTACACCTTGAATCTTCTTAGGAAAAAATGCCTCAGCAATTGAATCGCCAATCGTCCAAGAACCATGATTCGGTTATGCTAACTGAATCGTAATTGAACAGTTAATCATGAATATCAACAATAGCCCTTCGATCAGATGCTCAAATAACCAGCACCATTGGATTAAGTCTGCAGGGTCTTACGTTTATTTCGCCATTTCGCAATTCGTCATTTCGGCATTCCTGTGGTGAAGTGTTTCGACATTCCAACTCTCGGTATCTGAAACCTGCACCAAAAGGTGTTTTTCACATTTTGGCATTCTTATGGTGAAGTGTTTCGACACTCCAACTCCCGGTATCTGAAACCTACGCCAAAAGGTGTTTTTCACATTTCAGCATTCCTGTGGTGAAGTGTTTCGACACTCCAACTCCTGGTATCCGAAACCTGCACCAAAAGGTGTTTTTCGCATTTCGGAATTTCGACATTTCGGCATTCCTATGGTGAAGTGTTTCGACACTCCAACTCCCGGTATCTGAAACCTGCACCAAAAGGTGTTTTTCACATTTCGGCATTCCAGCATTTTGGCATTCCTGTGGTGAAGTGTTTCGACACTCCAACTCTCAGTATACGAAACCTGAAATGGAGTTTATCTTATGATCTTGCCATGCGATCATCGTTGTGTTGTTGGTCGTGATCTTTGCCATCAATGACAAACACGCATACTTTTCCTCTATCTAAAAACATGCCAACAATCTCCCCATCAATGTGATGTTGGTCGTGATCTTTTCCATCAATGAAAAACATGCATACTCTGCCTCTATCTGAAAACATGCCAACAATCTCCCCCTTTGGAATTGATGGAAACCCCTTGAAGAACATCCAATTATACCACTGTAGCATCTTTTAAATTACCACACTTTCTCCCCCTTTGACATCAATTTCAAAGAAGAGACACGCTCCCCCTGAGTTGTTGCAGTACATACTCCGCCTATCAACTATGAGCAGCTTAGAAATACAACAGATATTCAATAAGTACTCCCCCTAACCAGGTGAATAGATTAGACGAAAGAAGTTATAACCCCCAAATTTTGACAAAGATATCCAAAAGGGGTCACTACTAACGGCTTAGTAAAGATATCAGCTATATGTTCTGTGGAAGGAATATAATCCACCTGAAAAATTCTGTTTGTAACTTATTCTCTGAGAAAATGGTATTTTATTGGTATGTGCTTAGATTTTGAATGAAGTACATGATTCTTAGAGAGACTGATGGCACTGGTGTTATCACAGTGAAGTGGAATGGGGTCAGTGTAAGTTACCTTCAAATCTTCAAGAGTTTGTATCATCCATAAAATCTGGGTGCAGCAAGTAGCAGCAATAATGTACTCTGCTTATGTAGTTGATAAGGAAATAGATCCTTGCTTTTTACTAAGCCATGCTACTAATGAGTCACCCAGGAAGAATGCTCCTCCACTGGTGCTTTTTCTCTCATCAACACAGTTTGCCCAATCTGCATCTGAATAAGCAGTTAACTGAAAATTATAATTTGTGGGATACCACAGACCATAAGTCATTGTTCCCTTCAAGTATTTGAATATCCTTGTGACAGCTACCAAGTGACTTTGTTTAGGAGCTGACTGATAACGACCTACCATTCCAACGGCGTGCATTATATCGGGATGGGAGGTTGTGATGTACAGAAGACTCCCTATCATGATCGGTATGTCCTTTGATCAACATCGGGTGACATATCATCTTTACTGAGCTTGCAACCAACCACTATAGGTGTACTAACATGAGAGGAATCCTCCATCTGAAACTTCTTCAACATCTCTTTCAAATATTTTTCTTGAGATATAAAAATTCCTGCAGAACTTTGTTTTACTTGTAAGCCAAGAAAATATGATAGTTCTCCTATCAAGGACATATCAAACTCTGTTTGCATAGAGTTAGCAAACCATTGGACAGATGATTCATTAGTACAACCAAAAATAATATCATCTACATAAACCAAAACAACTAGTAAATTATCACCTTCGGACTTAATGTAGAGATTGTTGTCAACAGTGCCTTTCTTGAACCCTTTGTCTTGTAAAAATTTGTCCAGTCTATAATACCAAGCTCGTAGTGCTTGTTTCAGTCCATATAAGGCCTTCTTCAGCTTGCAAACATATTTAGGATTATCTATCAATGAGAATCCTTCAGGTTGCTCCATATATACTTCTTCCTCTAGATCTCCATTAAGAAAAGATGACTTAACATCCATCTGATACACTTTAAAGTTCTTATGGCATGAATATGCAAGGAACATTCTGATGGCCTCCAATTTTTCCACTGGTGCAAAAGTTACATCAAAGTCCTGACCTTCAACTTGTGCATACCCTTTACAGACCAATCTGGCTTTATTTCTAACAACTTGTCCTTTTTCATTCATTTTATTCTTGAACAGCCATTTGGAACCTATTACATTATTATCTTCAGGTCTAGGGACAAGCTCCCAAGTATTGTTCTTCTCAATCTGATCAAGCTCTTCATTCATTGCTCTAATCCAATCATCATGTTGGCTAGCTTCATCAAAAATTTTAGGTTCGGTCATAGATAAAAAAAAAAAAAAACATGAGATTGTTCTAAGTCTTTAATCAATTTCCTTCTTGTCTGAACTCCTTTATTTATATCTCCAATTATCTGATTTTCAGGATGATTCTTTCTAACAATTCTGAGAGGTGATTTTGTTGCTTTCTATTGATTTTTGTCAGCCTGAGTATTTGAATCTTCATCCGATTCAGATTCTTCCCTTTCTGATCCTTGGACCTGTTTATCTTCATCTTCAACTATATCTTTTGTGCTTGGTTCAACACTGCTTACATTTCTAACCAGGATTTCTTCATCAACTTTTATGTCTATACAATCAACCAGTTTATGCAGCCTCTTATTGTAACATTTGTACCCTTTACTGTTTGTATCATAACCCAAGAAGATACCTTCATCAGCCCTGTCATCATACTTGCCAATATTTTCATCATTTTTCTTGATATAACATTTACTCCCAAAGACTTTAAAATGCTTGATTGAAGCAGGTCTTCCAAACCATAGTTCATAAGGAGTCTTGTCATTGTGTGGCCTGAGATGATGTTTGTTAAGGATATGAACAGTTGTATGAATTGCTTCTACCCAATATGTCTGAGGTATGTTCCTTTCATTCATCATTGATCTTGCCATTTGTTGTACTGATCTATTCTGCCTCTCAACAACTCCATTTTGTTGTGGAGTCCTTGGAATTGTGTATTCTCTTTTGATCCCATGTTTATCACAGAACTCTTTGAAGTTCCATGAACTAAACTCTCCTCCTTTATCAGACCTTACTGCCTTTAATCTTTTTCCTATTTGATTCTCAGTCAAAGCCTTAAACATTTTGAATTTTTCAAATGCTTTAGATTTTTCCTTCAAAAAGGCAACCCATGTTAATCTATAATAATCATCAATAATCAACATAAAATCATTTTCTTTTCTTGTACCTTCTTTCCTTGATGGTCCACATAAATCCATATGTACTAACTGGAGAGGTTTTTATGTTGAAAGAAAGTTTTTAGATTTGAACTGAGTGCGAGTAAGCTTTCCTATCTGGTAGGGTTTACAAACAGAGTCGTGTGGCTTTGATATCTTCAGAATATCCTTTATTGTCCCATTGTTTCTGAGCTTGATTATATGATCAAAATTTAGGTGTCCAAGTCTCATATGCCACAACCAAATTTCATCATACTTTCTTAAGTGGCATTCTTCTTTTTCTTCTTTTAACACATAGACATTGTTTCTTGTTCTTATCCCTTTTGCAATTAGTTGTCCTGAATTCATAGATTTCATTCTACAGTCCTTAGAGGTAAAAATGACTTCACATCCTCAGTCACAGATTTGATTGACACTAATAAGATTATGTTTCAGACCTTCTACAAAAAACACATATTGAGCTTTCCCTTTTCCATTACTCAAACTTACCATTCCTTTATCTTTTATTTTTCCTAGTGCATCATTTCCAAAATTTACATTCTCTGATTTGCTTTCACTTAGAGTTAGAAACTTACTTTTGTCTCAAGTCATATGTTTGGAACATCCACTGTCAATATGCCAGGGATTGTTATGTCTTTGGGCTGATAACACTAGTCCACACTTTTCATCTGCTTTCTTCTTCCAAACTTTGACATTTTCAGCAGTGGGGATCAAATCTGGCTTGTAATTCCTTAAGAGACAATCTGCAGCTTTATGTCCATAGTTATGACAGATGTAACATTCTGGTTCACTAAATAGAAGATCATAGTGATTGTTATGCTTAAACTGTGTCATTTTCCCAGCCATCGCATGATTTATAGTCTAAGGTTGTTTGTTGCTTGGTTGTCTTGATCTTTGTTGTGGAAGATGGTTATTTGTTGAATATCTTGATTGTTCATATTTAAATCTTAAAGAACAGTTTATATCTTTGTGACCAAAATTAGAGCAGAAAAAACAATAACCATAGAAAAAACCTTTGTACCTTGAAAAAGTTTGTCTTCTTTGAGGAGGTTGATTTCTTTCATGCCGATAATCTCTCTGATCTACAGATTTGGTTCTGGTACTTTTTCTTTCATTCCTTCTTGGTGGCTGATTTTCTTTCTTTGTTTATGCAGAGTGACTGTTGTCAATGTTTGAGGATTTGACAAACTTTATAGGTTATGTATTACTTGGATGATCACTACTTGATCCTTCTTCATACCCCAAGCCATCTTTCAACTTTGGGTTTCTTTGTTGATTTAGAATGGAGGTTAATCCTTATGAGGCTTTAATACTTGGAAAATTTTGGTGATACAATCCCTTAAACTTCTCTGTTTCTTTTCTGGTTTTTACTATCTCTTCTTCTAAGGCTTCACACCTCGCTTTCTTCTCTGACAACTGTTGTTTCAGTATGTCTTCTATTTTCTTTTCCTCTTCTAACTCCACTTTTAGTAGAGAAAAATTTTCATCAGGTTTTTCACCATTCATTTTAAACTGCTTCAACAACTATTTTTGTTTTCTCTTCTTACATCTGAGTCTATCAATTTCTTCCAAAGCACTAATTAATTCACCTTACATATCCACCACAGCTTCTTCATCATCCATTTCACCTCCTGTGTGTTCATTATCAATATCTCCCATAGCCATAAGCATAAAATCATTCACTTTGTCTTCACATGATGAATCATTATCTATGTCTTCTGAGGAATTGTCATTATTTGCACACAAACTTTTCTTTTTACTATATTTCTTGAATTTGTACTTCTTTTCATCATCAGAGTTCTAGCCCTTTTTCTGATGGGGACACTTAGATGAAAAATTACCTATCTTACCATAGTTAAAACATTTGAAGGGAAGCTTGCCTTGATATTTTCCTGATCCTTTCTTTAACCTTCTCACAAATTTTGCCTCAATATCATCTAAATCTGAATCAGTATTCTTGTCTGCTTTAAAAGATGCTTCTC